>JAXDDX010000086.1:420000-1005000 GCA_034670405.1 Hoplostethus atlanticus
GTGTGTGTGGGAGTTTAGAGTCCGCTTTGTGTTTTTTCTGGCAGCTCAGCTGGGCCAGTGCAGCTGCATGGCAGCTACTTTTCTACAGGGCTACCAGTCAAAAACACCCCTATAAACACTATTGTGCTCACCTGATTGATCTTTCATAGGCCCAGGGCAGGCCAGACAGGCTGACTTTTGGTGGGGAATGGCAAGGAATGGTTGGTGAACAAACAAGCGAGCCAGTGTCTGCAGCAGAGGAGGTTGGGCCGCAGGTGGCTAGGAGGCACGCTTGGGTTGGCGCACTAGCCGCGCTCAGATGCCAACAGTGACATTTCCTGACTATGCCTATACACAAGTGGGCATCCCAGCAACGGTGCCGTGTCCTGGGGGAATGAAGAACAGGCCTTGGGCGGGTTTCACAGCACGCACGGTGACAGGGAGAAAAGGAGGTAGAGATGTATGGGGGGGTGCACATACATGGACGCATATGCATTAAACATGAAACACACACACACACACTAAATAAAGATCTCTTTCTCTCTCATTTGTTTTCTCTTTCACACTACACACACACACACACACACACACCTCCACTGAAGCTCATCTGTTGCTGAGGATAGGCAGGGCTTAACTTAGGCGAGCGAAGCCGGTCTGGGGTGCTGACTGGTCCTCTCTGCCAGGAATTCCACAGGGGTGGCGCAACGGTGGGAAATCACTCGATGTGTCTCTGTGGTCTAAAACCAGCAGGCAGTGACAGTCCCCTGCACCGGCCCCAGGAGCAGGAGCAGGAGCAGGAGCAGGGGCCGGGCGGTGTAAATCAAAATGCCGTAACTTACAACCAATCATGTCAACAAAAGTGACTCACAAATCATATTTAGCTGCCTTGTGGGCCCTGGGGGAGAAGGGGGGAGAAGGTCAAATATGCTCACTGTTCAGGTGCTCTCTCATAGCAGAGATACCAGCTTGTCTGTTTAGGGCAACTGTCCAAGAACCACATGATATACAGGCAGTTTAGCTCCCTAGCTGGAGGGTTGCAACTTCAAATACTCCTGCATTTGACCTTTTAAGGAAGTACGCTTTCCATTATTAAAAAAAAATCACATATAATAATAAACATGGCTGGGCCCGTGTTGCCGGGAGTTATTTTCAGGTGTGTATTGTTCGCTGTCCAAGAGGATGGAGGAAATAGTCTCCTGGTCTGGATGCAAATCAGGCGTCTTGGATTTAGAACAGGCAGGACAACGGGACAGCCCTCGAGGTCCACATTTGGCAGCCTGGCACAGTAAGGATGTGAGATAAGTCAGTGACCGTAGGTGAAGCGGAGATTATTTTTGGTCACCCTGGAAAAAGAAACTGGAAAAAGGTTTGTCTCTAGGCACACACTCACAGACAAGTTACAAGGACATGTGCAACACACACACACACACACACACACACACACACACACACTCTACCCCTTTTTTCACACAATGATTGTTTGCATTAGGAATCATTTTCCAGTTGACATGGCACGTCAGAGCGAGCTGCTCTTCCTCGGAAGCCCGCTCTCCACTCCAAACAAGCAGGGCTCCCTGTCTTGTCTGGCCACTGCCTACAGCCTGACAGTATGTCCTGTTTGTTTTAATGGCCCTGATGCCCGGCGTCCATGATGAGAACTAATGTCATCCATGTACAGCGGATGTCTCATGGCATTAATATAATTCTGTGTTGTGTTGTAAAGAAAGTCTTACAATATGAATCATACAGTATATTGGGTTTTCCGACTTTGTTTCAATGACTTTCTATAGACAACTATGAGTGGACTGAACAAAAGTTAGCATTTGTTCCATTTTTAAGGCAATCCTGGAACTATGTGTGGAATATCCAAGGATGCTTTTTAGTGAATGAATGTTGATAACACAATATTTTGATGTGGAAATGTGATACATTATTGGAATACACTTAAATGTATTCAGTGAAATAAAATAGAAAAATACCCCCAAAACATCAGCGAAGATAAATAATAAAATGTTGACACACATGGTTTGAGTATAGCCCATATGGTTTGGCTTTGACATGGATTGGCAAAGCAGGGCAGTGTGTTATGGGAATTCATAACATTCCCAGTAGGGGTGAGGCTGGATGCACACTAAAGACCACTGCTTGACCCAGCAGGGAAAGCTGCTGTCTCTCAAGGGGTGATATAGTAGCAGGTACAAACCCACATAAAACCCAGTTCACCCATTACAGATTGTCGACATGTTTTATATTAAGTCATCAGACTGATTCAGCTATATTGCGGTTTTCAGCCTTTTCAATATAATTCTGAAAAATTGAAAAAAACTGGTGACAATCCGTGAACAAGAGTCAATTGCAGTCTGAAGATTTGGTAGTAATACAGAAACAACTGGTTCAGTAAAACCATGATCAGATCAAATTCATCAGGGCTAAAAAATAAAAGACCTATCAGAGTGACAATCCCATTTTTTGATTTTACATTTTACATACTCCTGGAATTTGACTTACACTGTGCCCAGGAGCATTTCAAAGTAAATGAATACTATTTATATATATAAGTAACATTGTGTCAGCACAGAAAAGCTTGTAGTGAGGGAGAGATTGGGTGTTTTCATCATGGATCGTGGTTCCAGTAAGTCCCTGTGTGATGTCCTTGTGTTGTCAAAGATCTTCATTCGTTTATCAGTCACCATCAGCCTTATCAGGAGCGAGGGAGGAGGTGGGAGGAGAGAGGAGGAAGAAGCTCCAGAGAGAGGAAGAGTGGAAAGACGACAGAGGTGTTGTCGACGAGCCTTCCACACTCCACCCTCCCCCACAGATAGCTTCTCCCCCTCTCCGTCTCTCTTGTGTCTATCCTTTTACCCCCACTCTTTCTAGCTGTCTGTCTTTTTCACTCTGTCTCTTTCTTTCTTTCTTTCTTTCTTTCTTTCTTTCTTTTATTTTCACTCACACACACACACACACACTTCTCACTCCTCTCCGCAACAGGGAACAGCTGAAGCTATAATAACATTTCACCCATCCATCAAGCACGGCCCACTTTGATCAATAAGCACTTTCGGTATACTCCATAGCACCGCACTGAACTTAAAATGCCTCCCTTCTGTCTCTGTCTGTACTTATCACTCTGCTGACAACGCTATATGAGACCCAGAGGTGGATGACTATTATAATAGCTTTTCACAATGCATTTTATAGTGTGTGTGCGCTGTAAATGGAATACATGAGAGATGATCTATGGCCACGGTGTATTATCTTTTTCCTCCTTTCAATTCATCTTGGAGAACCCAAAGTTGTTAATCCTATATATGTTAACAATAAGTGCTTTATATATGGCAACAACATCATGGTAGTTAATCAGTGTTTTTATTTTGTGGATAATATGTGGTTACATGGGAAATAAACTGTTAGCACAGGCTGTTTTGTTTACCCTTTTCAGTTAATCTTAGAGACAGATGGATTTTGTCAGTCCTGTATATCCGTTTCTAACACAAGGGGGTTGGGCCAAAATACATGGGAATTAACTAACTATTAGCACAAACTGATTTTATTTCATCTTTCATTTTCTGTACATCAGAATGTGTTCTTAGTCATCATATCTGGCTGAATAAGGGTTAAAATGTGTCTTGTATAAGGTAATAACAGAATGTGCTTATGTAGTGTTTTGAACCTACAGTTTATACATCCAATGGTCATGTAAGATATGTCAAAAAGTTCAGGAAATGAAATATGTTTGATTCTTGGTTACTTGTGCGAAAACGTTACGATAGATTGAAACAGAAATCAGGAGAGGAGGGAGGAGGATGACGAGGGTGTACACTCTCAAATTGTGCTTTGTTTATGCCCAGATGTAGTGGTTAAGAGTGGTTATACATATAAGTGGTTGTACAGCGCTGGCCTAAACTCAAATCCCATCAGAACCTTCTTGCCTCTGTCTCCTGGCTGCCCACTCCTCTTTAAAAAAAAGTCTGTTGGCTTTAGTTAGGCTCTGAGAAAAACATTGCACCATTATGAAGGGTTTGCACACAAAGCGTCACGCAAAACTTCTAATTCAATGGTTTTCATGTGGTGTAAAAGTACAAAAATACATAAACCAGAACAGGACTTCTGGTTTATTCAGGACTTCTGCAAAGGTTGTGCCATTTTGTTCGTTCGTGGTTTCTTTCACTTAGTCAGGAAATAAACTTGCTTGTAATAAACAAGGGGGTAGAGACGTGCAAGAAGGTAAACAAAGTTAAGTTCTTTGAGTGTGTCTGGGAAGGAGAAGAAAAACAAGTCGGGACATTCATGCTAGGGCAGGTTTTTATGAATGGAAGTTTTTTCTAACTTTCCCCCTCTCTCTTTTTGTGAATGAAAAACAACTGGAAAATCCAGTATAAAAGCCCGCAGAATTCCGAGCGCTGATTGGCTGCTGTGGCGCAAGCTCCGCCCATGGTTGCTAGGGACCCGGGCTACCAGGGTGCTGATTGGTTCATAGGGGGGAACCGAGATTTCATTCATAAGTCAGTGTATTCATCAGGACAAAGGCAAGAAATTTGAGCTTTTGAAAGAGGAAATCCACCAATCACCAACCTCCTCTGGCCCGAGCAAGAAAAGCAAGTCTTCCTATTATCCCCAAATCAACTGTTACAGAAATGACAGCACTGCTGGCGTTCAAAAGTCACCCCACTGCAATTTTAAAGTCATTCTAATCACATAAGTCAAGTCATTCTTGTCAAAATAGGGTTTGGTTTTGTTGCCGTCACTTGACTAAGACGCAACATCTGTTTCTTTTCACGCTGGGCCACAGTTTCCCCTCACAGCGCTGGGCTGTTTCCTAACGCTGAAAGTGCAGCCTGGTAATTTGGACCGACGTTAAGAATATCCAATAGGCTACCAAATAAGACAGATGTTTCGTACGGAGTTTTATGGCCCGCGCGAGATCATTTCTGTTTTTTTAAATGTGAACGCGCATTTAATTACATAACCCATTTTAGGCACACCAAATAAAGGCTGCATTTAAAAGCCTTCTAAAAACGGGGGGAAAATGCAATATTTCAACGCAGACCTATACCTGCTGTCTCGCGCGTAACGTGATGAGCTGTCTGTCACACAAAAAAAGCAGATTTGTAGCGGCAGAGAGGGCAGCAGCCCGCTGGGTAATCACTCGCCATCACTTCCCCTCGGCATTTTTTGTGAATGGAGCTCATTATGCATGCAGCCTCCACGCAGCTCCATTCACAAGCAGCGCTCGCTCTCCCTGCAGGCTGCGTGGATCTCACTCAACTCAGCCTAAATGACCACAAACGGTTAACGGATGGATTATAAGATGGATGGATATTTGGACCAGCAAGTGCCTTACACTTTAGCAAATGTACGTATGGACGAACTCTTGTATTACTGCAATGTTTTTGGCTAATTTTATTACTTGGCTACCGGGCTTTCTCTTTCTCCGTCTCGTCCCTGCACGAGTTTTGGTGGAAGCAGCTGCGTGCGCGATGGAAACTATTTCTCAGTACGCTTTAAACTACCGTGAAATGTTCAGCAGTGTTGCACAAACTAAAGCATTGTAGATATTGCATTTTACAATGTTTGTCAGCGATCTCCTACTATGGGTAACTTTGGTTGAAGAACGTGTCCGTGCGTGCCAAATGGTCACTTACTTGAGGCGCAGAGCATTTTGTTTTTCCAGGATTACAACTGGGAAATGCGCTGTTTGCTTGATGTTCACCTAGTTGCAGTGGGCTATTGGCTCTAGTTTCTAGTTTATGGCATATAGACATTATTATTATTATTATTATTATTATTATTGTTGTTGTTATGGTTACTATTATTGTTATTGTTATTATTATTATTATTATTATTATTACTAGTAGTAGTAGTATCATTTGTCATTATTATTGTTGTTGTAAATGTTATGATTGGTATAATAATAATAATGATAATAATAATATAATAATAATAATAATAATAATAATAAAAAAATAATCTGCCATAGTGGTGGTTGGGGCATCAGTTTGGTTAGATCTCACCATAGTTGACATGGCATTACCTGTCTTGACAATTACATACTGGAGATGCCCTATTGGAGTGAGTTTCTCACTTCTCTTCTGTCATATTTTTGGTGTTCTGCAGAAGTCACAAGGAAATGGGCCCCTAAATAGACTGTTGATGGCAGCGAAAAGGAAATACATGGACACGGAATTACCCCCTCAGGAATCTGAAGGTAAAGTAAGAGCTCAAAGGAAGTTCACAATGGCCTCAATTGCCTTTAAATGACATGACATCAGGTTTACACAGTACTATACCGACCTAAGCAATGCCAGACTACACGTTTCTATATTCAGACATGATAGAGATGATATGACACATTCAGAACTAGACCACATCAGTGGCAAGTAATGGTCTACTGGTGAGTAAGGTCTTAAGGAACCCTTCAAGTTGTCATTCTGCAGGGTGCTAATCATGAATTCTTTTTTTCTGTCTTTCTTTTCAGACCTCTTCCAGGATTTAAGCCAACTCCAAGAGACATGGCTCACAGAAGGTGAGACTCCTTTTAATTTGCTTTTCTGTGATGAATATTGCCTATTTATGTCGACAATGATGACGCTGAGTGATGTGGCTGTCTGTAAAATATGGTGAACAGAGAAATATGAAAAATACAGAAATTCTATTCTATTCATACAAGAATTACACACAAGTATTATATGTGTGCATTGCTTTCATCAGTGTTTTTCACTGTAGAATCAGCCTTAGTCGGCCTTGGAGAAAGTGGCTTGCCAAATGGCCTACACAGCATTTTAACATGGTTTTAGAAATTACTGTGAATTCTCAAGTTTCCACATTTTCTATGCAACAGTATTTGGTAGCATTGGATGCAGGTCCACTCCTGAGTGTAGAAATCCTCTGGTAAAAAAGATGACCTCCTAAGTCTAGGAGGGTTGAAGTTGCCGTAAAGAGTCTCATGCGGAGCCAAAACTTTCTGATGCAACACACATGCTCATAAACTATTCAACAGCAAAAAAAAAAAGAGAGAAAAAAAAAAGTCCAGCTAGAAAGAACACAGACGGGACATTATTAGCATTGAGCATGTCCTATTTTGGCCATGTTGGCATGTAGCGTGCGTGCCAGCCAGCGGCCAATACAAACAAACAGGGTATTTGGCTTGTGTCACTCAAAGGCGCATAGCGATGAAATGCAGCCCAGTTGGAGGCAATTGTCAGCTTGTAGACTTTATAAGTGCAACGTTGACGTGGGCTCTAATAGAGCAATTATATGTCAGGACGGGACAACAACACAGAGGTATGAGTCATTAGGCCTGTGTTGCTAATGTTTGCTAAACCTGGAGCAGAGCAGTGGGAGGACATGCTGAAAAACTGCATGTAAAAAATGAGAACTGTGCCATAAGATGTGCATTTGTTGTGCTAGTTGGTTCGATGCCCCTTGGTGTGGAGGATTAAAGGGCAATGCCACTCAGTTTTGACATTTACATTTTAATATGAACCGTATTGACCCGATGAAGTCTTGTGTTGGTTGTATTCCATGTACATATTCCCGGTGTTGTCCTCATGCAATGAGGAACTAGCTATACCGCGTATGGGTGGCGCCCTGTGCCACAGTGCTGCTGTTATGGCCGAAGGGGATTTCATAATATTTCGAAGCATGAGAATGTGCTTATGTCGCCTCAACACACAGTACAGCATTTCATTTGTTGTGGCCAAGATTTCAAACAGACTCCCGAGGTTGAGACGTTGAGTCATCTATAAAGCAGGACAACAAACCAGGGAAGTCAGGCCGATGCAATCAGACACATTGAGGAAGCGGTCGTGCCCACTCGAGTTGAGCAAGACGTTTAAACGGGGCCTACACCCTGGCCAGCTACTGTTTACGGTGCGAGGCAAACAATGCCGGTTCCACCTCAGGTTTCTCACCTTTTCTCATGCAGTGTCAAACTAGCAAGTTCACTTCACACCAGCGTCTCGCAGACAAAAGACAGAGCCCAATGGCAATAAAACCGGCAACAATGGGGACCCGCTTCAAAGTCTCATCCTTTGAATGCCATTTATTTGTATTCACAGCTTTTGGCTACAAAGACCACCATTTAAGTGATATTCTACATTTACAGCGACGGTGGCGGTGTAATGTAATGTTGTGTTGTTGAGAGCGAGAGAAAAAAAAATCAGGACGAGAAGATGGTAGTGTAACTTTATCAAAGTGTTATTTAACCCTAAGTACTGGCTTGTTTTTCGGCTTCCCTGGCTAAGACCTCTCCTTTCCTGTTGCATTAATTAAAGACCTTATCATGACTGATTGCAGTTGTGAGGGATTCACCAAGATCGTAAAAACTGCATAGCTGGAGGGAGTTTTTTTTTTGCCCAAAGAGAGCGGAAGAGAGAGAGAGAGAGAGGCAAGTACTGAATGGCCAGAGTTCAGGAGCTTGTCACATCTTGTCTCAGTGGCCTTTAGGTTTATATGACTGAGGTTGCCTGGCTCCGCCCAGGATCTCCAACCGAGAGAGAAAAAAAAGTCATTCAAGGTGCCTGGAAGCGTAGAGGGGAACATGCGTCTGCGCTCGTATAAACCGACTTTCCTTCTTGTGCTGACTTGCATCTCAAAGCCCCTGACGATGTGTTCCTGGAAACAAATCAGATACACATGTACACACACACACACACACACACACAAGTGCGCAATCACACCCACGTATAAAGACACAATGAGGCCACGTAGACATGCATATAACAGGAACACACACACACACACACACAGATGGATACACGCACACACTCGCACACACACACACACAGACACACTCGCTAAGAACCAGAGCTGTGATCTTGTCTGACGCTCAGACATCCTCAACATTGTTCTCCGTTTTACTGAGTGAGAGGTCCAGCATGTTCCATTTTAGACATGTTGAAACTAGTGGAAATGATTGATTGTTTGATCTGGAGGACTAAATATTGGCTTCTGCTCTGTCTCATAAAACAGCTTTATTCTTCTCCTCAGGGCAAAAGACTGAAAAGTTAAAAGGGGGTAATATTATTACAGTATAGTAAGCCACAGGATGCGGCATTATATAAGAAATCAATGTCATTTATCTGAACATGCTCCAAAACGCCATCATCCGGTTTCCTCTATACAGGAAGGAGGAGCATGACTACAAGAAAGAAAGTGGATTTGAATTTCTTATTTCCTATTTTCTCTCTCTCTTTCGCTCCCTCGCTCTCTCTTTTGGTTTCCGTGCTGTGTTTCATGGTCTGGAACACACAAGTGAGAGACTGGAGACGCTATTGAGGTTGAATTCTCGGTTAGATTTCCCTTCTTTTGCTCGGCTGGGTGAGGTCGCAGGCCCTTGGCGCGGCGGTCACGGCGAACCTAACCATTTTTAGACGGAAATACAGAAGTACTGCAATTCATAGACGGGAAGTTGTGTCGCTTTATGCCTCCGTTTTCATTTTGATTGAAAATGGCTTTGGTGACATCGCAGCATCGCGTCGCGAGACAAGGATGCTGAAGGGGATACATGTACCCGCGCCTTTTTGTTTTTTTTGTTGGCCATTAATGCCCCAGATTAGGATCGTGATATTTAATGATAGCCATCAACTTTTCCCTACCAGTTAGCTCGTACCATGACGTAAGTGTGAGTCCCGAGCTATGGAAACACTTTAGAAAACCCCAGAAACTGTTGTGGAGCTGGAGCAGCGCCAGATTAAAAGGTTGCCGGTCCCCTGGCTCGGCGCTAGGTTTAGGCTTAGGCCATTAAGCCGAGGATAGCGAATTAAATGGCGGTGCGCTCATGGCTCAGTGGGTGAATTTGACCTCCTCACCCCTATTGGGGCGTTGGCAGTCGAATGATGGGGCTTTTCTAACCTGTTTGTGTGACTCAAAAATCCAAAGCTCCAGTGGACAATTGTGAATGGGTTTGGATTCCTACAATAAGAACCATACAATAGTGTCTGTCTAGCTCCACTGCACCTGGGCTGGGCATCGCTGAGCGCAGTCAGGGCCTAAATGAGCCTCATTATGAGAGCCTGCCAAATCAGGACCGCTCATACTTTGTGAAATTGTATATCTACTGCAAACCAATAAGTAATTGTATCTCAGATCAAGATAATACATGTACACATACTATATCTATGTATTGACTTATCTATTTTTAAGAATCGTTTTTTTTACTGTAAGCTGGCTGGTATATTGTTTCTGAGTGGCGTACATTAAGGAATGGCGCTGTAACCGATATAGGATGATATATGAAGTGTTTCTACAGTTACCGCTCGACAAAGAGAAGTAGTAAGATCCCCATCTTTGCGCTGTGATTAAGCACCGCTGTGGAAAACACATCATTAATTCACTACAGATAATGGCCGTGTGACAAAAAGATCTAAGCAAGCACTTTAACCTTAACTTGCTCTCGGTTCACCCCCACTTCCCCTCTCGCCTTTGGTCTGTGGTTTCCTTGTTTGCCAGCCACTTCCAGTTTGACCTTAAAGGAGTGAGTCCTCAAAGCCAATCCGAACAGGTGATGAATTCCAGAGCACTTGCAGATTGTCAGAGAAAAGTCCCCTCCAGCTTCAAGTTTGGGATGGAGAGAGACGGTGCAACAATGTAGTCGGCTCTCGTCGCGCGCCACTTGGCGGAATTTCGTCACTCGTTTATCCAGAACAGCCTGTTTAGTCTGTTTTCGGTTTCTATGATGGAAATAGAATCAAACGAGTACACACAGCTACTGGAGTTTTACTGAGCATTTTTCCGGAATGGTCACGCAGTTTCACGTCGATGTTAAAAATGTCACAGTGTCAGGCGTCAGATCTGTTGTTGGGGGAAGGGGGAAAGGCGGCTTCACCTCTATTGATCTGCCATCAGCTTGGTTCAATAGATAGTCTGTATGAGTGACAGTAACTCTCTCTACTGTAAGTGTGCCTCTCAGCCTTAAAGCACCCTGGGCTTTCAGTCATGCATCAACTCGGTCAGGTGCTACCTAAGAGATGTCAAATGCGACATGAAACACGGGGGGCGAGCTAGCGGCCATCTGCGATGCCACTCTGGAGCTCCACACTCATCTTGACTATGGTGCATTGATCCGTGGATAAGAAAAGTGCTGGCATGCTGCAAAAGTTGGGAGGTGAAGGTCGTTTAGAGTGAGGCACGGCCCGGCTATGACTCGGGTTTCAAGCCCAAGGAAGGGAGAGAGAGAGAGAGAGACAGAGAGACAGAGAGAGAGAGACAGAGAAAGAGAGTCTGGCTAGGTCTGAAATCTAATGGCTACATTATAATGGTTCCTCTTCTTTCTCTTCCAATTTCAGCTCAGGTTCCTGACAGCGACGAGCAGTTTGTTCCTGATTTCCACTCTGAGAACTGTGAGTACCTGTGTGTTTGTGTGTGTGTGTGTGTGTGTGTGTGTGTGTGTGTGTGTACCTGTGTGTTTTGTTTGTGCTTGTGTGTCTATGTCTGTCAATGGGTGGATTTAGACATGCACCAAAAATCTGATTTCCTGACTATATGTGGCACAGATCGGGATTTTTTTTCCACTGTTGTCTAATCAATCAGATGTAGATCAGTGCATCCACAGAGCTGTGCATGGACGATCTGATCTGAAAATCTGATTTGGCCTTTTGGTGTTTCTGTGTTTGTATGTGTGTGTGTGTGCTTGCCCTGCTCATGCTCTTGAGAACATGGAAACCAGTGGCATGGGGGTCAAATTTGGGTTGTGAAACTGCCAGAGGCTTGGGTGGAGATACTGTAACTCGCTGATGTTACAGTAATCTCTTCGGGAGGCAGAGACATAAGGCCTAATGACCCGAGTCATCATAAAGTGAATTTGGATGCCAGTATTGTGCACCGCAGCCATCCATTTGCATGGCTTTGAAAAGCTGAATGGGTCCGGCCCAGGAAACCAGTAAAAGATCATTCAGGGCCCAGGTACAAAGATGGCCCTTTGTGCAGATCGGAAGGTGTAAAATGGGAAAGCAAATTCCTGGGCCGCACAACTGAGCGACTGTGATTTGAATGGGCTTCCCTTTCTCGTTGTGTGTCTAAACAATGGCGATTCAGGATCTGTGTGTGTGGGAGTGTGTGTGCGGCGCTCTACAAACATGGGTTTTTCTCCGTCCCATTCACAAAACGACGGGCTCCTCCATCCTTAATCGCGACACCGACACCGGGATAGTCAACGTATAGCGACTCGAAGAGAAACTGAAATGCCTCCAAAGAATAATCTGACAGCCTTCAGCCCCCCGGCCAGTGGCATTTCCTCCGATTCAAACCCCCGCGCGGCTTTTGTGTGTAAACATCGTGCGATTTAACCGGCTCTCAGTCACAACTGGCGAGCCCCCTCGGTGACACATCGCCCCTGTGGAACATTGTCCCTGTCTGTCGGCCAACAATGAGGAGGAGGAAGTGGAGATGAACCCCGGGGGCACGCAGAGGTCATGTCTACTTAACCCCCTTGGCCTGTCAAGCCAATCAGCTGTCAGGGGGCCCCCCTGCTCACGGTTGACCCGGGTATGATCGGCGGGGTCAGCGGGAGGGGGGCTCGGGTTTGACGGGCAGCTCACTTATATGCTGTAGAGACACTCCTGCGTTGACAGACAGTCCCTGCTGTTCACAGTCAATGGCCACAGAGTCCAGTTAGAGCATCTCCATTCATCTTCCGCTGACGAGAACCCGAAGCTGACAAGCCGCCATAGATTATATCCATACGTGTGTTTGTGGCAGGGGCCTGTCGGGGGTCTATTAAAGACATCGGCGTGGCTGTATGAAAAAGGCGTATCTTTTCCCCATGCCGAGTTGGAGCGCTCGCTTGTGCAGCGTAGCTCGAAAAAAACAGGTGAGTCACATGTTTTGGAAACCCCGGGCTCAGAGCAAAAAGCATGAAGCGGAGCCCTAATCCCCAGGTGACCAGAGTATAATTGAGGCTTGTATTGAAATGGCGCCCTGGTGAAATTAATCATTGTTGTTTACTGAGTCAGGTTGTTACCTGCATGGGTGTGGTGTTGACGGAAAGGGGTAAGGGGGGGGGAGGAGGAGGAGGGAGGGAGGGAGCGAGGGAAAGAAATGGGAAAAGAGAGAGAGAGGCAAAAAACATGGAGACGTGTTGGAATGCTAGATCAAGGGAGGGGAGGGGGGCAAAGGAGGAACAGGGGGTGGGGGAGACCAGGGATTGTGCAATACCTGCACATCTGGTAAATCTATCTCGTCTCACCCCCGACTCACAGCTAACAAGCGTGCTCTGTCTGCAAGGGCTGCCATTGAGGGAAGGTTATGTAAACACACAACTTTTATGTACTTGCTGACCTGCCTTGTGTGTGTGTGTGTGTGTGTGTGTGTGTGTGTGTGTGTGTGTGTTTAAAGCTAATTGAGCCATTGGTGATAACGGCAACAATATACTTTCCCCTTGAAAACGAAATGTGAGTGACCACGCACAGAAACGAACCGAAGTCTCAAAAAGGGGAGGGTTGTTTCCATCTCGGGTTCAATTCAATTAAAAAAAAGGAAAAAAAAAAGAAAGAAGGTGTTCTCGTGGACACATTGAAGTGAAAGACCACAGTCGGGGACGTTCGCTGAGGCACAACTTTGCGTGGAGAGCCCCGTTCTTCTTTGTCCAAGTATGTTGTTTACACTCGGAGCAGCCCGAGAGATGTGACCCATTCATAAATTTTCTTCCCTGCGTAAGAGGAAGTGTGCCTTCCCCTCCCCCCCCCCCCCGCCACCACCACCACCCACCCCCTCTCCTCCACTGCTCTCTCCTTAAGTCTTCATTCATAAAAAAGCCCTACAGTACTACAGATCCCCCTCTCTGACGCCCCCTCCTCTCCAAGTGGATACTCCAAACCCCTCCCTCCCTTCCTGTGTCTGTACAAACTAAGGAGAATTTTAAAATCTGGACACCCCCCCTTTCCCCCCCCTTTCTCTCTCTCTCTCTTTCGCTCTCTCCCTCTCTTCACTCTACACATTGAGTGTTCCAAGATGTGAACTAATCCAGCGATTTCTGAGCTGTGTGGGACGATTGTTTAGTTTTGTGCCTTGTAGTAATTATATAGGAAGTTGTGGCTATAGAATGCCGTTACAGTACTTTTCAGAGAGAGAGAAATATAGACGGAGAGAGAGAGGGAAGACGAGAGAGGAAAAACACAGAGACAGAAGGAGGAGAGAAAGAAAGAAAGAAAGAAAGAAAGGAAGGTTCCAGTAAGCCTCCCAGCAGTGCGTCTCTCTGGCTGAGGGTGTTCTGCTTTGTCATGGATTCACAGCCTTTCTCTTGTTTGGGTTGTTTTTCTCCCTGCTCAGTTTGGATCAGAACTGGCCTAATCAGACCCTATTTGGAGCGCAGGGAGAGGGTGAATTGTACTCCCTCCCTCCCTCCCTCCCTAGCTCCCTCTCTCCTCCGAAGTATGCAGCTCTGTGTTCTCGACTTTCCAAAATACAGCTGCTATGCAACAAAGTGCGCAGAAACAGCCAGGTGACGGCCAGATACGCACGGCGCCTTCTTCCACGAGCGTGTTCGTTGCAGTGGTTGTGTGTGTTTGCCGGTTGTGCTCACGCGGATTTCGTGCTTATTGAGCAAATATGCGATTCCTCTTTGGTGAATCAGTGATTTGTCTCGGGCCTCATCCACACTGATATGTTTTTCTTTTAAAACGCACATCTTTTGCTAGCGTCCACGCGGACACTTTTTTAAAACGATACTGACCCCGCCTTATACTCGTTTGTTACTTTCGGTAACAGTTCCACCTCGTCGTCCGTCCAAACAAACCCATACGGAAATGTAATATATGACATATATGCCCCTATATCAGCGAGCGATATTGCCATATATGTTACATATAAGGCGATTTATTATTACCACATACATACATCCTCTGGATGTATGACGATATAGGTTTTAACATATATGAAATATCCATAGTAAAATTTGTATATGTACATATATTAAAAATTTGTATTGTATGAATTTGTATATGGTATTATATGTTGCAACCATATATGTTAACAATATATGTTTAATTTATATATTTATATATGTTTATTAAAACAACATATATACAACATATATAACATAAACATAAACATATGCCTCTCCTCGTTAGTATAGTGGTTAGTATACCGAGTAGACCGGGGTTCAATTCCCCGACGGGGAGGACTCTCTACCTATATGGGGTGGCTGTGGCTCAGGAGTAGAGCGGGTCGGCCTCCAATCAGATCCCCGGCTCCTCCAGTCCACATGTCGAAGTGTCCTTGGGCAAGACACTGAACCCCACCTTGCATGGTAGCTCACCGTGAGGGTGAATGAGAGGCATATACTGTAAAGCGCTTTAGATAAAAGCGCTATATAAATGCAGTCCATTTACCATCCATTTGTATGGGCTAGACATATATGTACATAATATGCTATGCATATATGTGTAATTTGTATATTATACAAATACACCTAAGTCATATTTTAAAGTTTTTCCAAAAACAGAAAGAACTGAACCAAAATATATTGAAGAGATGATTTAGGCAAAAAAAAACATTTTCCTCAAAATATGACATGATAATATGGCCATTAGTTTAAGAAGGTGACGATATGTTATATGTATAAATAATTATATACGTGACATATATGTCACAAAATGCATTATACATACATAAACATATATATTTGTATG
The DNA here is from genome assembly GCA_034670405.1 of Hoplostethus atlanticus. Taxonomy (NCBI): domain Eukaryota; kingdom Metazoa; phylum Chordata; class Actinopteri; order Trachichthyiformes; family Trachichthyidae; genus Hoplostethus; species Hoplostethus atlanticus. The sequence goes on from JAXDDX010000086.1 coordinate 435,606, forward strand.
GGCTAGACATATATGTCATATATGAAATTGTTCCAATTTCTAATAGGTTTCATATATAGTTTGTACATACATGTACATATATGTTTTTCCTTCATATGTACATATATTTCATATATGGAAATTTACTATATGTACATATATTACATTTCCGTATGGGAAGACATCTCTGCTCTTACTTTTTTTCACTATTGCTGTTCATCGTAACGGTATTTTCTGCAACTAAGCAACAGCAGAGCAAACAATCTACTTCCTGTTTACACCGGCACACGCATGCCCAGTGTAGGTGAATGGTCACGTGATATGCGTTTTCAGGCGTGTTAGCGTGGACGGAGATCATTTCTGAAACGGCGCTAAAACGCTTGTGATCGTTTTAGAGTGTATTAGTGTGGATGTAGCCTTGACAGCCACCTCATCCACCTACACACACACACACACACACACACACAAACACACTCGCAACTGGTGGGCATACACACACACAAGCACGCACCTTCTGCACACACAAACTTCAGCCCCACGGTTTTATGAATGGGCCGGTTGTGAGAGACTGGCTGAGGCAGCACATTGAGTTAAGGGGAGTGAACCTCCATTCATGAAACCGGGGGGGGGGACGTTATTCTACCACGAACACCTAAGAGAGGAACTGGCCTATTTCTCTGTCAGTCTTCATCTGACAACAGAATTATAGAGAATTCACTTGAGTCCTTTTTTTCAGGAGTGCTGCTTTTATTTGGGCGCACACAATTGGAAATTCCTACTTCCCCACGTGTGGTTATTCCCCTAGTCCTCATCTCGTCCCTTAGTATCCAGAATCCCAAAAGAAGTTATTGCTGCTTCACAACATTATTTAGTCGTCTTGCCGATCGAATTCAATGAAAGTGGCTTTGTAAAGGCCAGGCGCGTAGTGTAACAGGCGTTTAACAGCTTCCAGCGGGGAAGTAAAAGCCGTACTTCTCCGTGTTGATTCAGAACAGTCCTGTCAAAGCCCGGGGGCCGCGGGGATTTGAGCCAGGCAGCACAGCCGAGTGTCAGCAGCATAGCTTTGTGAATGGACGGCAGTGTGTACTTTATTACAGGAGAGAGAGAGAGAGGGGAGGTGTGTGTGTGTGTGTGTGTGTGCGCGAGGAAGAGAGAGCGAGTGTGCCTGTGCATCTGTGTGTATGTTGGTGTGTAACGCTGTATGTGTGTGTGTGTGTGTGTGTGCACTTCCAGAGGGACGGCTGTGCTTTTAACGTTCTCTGCAGCTGGAATGTTTTCTCTTGCGAAAGCGAGCGGCGGATCGAGGGGCGAACAGATGCGGGAAAAAGAGAAGGAGCGGGGCCCTAAAAATAACAGTAGTTGGACTAGTAGTCGGACAGTCGGACTTGGATCTCACTGTGTTTACCGTGTTCATACGCACGCACATATAGTTGCATGCATGGTTGACAGCCCCCACACACACACACACACACGCCACACCGGAGGAGGTGGCTGCAGCATGGACCTAGTAGTAACTTGCTGACACAGACCAGGAGGTGTGCGGGGCCGAGTTGAGAGCCAGCGCTATGGCGGTATCGATCCTCACCGATCCAGGAGAGGAGGGGGTAGGAGGAGATGGAGGGGGTTGATAGATGGATGGATAAAGATAAAGCGCAGATAAATCAGGGTGAAGGGAGATATGGGGGAAGGAGAGGGGTAAAAGGGGGTCAAACGTGCCCCGGGAGCATTACGATCGAGATCCCAATCGGGATAGATAGATAGAGAGAGAGAGGAGTGAGCGAAAAAGGAAGGGGGGGGGAAAAAAAGAGAGAGATTGCGAGGAGAGATCAGACGAGCGGGAAGAACTGTGGATGTGGCATGTGCTCTGATAATTAAGAGCAAGGTGTCCCGGGACCTTGCTGGGCTGCACATGTTATCTCGCTCGCTCCGCAACACACGCACACATGCAACCCCGGCGCAACGGGGACATGCACGTACATGCACACGGATGGAAGTCGGACACACGTGCACACACACACACACACAAGCGTGCACTCACTTCCACGACGCCCCGGTGGGCAGCGGGGGCTCGTTATATCATTTCAGTAACAGTGCGGGGGGGATGGATCGATTTGCTACATTAAACATTAAGAGGGGACAGCTATATTGGGGGCTGAGGGATTGTGAGCGAGGAGTCAATATTGTGCCAGATTAATTACACCCGCCCCCCCCCCCCCCCTCTCTCTCTCTCTTTCTCTCGCCTGCGAAGGGACGTCCCTCTCGCTGCACATGTCCCGGGACAGGGATGTATTGTACCGGGGTCCTCTAAACAGCAACGGGGCAGGGGAGATTTATGAATGGTCAATGGCTATTTATAAAAAGCAGACGCGGCACAATTGTGAAAGTGAAGTGGACAACGGGGAAAAGAGATCGGAACAGGTTAGAGATGAAGGTGTGATTTCTCGTTGCTACAATATGAAAAAAAATGGATTGTAGAAACTTTTCTGGGTGTCTTTTTTTTTTCACCATTTCAGGGTTTTTTTTACGACACACAGCTCCTGTATATTTGTAGTGGGACATTTCCAGTCCAGTGTTTTTGTGTTCCCCCCCAATTCAACTCTTACTACGTTTGACTCTATCTCTGGTGGAAAGCACAGAGCAGGAACTTCTAATACTCTAACAGGAGTTAATTGGAGTACTAGGTTCTTTGACTTATATCCCATGATACTAATGCGGATCAATATTAGGCTGATTCATTGAGAAGATTCAAGACCAGCAGGGCAGGGATCATTCTTGTTTAAAGAGCTGACTTTGCTTATTCAGACGCTCCTCCCAGGCTTGACCACGGGAGATTTTACACACACACACACACACACACACACACACACACACACACACACACACACACACAAGCACACACTTCATTCCGTGTGTAAAACTGAGGTCATCCAGCTTTGAGAACATTCCCACCAATTCAAATAATACCTAAAATGAGATATTTTCCATTTAGAAAAGAGGAAGTGAAACTTTGATGTTTGCGAAATGTGACAGTAGTGTCTTCACGTGATGGGTGTCATTCAGATCCACATCCTGTTAGCCAACACAACAAAACATACACCAAACGGCCAAAGAAACATCCCAGATCCCGACCGATCGCCCTCCCCGTTGATGCCACTGTACTTTCCATCTACCTCGCCGGCCGTGTTTGGCAGGTATCTCACAACAATTCTTTAAATATTCAAGGAGGCCTGAAGCGTTTATCAGATGAGAGAGGACGACCTGTAAATCAGATAGAGACACTAATGGATCCAACGCTGCTGGGCTCCCTGAGCAGATTGATACTGAAGCCACTCTTGGGCCTGTTGGCTCTCAGAGATGAGGACGAGTTTTGTCAGTGCTGGCCAGCTTGGCCTCCTCTTCCTCTCTCTCTCTCTCTCTCTCTCTCGTCTCTCTATCTCTCTCTCTCTTTTGCTCTTTGTCTTCCTGATTGTGCAGTGACCTGAGAAGCACACACACATGTCCAGCACATGTTTCCACGCACCAGTGGAATGACTGGATAGTCTCTCCAGTCGAAATGGTCTGGATTATATTGTATGGCCCCGCTTCCCTCCTCTCTCTCTCTCTCTCTCTCTCTCTCTCTCTCTCTCTCACTTTCACTCCCATTCACGCTCAGATTGTTTTCCACTCGTGTGACGTTCATCATATTTGATACTTCGGTGTCAGCGTTTCATTTTCATCTAAATGTTTAGTCCATCATAAGAAGCGATGCTTAGCTGCGATAGAAACAGCACCGACCGGCAAAAGCAAAACGCACCGCCGCGCTCCGTGTTTTAAAATTACCATTAAAGTATAGGTTACATGTAACTTACGAAACATGTGTTGACAGTCAAATACTTTTAAATTACACTGTTGCTTTGCCCCATTACGCCTCCCTCTCTCACCACAGCGGAGCCGTGCGTTCAGCTGAGTGACTAATGCTATTTGCAACCCCTCTGAATCAATAACTTCCTTTTTAACCTTTAAAGCCATCGTGACATAATTGGCATCCTTGTTGTTTTTATTGATCCGTCACCACATGAGGGATCAATTGGCAGGTCGGGGGGGGAACCAGGTGTAGCCTACCGTGCTTTCCGACTCTCCGGATAGCGTGTAGCGTGTAGCGTACCGAGCGCACGTGCCGCTTGCACCACCATGCACCGATCACCGGGGATATGAACCAGACCTGAGACAGTCCCCCCTCCCCGCGTGGAGCAAGACCTGAATCCCATTTGTATGATTCGACCCATTAACTATGGATTTACGTTACGTTCACGCGTTCCCCCGCGGTTTAGCTAGTTTCATTCACCCTCACCCCGACACCGGGGGGGGGGGGCCGATGTCCAACCAGCCAGAATGATGAGTTACTGTGAGTGAGGCTGTCGTGTGCTGCAGACTTCCAGAGGCTTAAGACTTGGCCAAGTCACAGATAAACATCCAATGTAAGACTCTCCAGATCCAATCCTGAGTCCAGATTGGATTTCCCTACACCAGGGCCTTTAATGGTAGGAAATACTCTGTCTAAAATAAGACGGGGAGTTCATTGCCGGGTCTCTTCGGCTACTTGAAATGGCCCCGTGCACTGGTGATGTTAAATCGCTATACATTAAAGTGTAGCCCTCTGACTTCCTCTCTATATTATTATGGATCTAGGCAGTTATCAAAGGCATGATCAACTATATTCCTAAAATCCACAGTACTGTGTTCTGATGAAGCCCTTCCTATTGTGTTCCTATTGAGTTTTTCACCGCGTGGCAGACGTGCTGTATCGGTGAGGCAGGCGTTTCTCCCTGTCAGGGCCGTTTGTGCTTTTAGCTTCAGACGAGAATCCCGCAGGAATCCTTTAGTGTTGTCCTACGAGTTCCCACCGCCTCCGTATGGCCCTGCTGAGGAGCCCATTGTGTGGAGAAGAGGTAGGGGGGAGAGGAGGGGGGTGTAAGGGGGAGTTGTAGGGTGCCATCCTTGCTCCTGGGATTTGTTTGTGGTGGGTGTCTGTTGAGTCCCCCCCCCCCTCCTCCCCCTATATAATGATCCCTCCACTTCCTAAAGCACTCAACCATGACCATCACCTTTCACCCCGCGTCCTCCCCCCTCTAAGCGCCACCATTTACATCTGTAAAAGGCCCATCTCCACCCAGCCTTCAGCAGGGTCACCTCTATAGATGGGCCTTTAGAATAGGGTGTGAATGGGAGATGGGAAAAGAACACCACAAAATGAGGAAGGAGGAGATAGGACACGTTTGAGGCGAGGAAGAACCCCCCCTGACCTTATCGGTTTAGGATGTGCTGAGAATCCGCCGCGGTCGGCCCAACGCCCGGTGAGAATGCGCATAACACACAAGCAAATGCACACACACACACACACACACACACACGCAAACCCAAACTTCTGTGTTATCTCAGAATTGTCTGCTTTAAAGGGCTGCGGCTAATGTGTACTGTATCTGTCGTCGCAGGTCTAAACACCTTTCAGGACCGTGGCGCTCTGTGTTTAAGTTCAGGAACCTGCCTTCTCTCCCTCTTTGTAGAAAAGGAACTATGAAATATGAGGAGATCTCTGCGAAAGGGTGATGTAACATTTAACAAACCTGTTCGGGGGCTGAAACCAGAGCCATGAGAGCCGAGGTCATATTGCCCCCGAATAAAACCAGGAAGAAGAGAGGGGGGGGGGGGAACGTGAAGAGCATAACTCTCCCTGGCTCTGTTTACACGACTGCCACTACCTTATAAACTTTAGCGGCAAATTTGACATCATTTGGACTGGGAGATTTACGGCAATACTCCAGAGAGTTTGAAATAGTTGCTGGAAGCCGTGGAGTTCGTCTTGATTTATAGGCCGATCTTGGGAATCGGAGCGGATCTTAGATTTATTCTCTTTTTTAAATTTTTTTATTTGATTACTTTTCAAAAATCGGATGTAATTCGTACTCTCCGGCTCTCGTTTCCAGCAGCATCAAAGTACACGGAGTATTGCAGTTTTTTTCCTGCACGGTTCTTTGATCCTTGGCTTGATTAATTGATGTCTTCTTTGTCAGGGCGTTCTTTAACAGGGACATCAGCCAACTCTCATCTAATTGAAAGCGCATGCCAGGCAACAGGCAACAACCCCCGGTCACAAAAATGCACACACACACACACACACACCCACACATTCAAATACACACACACACACATGCATGCACGTACACACAGACACACACATACACACATAGCTGTCCCATGCTCATTTACCAGATTAATTCATGTGCTTGGGAAGTCGCACACACTGTTTCACACACACACACACACACACACACACACACACACCTCTATGTGCAGCTGACGCCGTTCCCAGGCCGGAGTGTTTGAAATGGAACATCCTCATAAACCGACGGCGGCCGCATCAAGGGCAATATTCCTGCCAATCGCATTAGTGGCTCCACTTGGCCGCATTGTGAGTGGACTTGTGTACACACACACACACACACACACACCGCAGATTGTTTGCAGTTCATGACCATGGCAGAGAAAGGGGAGAATGTCAATAGACAAACACACTAGTATTATTACAGAGTCAGTCATGTGCCCACCCTCGGCGTACGAGCAGACGAGCTGTCGGGGAGACTCAGAGGAGGCTGGAATCCCATTGTGTCTGTCTGGGAAATCTGGGTAAATGCTCTCTAATCCCGCTGATCCTCCGCTAAAGCCAACACTTCCTCACCTGCCTGCCAGCCATGGGAGAGTGAACAGAGAGCAAAAATAGGACGGTTATGAGGATGAGCAGCGCTGTTTGACTTTTAGACTCCTTTTTACCACTTTTACCAGTTTCCCTTTTTTTCCACCTCGGAGGCAAACAAGTAAACAAGTAAACAAGTGACCGTTTGCATCTGGATTCCGACAGGAAAGAATGCTTACTGAAATATACAGCGCATGTGCTGTTGTAACTGAGGTGTGACACTGTTAGGATGCACCGTCTGCGGGCCGCCCAGGTGGCTCGGAGGGTTGGGGTGGTGCTCCGTTTGACGTGTGTGGCTTGTCATCCTCCCCCTCTCTCTCTCTCTGCTGGCCATCTTTGCTGCCTCTCTTCACAGATCTGCGTAGGAGTTTATGACCGAATCTGGCTGCTCAGAGAACCCAGAGTCAGCACTGCCTTCTCACTCTCCTTTTGAACGCCACATTTACAAAATAGTATTTAATTCCCATTTTCCTGATGGCGTTTTTTTTTTTTTTTTCGAAAAGTCATTTCAGCCATGTGCAATTATCAATACGAGTGTCTAGATCCTAAGAGATCGACTACTCCTGAAGTGAAGAAACTGTTCACTCTTGCTCCTTTTTTCTCCTTCACTTTTACACTTCCCTTTTTCTCACTTAAGTGGAGCAGTCATCTCAAGTCGTATCCAGACAGTCAGTCAGCCAGTTGCTACATTTTTTCTCTTCCTTTTTTGTGAATGGGCCCACAGTATGTAATTACCTGGGCTCAGCTTTCAGTGTGGCCTGTTCTGTCAGTTCCACACCCACTGCACTCACACACACACACACACACACATTTGCACACATAGGTCCACATGCATACGCTGAGATTGTTCACATACACACTCACGCAAAAACGCACGTGCACACACACATGCGCGCACACATAAACACAGGCCTCCCCAGCTGGAAGTGCACAGCTGCTGCTGTTTACCCTGTCGGGACCAGAAAAACATCCTGTACAGTACTCCGGGTGAAAACCTCCCCTCACATAATAAACACAAGCCCTCGGCACAGTTTGAAGCTCCACTTTGGGTGGTTTCTGCGGCCTTCAAGGCAAAGGTCCCCTCCAGCAGCCCAGCTTGATAGACAGTTCAATGTCTTGGTTAGAGTTTGAACATTTTGGGGAAAACTGTTGGAGGAAAATCAATGACCAAATGGCAAAAAAAAGCATTTATTTATTTAGTATTTTAGACTCAGATTATCTGTCATTACCAGACAATCCGTTACTTTATACGTTCCTTCTTTAATCAAAGGCAAACAAACAAAACATACAAGGGACTGCTAACATCTGGATAACCAATAGGAAAGAATGCTGAGTCACATATACAGTGTATATGCTGTTCTAACAGAGGTGTGACATTGGCTTTCATCAACCCAGAGACGGCTCTCTGGCCCGTACCGTTGTTTAGGTTTGAGCTTGACTTTGACAGAGGAAGTTTTGGCTGCTGTTGTGTCTGGAAGAGTGAAGAAAAGTGGGCGAGGACACGTTGGGCTTCCAAATGACTGCTGGAATGCAGTCGGGTGTGTGTGTGTGTGTGTGTGTGTGTGTGTGCACTGGTGTGTTTATATGTGTCTGTCGGCTTCCCTGTGTTTTCAATTGACAGTCACTTAAGCAATTTGGTTGGCACGTAAAAGAGATTCCTGTGCAGACAGAAGTATTTGCGTTTGCCTTTGAGCTTGACAGTAGTATCAGGGAAGAGTATGGGTATGAAAGTATACACAAACCCTGCCGTGTTGTGCCAACCTGCGTCTCTGTTTCTGCTCACTGTCTCTCCGCAGCGTTTCACAGCCCGCCGGTCACTATCAAGAAGGAACCCCAGAGCCCGGGCTCCGACCCCAGCCAATCCTGTAGCCACAAGCAGAGCTTCAGCTATCCCAATGGAGAGCAGTGCCTTTATGCCAGGTACCTCCAACTTCTCCTGATGGAAGTCATATTTGTAATGCTTTCAGTTGAAGGGCCCTACGTTCACAAAACACTTTTACTATCAGTGTATTGACGGGACCAGGCTTTGTTTTTCAGTATGTGTAGCTTTTTTGTTAAAAGGTTTTTTTAAGGTTTCTCATTTTTCTTAATAGTGATCAAAGGGGTGACTCATCATTCCTCCTGTTAATTCTTGCCTAGACCCTCAAGCCTTTTAGCTCTAGTCAGTGGGCCGATTGTTCAAATTTAACTTGATGAATGATACTCGAGGTAATTTATTGTTTTCCTGCATCTTTACTAAGATCCATTGTTACTAAGGGGGAATAAATGGAACAATATGTGCCTCGTCCCCTCTCAAATCTCACCCTGACTACAGTTATTTTGCAATAGAACAACAATGAGAAACCGAGCACTGGTCAGCTCTCATGCATAAGTCAGTACAGCTAAAAGACTGACCACATGTATAGATGTTGTATTGACTAAAACTAGTGTTACTCCCATGTTCAGCTGTGTTCTAACATGGGCAGTGTGTGTGTGTGGATGCTTTCCAGTGCCTATGAGCAGAAAAGGGCTGCAGGAGGAGCCAAGAGCTCCTGCCCAGGGACACCCATGTCACCCATGCAGCAACATTACTCCCCCAAACCGGCCGTGGCCGGACGGCCCGACGCTGGCTACATGCCCGCTGCCACCTCCCAGCCACTGCCCAGCCACAACTACCCCATCAACCCCAGGTGACCCACCACACATTATTGACAGGCCTTCTTACCACATGCATGATATTTTACATTTACTGTTACTGCATTTAGCTGACACTGTTATTTTGACACACTGTTATTATTTTGAAGTGATATGATATGATGGAAATCTGAAAAAAATGCTATTTACAATAAATGTGTATCCTAACAATAAATCCAGTTTGATGTTGCCCCGTATCACTGCAGTTTTTAGTATATATTGTCTGTGTGGATGAATGAAATGATCTCATCTGCCTCATCTCTCAGTTCCAGGTATCAGGGCCCTTCAGCAGACCCCATGTGCCCTCAGTTCCCCCCACCAGGGCAGGCCTTCCAGCGCATGCCATCTGCCCCAACTGGACATGGTGGGGGCAGTGGAGCCGGAGGAGGAGGGGGCGGAGGGCCAGGGGGCGGAGGCGGGAGCGGGTATCACCGGCAACACTCTGACCCCTGCATGCCCTACCTGCAGCAGAGCTTTAAGCAAGAGTACCTGGACCCTTTGTATGAGCGGGCGGCTCAGATGGCAGGACCGGGGGACTGGGCACGGACCGGGACACGGACATGGACCTCATCCCCACCCACACCCACACGCACACCCACACCCCCACCCACATCCACACAGGTTCCCACCAGCCCACATGATGGTCAAGCAGGAGCCCACAGACTACACTTATGATCCTGGTGAGTGATAGAGAACAGCGATGCTGAGAAAGGACAATGCAGGAGGAGTCTCATGCACAATGAGAATTGTCAACTAGCCTATCATGTTTTCTAAAATATGACACTGCACCCAAATCACTGCAAAAGAGTCACTGTGGTGATAATGCACAATACCTGCATCATCCCTTGAGCACTACAGAAAAAAACATGGCAATTTGTATGTTTTGGATTGTGACTGAGAGCACAAACACATGGAGAAGTATAGACTAGTCTTTGAACATAAGTTTGATTTGTCAAGGCAAAATTCATATTTACATTTTTAACATTACATTTTTGTCTAGCAATATACGGTGCCGTGAGTGGAAACTAGCACAGTGAAGGTTTACGTCCCAGGTGTTGCGTGGCACTGCATTCTGCCTCACAAAAAAGTCCCTTTTGAAGACAAAAGCCTCCCCGATGCGCACAGCTAACCTCAGAACAAAATGTCCAAAAGGCAAACACACTTCTTTACTGTATCTACTCCTCATACGACTCGTACCCTACTCCCTCCCTGCTTCCAAAACTCCTCCTTTCAACTCTCTGACACTTTGCAAAGAAAAGAAAAAATATATATTTTTTTTTCTCTCTCCTGCAACTACACTCCTCTCTCCTTCCCTTGCTCTCGCCCTCCCTCCGCTGGTCTCTGTGAGAGAGAGGCAGAGGAATTTCATTGAGAAAATGGAGGGCACTGGAAAGACTAGAGTCCCTGGTGGAGTGCTCCAGGGTTTCAGGTTGCACCAGCGGCTTCCTTTTTCTGCAGGCAGATGAACTCATAATGGAAAAATGAGCGTGGCCGCAGTAACCCGAACCTCTCACTGGCTGGGCTTTGGAAAGGGGGGTGAAGGGGGGGGGGGGGGAGAGGAGGAGTGAAGAAGAGAGGGTAGAGGGTGGGGTGGCCAGCCCAAGCCTTTTAACAACGGGCCCTATGACTAGATAGCGCAGCGACCAGCCCCTCTGCTTGCATCTCTCGTTCTCCGAATGATGGAAAACAAGTGGTGAGAAACACAACACTCTCCGTGCATTGTGTCCTCGTTCACCTGCATTATCGCTGCTACAGGACTGACAGTCAACTGAGAGCAGAGATGCTTTTGTTGCAATTCCCACAGGTCCTACAAGCACATTAGCGGACGGCTACAAAAGAACGCCTTCCAGCACTGAAACCAGCATACTTGATGCATCATAAAAAAAAAAACAAGAAACTACGACCTCGATTCTTTTCACGCTTTTTTGGTACCTTCCATAGGGGGGACCGGCTACTGCTGACAAAGCTTTGAGCTTCGTGCTTTGAGGAATTGCACAACGTTTTTGAGGAGGAAAGAGAGAAACAACAAAAGGATGTTTATCTGTGGATAAGTGTGTGTGCTGCTGGGAGAAGAGAGCTGGCGGGGTTTCCTCAGGGATGTGTCTCTGATAGGAGTTTGGCCCGACTGCGGTGCCTGATCAGAAATCCTATTGCCAGGACCTTAAAGGGAAAGGTTTATCATGGAGCTCTGTCATGTCACACACATATCAGACATCAGTAAGTGACCCTGCCCCAAATAAATACGGTCATAGACATGTTTATAATGTGAGCAGTAGCAGTGTAGAGTCCCAGTTTCACATACAAAATGCCCATACCACTCAGCACACAATTGACCCTGGCGGCGCTCACACCCAATCTCCCTATCACTCCCCAGTGGGAGCCTGCCATCGCTGGCAGACATATTATTTACAGTGTGATCGAGTGCTGCTGCCCCGGAATGGAGGGCTTGATTTTCCCCCGTGGCATCTTATCACAGCCACAGCACTGCAGCTGCATTCCCCAGGAGTGAGTCACGGGCCCCAACCAAGAGGCTAGGAGAGCTACACCTTTCGAGCTCCTCAACGCTCTCGCTTCTCTCTGTGGCCTCGCAGACAGCGCAAGGGATGGACGGACAGACAGGCAGACAAATATACTCAGCGACACACCTAGACACCGAAAAGGCAAACACACACAGGCGCAAGGTCAGCGGCCCCGGGGAGAAACAAGAGCATAAACACTATAGCAACACTTCTCAGATGGGATGCCTCGTTATAGCATGTTAAATGCGCTTTACAAGTGTTCCAGCTTGCAGAAGAATTTAGCTTGAAGGTTTATGAGGGAATGTAAAATCTATTTTGGTGAATGCAGCTATTTGAGTCAGTCAATGATGTGCCCAGACAAAGTGCAGACATTGTATACTGTACCGCTTTTCTGGTCTGATGAAGGTGCTTGGTCATGGCCTAAAAATACCAGCAGACAAGCGATATGATAAATGCAACGTTTGCCCTTGCAGTGCTAGGGGGTGATCACACAAAATATTCACGTAATACACCCGCCTTCCCAAGTGGATATTGGCTTAGCAAAGCAGAGGAAGGGATCCTTGTGTTTTATGCACTTCAGCCTTTTATCCACTTGAACATGTGAATACCTTGTCTGCATTTACACAAAGTGATTCTCCATGTTTTTTAAAATGATTAACTCTTTGTGAGCCAGATCCGATCCAGTCCTTTTCATTTTTCCGGCTAAACACGGATAACACGAGTACTTTTGGCCACAAAGAGTCAAAAATCCAATTTTCTGTTCCTGGGCAACTGCTTCTTTCTTTCTGGGTTTAATCGTTATGTTTTTTCACTTTGCTTCTATCACTTTGCAGTATTTTGTGTTGCATTGCACTGTTTGACCTGGAGCCTTTTGTGTTTCTGTGTTGTAGATGTGCCTGGATGTCCCTCCATGTACCAACACAACGAGGGCTACCCAAACCCCCAGCACAGCAGTGAAGGTAACTTCCAATTGTTTCCATTTCATTTTATTGCAATCTCCATACTTTGGCCCTTTAAAGGCCTCTGACAAATCATTATTGTTCATTAGTATCCAGCCATTAATTGACCTGCCAGGTAAATTAAAGGTTAAATAAAAAAGGGAAAATCTGTCTGAACCCTCTGACTGTATAAGGGCTCATAATGGTGTCGATATGTTGCAATTGCATCCAATCTCCCTCTCTCCCATGCTTTATCTAAATGGAGCCTCCGTTGGCTAGAGCTTTGCGGTCATTGGCTAACTGGCCTAGAGTGTCCGTGTTTCCATTGGCTAACCGGCGGTGTGTCTATGTTTCCATTGGCAGAGGCTCTAGCCTCACCCCTGCCTCAAGAATCCCTGAATAAATATTACTTCTGGAAAAAGCACAGTATTTTTCCCTAGCAAAAAAGGAAAACAATCCTCCCATTCACTCCCATTGTTTGTTACACCATTTTGGATAAATCTACATCTTGTTCCTCGATCATGCAAGTAAATTGTGGAGTAACTGTTAAGTAAGCTGTGGAATAACGGCCCAAAGAAAAGGGGAACCATGAGGGTGTTACCCCTAAATGTACAAGTCCTGAAACTGGGAGAGAAGAACCAAGTCCCTTTCAGACGTTTGCACTGTGAAATCCTCTCCCTCTCACTGAAGTGCTCTACTCTACTTTGGTCGAAGTGGATGAGGAATACACACTTATTGGCTTAATGTTATTCATGGCTGAATACACCCCTTGTATTTTGTTGAGATGTTATTCAGAGCTTGGCGTTGATCCCGACTGAACAACGTCATCTTTTTAAGACCAAGGCCACTTGACATTGTTACACAATCCTCCCCTTGTCTTCCAGGCTATCTGTTTGAAAATGACTCCCGTGTGGTTCCCGAGAAGTTCGAAGGTGAGCCGTCGCACCGCTGTACCTATAATCCATCTGCATTCTCAAGCAGCCCACCACACAAACATGTTAGCATGTGAGCGAATGCGTGCACACACACACACACACACTTGCGCCAGCACTTAGGGTATAAGAGAGAAACAAAAACCAACCAGTAACCTAGTTGGCACTCAGTTTGGGATCAAATCCCTATCACTGACCATCATCTTGTATCAGAGCTCCTTGTGTATGAGGTAGTGTCACTACACCAGAAGTATTAGGGGGTCTTTGTGTAGCGGGTGAACTACAGTGGGTAGAAGCTCAGTTGGTAGGTTTGGTTTCTCCAGGCGCACGATGTGGGGCTCCTATGTCACAGTGAGAACAGTGACAGGCAGTTTCCCATGGTGTTGTTAGTATTAGTGATTGATGCTAAAGGAGATTGAGTGGAGAGCCTGAGGGCTTTAGCACTGGTTGGACCAGTGAAGTGTGCAAGGTCTCGTAGAGACAACACCAGTAACTTAGCTGAGGTCCTCATGTTCCCACACTTGTGTACAACGTATCCGGTAACGAGTAAACAACCATTTCCACAGCCAAACACATATCAGTGTCCATTTGGATATTTCCTCACTCGTTATTTCTAATCGTTCATTTGCCTAATTTCACTGCCTGTCAAGAGTATGCATGCTGTTCCACATAGTCAACATCATGTGTACTGTCTTACCTTCAAGCTGTTTTTACAACATTATTTTCACGAGGGCCTAAACTTTTCCCTCAAGATTGTACAAATCAGGTTATTCAACCCTATTAGTTACTTTTATACGATGTCGCAACTCAACTCACTGCAGCTGTTTCAATGGACAATTTTCAGCATGCAAACATGAGTATTAAGAATAAAATGTATTCCCAAGCTATCATTATCAAAAATTAGAAACAGGCAAAATTATAACCTGAGTCCTTTTCCATGTTTGTAGAAACAATATAAGTGTGATTTCTAGACCTACTTTTCAAAATAAAAGTAATGATCACGAGCATTTAGAGCAGCCAGTTTCGGTGGTTGAATATTGTTGATCTGCTATAGTCTTATGCATCCTAAAAAAATAGAAATATTGTACCATAGTGAAATGGGGATACAACCTGGCAGTTGAAAGTGAGAAAGTGAGTCTGCAGTTTTCTGGAGGTGCTTGAATCACGTCAGAATCAAATGGAACTGTTCAATCGCACTTGGTGAATGAGTAATAAAAAGGAGAACGTAGTCCGTACCCCCTGCTGACCTCCAGTCTCTTTGCTCCTCGTTCAGGTGAGGTGAAGCAAGAGGGTGGGGGGTGGTGTGTTTCGCGAGGGCACGCCCTACCAGCGCCGCGGCTCTCTGCAGCTCTGGCAGTTCCTGGTGGCCCTGCTGGACGACCCAGGCAACGCCCACTTCATCGCCTGGACCGGCCGTGGCATGGAGTTCAAACTCATTGAACCTGAAGAGGTAGGTGACGTCATTGTAAGCGATGATGCTGTTTTTCTAGGGCTTTTAGGGACGCAGTACTGAGGGACAAAGGAGCAGAGGTGCTATCTTAAATAATTAGTGGGGTTGAACGGGCGTTAACAACAGATCCTTAAGTGTATCATTAGTAAAGTGATGTTTCAGCCGCACGGAGCTTCATCAGACACACCGCTGACATGAAAAGGTCAACATGTGTACATATATATGACACTTTTCTAACCCTAACACACCATTTCCTGTTTTCGTGTTTTTCCTTGAAGCACTTAGGGGCATCAGGGCATCCGCCATGGATGGATTGTTAAAGTGTTCTTTGGTGTTCTCTGATTACAAGTGGTAATATTACGGCCTTCAGTTTGGAAAACTAAAGAAATATCCCATTTAAAATGCATCAACATTATTTTGTACCTCATTTTACTGTAGCTTATTATCCAGAAATAATGGAAAAGTGTTGATAGAGATCATGATGTTCATACAAATCTGATAGGGACAGCACAGGAATCTTACTGGGAATGAATCCATGTTAGCAATGCCTAGATTAGAACGATTAGAGGTGGGATTTGGCCACTGTCCTCACAGGTCTATACTCTGATCCATCCTCCATTAGTCCCCCATTCATTATTCAACACATGAAACGATAGATTGATACAAAATGAAGGACAAGCGCTATCACCGAATCATCCAACACCCCCTCCACCCCTACCCGTTCTCTCTCACCTCCTCACATTTCTTTGGTCGAGACATTGTCATGATGTTTAAGTCTGCCACTGGATTGGCCATATCAGACGACGTCCATTTAGGGTGAGCCCTAATACAGATGGACCTGCTGCCTTTTCCATTATCTTTTTACTGTACATTAAAAATGAATGGGGCAAGAGTTTTACAAGAGCAATTAGGGCTGAGAGCGCACTCAAAGATCAAACAGAGCTGCTGGCTGGACGGCCACAGTGGGATACAGCCCATCTCCTCCTGAGTCATGAGTCTCTCTGAGTATCTCCCCTCCCCCGCTGTACAGTCTCCTCCAATATCGGAGATGTTTGTCAACATAAGGTTCATTCACACCCCCTAAATAATGTGATTTACATCCTCCTGCCCGTTGGGGATCGTGAGACTCTCGTTCGGTATCGGAGTTAGTGGCCCGTTGTCAGCCTCAAGTTCAACTCGGGGTTGGGACTGTATTTCATGGCCTGCCTATGACAACCAGCCACCGACTCTTATTTCACTGCACACATTGCGGGACTCTGGTTGCATTCAAGTGGTAATGGGTTACACAAAAAGGAAGTGAATCCACATGTGTGGACTCGCCCTGCTCTTGGCATGTCGACCCCCTTGGGTTAAAGAGCAGAAGAGCCTTTGATTTGCTACTGAGGACCCCTAGTGGTGACAGTACAGAGTTACATATTATTGTGTCAGTGGTTGTGGCTCACTGAGTAAATAAATGGTCAGGAATATGAACTTCAAGTAAAACAAAAATGAAAAAAACAAAAACAAAACGCTGACATTAATTTTTCTCATGTGTAGGCATGTCGTTTGAAGAAGGCCGAATTTTTTAGGCCTTCTAAAGCAGGCAAATAGCCATCTAGTCACCCGTGAAGGACCCTGGCCCAAGTCACTAGAGCTGAACCATCCCAGATGCTTAACCACATCTCCTCCCTTTATTCTCCTCCCCTGCCATTCCCTTTCTGCTGTCCTCTCTCTCCCTCCCTTCCTTCCTTTCCTCCTCCCTCATTCACCCTCTCCTCAGGTTGCCAGGCTGTGGGGCATGCAGAAGAACCGTCCAGCCATGAACTACGACAAGCTCAGTCGCTCTCTGCGCTATTACTACGAGAAGGGAATCATGCAGAAGGTACAAAGCTAATTCTGTTCTTCGCTGTGAAGCAACTGTTTCTCTTTATTCCCAGGTATTTAGCAGATGTCATCTTTCAAACTCTGCCAGTACTGCCCACAAAACGTGACAGTGGGAGCTTCTCACAATATTTCCGCCTTTAACTGCACCAAGTTCAGTCATATCATTTTACCATCTTGTCTTTACTTTGGCACTATTCCTCCCCGTTAGATCTAGGATGCCTCAGCAGCCATGTTGGCAGATCCCAACCCCTCTCTGTTGTCACACATGTAAATCATTACTGATTAGATGTGCTGAATTGCAACCAGCTGTCAATCTATTCTCAGGACGCCATTCCTGTTGAGGAAGAGAACAGTGCTTTGCCAGCTGATGACATATGTCAGTCAGATTGGGTGCTGATTAATCACACTAAATTTGTACCGATCAAAGCGTTGTCTCTCAGGTCAATTCACAACTGGGTCACCACATCCACCAAGCAGCCAGAAACACTGGACTTTTGCACTGATATGCTCTTTCCATGGCTATCTAAACAGGGAGAAACCACATGGAACTTAGACTTAGGCCAAACATGGACAGAAATCAAGATTTTTATGAACCAAGCCATTTCCTCTCTCTCTCCAGGTGGCAGGGGAGCGCTACGTTTACAAGTTTGTGTGCGAGCCTGAGGCCCTCATCTCCCTGGCCTTCCCCGACAATCAGCGGCCAAGCCTGAAGGCCGAGTTTGAGCGCTACGTCAACGAGGAGGATACGGTGCCCTTGTCCCACCTGGACGAGGGCGTGTCCTACCCCCCGGAACAAGCCCCCCAAAACATGGGCCCCCAGCCCTATTCCAAAGGCTACATGTACTAAAGCCACCCCATCCCCCTCCCTTCCCTCCTTCAGAAACCTTCCTGTTGTACCCACCCATCATCATACACACCCCGATTCCCCCCTGCACCTCTTGCACATGCCCACCCCATCCACTTGTATATAAGGCTATGGTGTTTTTTTTGTTTTTGTTTAAATTAATCTCAATAGGGATTTTTTTGAGTTTTTAAGAGCTGCATTCCTCTCACTTCTGAGGCCTATTCAATCCATAAACATGACTGTGGTTAAAGAGATTGCTTAATAAATACCCATAATACTACCCAAAAAGAAGTCCAGACTTTTTTCTTTTTTTATTGTAAATTGTAGATAGATAGTGTTGTCTTTAACCTGTCTCCTTTATCTTCCCTTTGTGACTAAGGTGGATTTAAAATCAAAAGGGATCATAGTTTAATAATGACGACTTGAATTTGTCATAAATCTCTGAAGTAATTTTCAATATTATTACAAATTTAACAGAAAAACCGCAAAATGTAAAAGTAAAAAAAAACAAAAACATCAACAGCTAATCATGGTACTGGAAATTATATTCCAACAACAAAATTAATAGATTCAATTAAGCTAATCCTAAATCCATGGTTGCCTATTGGCAAAAATAAATACATTAATGATCTAAACAATGTTTGGATCACAAAGTGTCTATATTAGTCAACAGCAGGCTCCATATCCACTACACAGTATGTCCACTTGGTATGAGTGTGCTGCAGTAGAGATCTTCAGCGACGCCTGAAGGCACGGGAGATTCTCCATGAGTTGGGCTCCTCATAGCGGTTGTAGAGTGGCTCCAATTTCTGTTGTTTCTTCTGCCGACTGAGGCGCGTGGGGTCGGCAACTCTGTAGAAAGCTGGCGCAAACTCCACCAGCCAGCGAGGGTCGATGGTGGTGACCTCCCTCATGTACTCCTTGGTGGTCAGCACCAGCTCGTGGTACACAAGCCTTGGGAAAGAATGACGTTAAGAACAGATATAACGTCATTAATGAGTAGCCAGGAAATCAACCCCATTTAATCATTCAATATACAGTAGACTACAGTGTCAGACACAGCTCTAAGTACAGCCCAGATAGATTCGGAATATGGATAGGAATCTTGTTGATTAGCCACCATCATCATCAAGGTTTCTGTTACGACAGCACACTATGGAAATGGGTGCAAATGTCTCAATGTATCCTATCATCTGGATCCATGTCCAATGAGCCCATTTGGTAATCTAACCCTGCAATGTGCATGGACTCACCATTCTGGCTGGCGGTTGAAGAGGGTGCTGGAGGGGTGGAGGTACACCACCTGCTGGTCAATTAGGGTACGGTAGCCATCCTGAGGGTGCTTCCTGGCAGCGTTCCTGAAGTAACCACTACAGACGGCTTTCTGGACCCGCATCGTAGCTTTTCCACAAGACACCACGTCCAGCTTATGTCTGAGGTAAGGTTAAGTGTTATTGTGATAAACTCAAAGTAGGTCTCACATAAGTTACATTGCTGTATAATATATTTTGATGAATTGCCATGATTACATCCACAGTAAATAGTGCAAAAATCAGCCCATATGTTCCATGGTAGAACGTGTAATATGTGGTCTTTGTTTTCTCCATCAAACTTTTCTATCAATGTTACTCAAAGCTTGATGGAGAAAGCAGACAAGGGTTTGATGGGAAATTCCATGTTCTTAAAATAGACTGAAAGTGATGAAATGAATGAATTGTAGGCTACCTGTCCATGATGCTCAGCATCTGTTTGCGAATGTCCTGGGCTCTCTTTAAGGAGCGGGCCTGGATGAAGTTCTCAAAACACCAGGGATTGGAGAACTTGTTGTTCTTCCAGGAGTTGTAGACAGCCAGCAAAGTAAGATGATCTCCCTCAACCTGGAAGAACTTGGCCTTCTTCTGGTCAGCCCTGGCCTGTTTGTCCTGCAAAAGGAAGGATATGTTTTTCAGATTTGTTTTCAGACTCCTTGAGGCTAAAATGTGTTGCTCTCCCCACCAAGATGCTTTTCCTTTGTCCCTAGTCAGCTCATGAATCAAGTTCTTTAATAGCTGTATAAACTAGTTAGCATCACTTATTGCGGCCAGTGAAGGCTAGAAACAACTGTGTAAATCATATAAAAATAAAGCTTACTTTTTCCGTGGATAATTTAACAATGTGGTCACCATGACTGTTGCGGTGTACATCCACATACCTTAGGTCTGTAAAAGATGTTCTGAACAGACAGCATGGAGACGATGGTGAGCATCTCTTCACTGCAGCTCAGATGGACGGACATGATCAACATTTTACACAGCATGGGCTCCAGAGGGAACTCAGCCATCTGACACACACACACACACAGACAGACATGGACAAACAAATGAACACAATTTCTATTTCACCCAACACAGACAATATGCATAGGGAAGCAATGTACAATATAATCAACATACCTATTACAACAAGTACCTAGTACATCAAGTAAGAAGATTTGAAGATCAGACAGAAATATAGACTAACTTACATAAAAATGTTACAATATTTGACTCTGATCAGCCATTTTCTTCAGGTTAATGTATTATGGGGCTTGTCCAGCACTATCAATCGATGACTGTGTGAAATGTACTGTGTCTCTGAAAAAGCTCAGAGCTCAGGGTACAGAATGGACAAACCTATTTGAGATGTTATTCACAGGATAAATGATTTTACCAGCAAACACAGCCGTGTCATCAGCATATTGAATGATATTTAACAGTTATGTTCTAGTCATTTGACTCATTGCATGCGTTTTCCTCTTCTCCTCACCCTTCTACCCAGCCGTGTCAGTAAGCCCTCGTTGTCCAGAGCTCCCAGGGTGTAGAGCTGCTCCATGGCTATGATTAGAGTTTCCATTGGGGGAGAGTCCATGAAGTCAAATGCTAAGAGGTCATTAATACCCATGGCCTGGAGAAGCATAGAGAGAAAATGAGAGGGGGGGAAATTGTACTGACAATAAAGTAAAACATGACAGTAAGGTATGCTATATTTTTTCTAACTAATAACTGAGCATCAAAGTCACACATACTAAAGTACAAAGTACTAAGTACAAATTTCATGTTACAGTTTTCTCTTTAGTGTCATTGCTGGAGAAGACTGGGCAGTCCACTCCTAGAAGTATTCTTTCTACTACTGAGACAGGGATGGGCACTATACTTGTAAGATAACAAAGTATATCAGTAAATGCAGGGAGGAAGGTAATGCAAAGTCATGGTTTGCAAGGGCATGAAAGAACCAAGCTAAATATCAACATTTTGCACAGGCTGTGCAGATATTATGTCTTTAACATTAGTTACAGTTGTAACAATTTTTTACTCGACGCACAATGTGCAAAATATGCTCCTCATTGGTCACAATGTTGAATTTAGCCAGTGATGTCGCAGTTAGACCCTGTGTTTAAGATGGCCTTGGTCTCAATGAAAATCAAATCAAATAACTGAGCTTTGGATTTTTACAGTCGCAGCTGGGTGTCACTGCTTTTGTCAAGTGGCCATCTATGCTTGTCAAGCGCTGCAGAAAAACCCTGAGTGTCTTATGCTAGGCTGCATATCAAGGCTGCATATTAGAAGAACATGGCAACACTAAACATGTCGTCCTCCACGAATGATGCAGTCATTCTCACTGCCAATCAGCAACAACAACACAGTGGTGAGATGATAATTTCTCTAAGTTTCGTCAAAATCCGAAAAGCGGTGTCGAAAGGATGGACAGATTCATTCAGGTCTCAGCAAAGACCAGTACAGTTGGGTTATGAATGTGGCCAAATCTAAAAGCACATACCTTGAGAGACAGCACAGTGCTGGCCAAGTTAGTTCTCTGGATCTCAGGCACATTGGATGTGAGCATCTCATCTCTGTAGGCTCTCTCCGTGTAGAGCCTGTAACATTTCCCCGGGCCTGTTCTGCCAGCTCTACCAGACCTTTGTTTGGCCTGGGCCTAAAGAAAAGACAGGGGGTTTTCAGAGATTTATTTAGGAAAGAGATGTTCATGTATCAATGTGCCACCAACATTGCATTTTTTACAACTGTATTAATTATGTTTCATTTATTCAACAATTTAAAGACATATATAGGTTTAAAAACATTTAAGTTATCAAGGATGACAAAGTAAAATGATTAATTTCATAATGATAAGGATTATGTTAAAACAGATTACCTGTGATATAGGGGTCACAACAAGCTGGTCAATGCCAGTCTTCGAATTATACACAATCTGCTTGACAAAGCCAGGGTCCACCACATAGTAGATTCCAGCAATGGTGAGAGACGTCTCAGCAATGTTTGTGGCAATGATGACCTAGTGGTGAGGAGAGAAGTGAGAGAATCGTTGTTGAATTTTGGTATAAATATCAATTTTAAAGGCATCAAAAGGTAATTATGTTCTGATTCTATTTAGAAATGAATTGACATGGAAATATAATGCATTTATCACAGAGTAAAATGTGTTTCCGATCATCAAAGATGGGTAATTTTATAATCAGATTCAAATTTGAAGTATCAGAACCAGTATTAACAATGCTGAGCCCGAATTAAGTTTAATTCAAAGCTTTCCATTACCTTTCTGCTGCCTGGGGGTGCAGGATCAAAGATCCTTGTTTGCATTTCACTGGGCAGAGCAGAGTAGACCGGCAGGATAATCAGTTCAGGAACATCCGGTCCCAGTGACTTCATCCGCTCATACAGGATCTCACAGGCAGTGTCAATCTCCTCCTGACCAGTCAGAAATACCAGGACGTCACCTGGACAGACACAAAGGACAAGGAGAGGATTTACAACGTCTTAATATCAAGGCTGATTCAGCTAAAGAAAATGCAGAACATATGCTGTCCTTTTGAGGAACAGGGCTAGGTTTCTCAAAACAAGTATGAAGTTTCTTAAGATAACTTTTCAGTATTTGTCCTTGGGACAACAATTGCCTTAAATTCAAGATGCTTTAGGGAAAGCCACCCACATCCAACAACAAAACATTTTTGCAACCATTTCTCAAGCAACCACACCTGGAGGCTCAGTCAGGTGGATCTGCATTACAGTGATGAGGCTGCCATCCAGGTAGTCTGTCTCAGGTTCTTTGGTATAAAGAATCTCCACTGGGAAAGCTCTTCCTGGGATGGTGAAGATGGGAGCCTCGAAGAAGTATTGAGAGAATTTGACGGCATCCAGTGTAGCTGAAGACACTATCAGCTTCATATCCTTGCGTTTCTGTATCGTCTAAGAGAGACCAGCAGGTAATTACTACATAGTTAGTATAGAAGAATGTCATTTACCTTTGAAATAGTACTACCCCAAAGTACCTTCTTGAGCAAGCCAAACAGCACATCTGTGTGGATTGTTCTCTCATGGGCTTCGTCCAGCATAATGAGGGAGTATTGACTCATGTCTGGGTCCAAGAGACATTCCCTCTGCAGCATACCATGGGTCATGTACTTGATTACCGTCTCCGTACTGGTGCAGTCCTCAAAACGAATGGTGTAACCCACCTTAAGTTGACAAAGGGGGAAAAAAAAGGATACAGAATCAATGTGCCAGAAAGGTAAGATGAAAACTTTCATGACAGGCAGGTTGGAGACTTTGTGTTTTATGTTCATTGTTATTGTATATTTACAGTGGTTGACTGTGACAAGACATGGGTCAAAATTCAATATCAATTCAGTTACTTTGATGGGACTGAAAAAGTGCATTTCACACTCAAATTTCTACACTCAAATAGTCAACAGAAACAGAGAATACCAATTCAAGTCTTTCAATTGTTGACTCAGGTCTGGCTTTGAGTGTTGATGTTTTTTGTTGAGTTTTCTCCACTGTTTGCCTCGAGTAAGATTCAAAACATAACACAATGATTAGCTTGTACAGTTTGGGAAGGTCACTCACCTCCTGGCCCAGACAGCAACCATACTCTTCAGAAACTCTCTTGGCCACTGACATGGCGGCAACACGGCGGGGCTGAGTACAGCCGATCTTCCCCCGGGAGGTGTAGCCTGCCTCTGCCAGGTACTGGGTGATCTGCGTGGTCTTCCCAGAACCAGTTTCTCCAACTACGATCAAGATTTGATTATCATGGACAGCCTGTAAGGAGAAAGAGTGAATAGAACAAGTTTTTAAAATCGCCACAGCATTTCTGAGATGTGGCAGGTCTCTCTTGAAAATGAGATTTACTCTTAAATTGTGTAAATAAACACATTTAAACATCCTCAGGTATCCTGATGGCTCAGCAGGCTGATGCGCATGCTGTGTAATGTAGTGTAGTGGGTTGTAATGTGGGTTCAGATCTGGCTCATGACCTTTGACACAGTAATTTCCCCTCTAATAAAGCAGGAATGCCTTAATCTCTCTAAAGCACATACCTGAATGAGCTGTTCCTTGAGCTTGAAGATGGGCAGGCTCTCTCTCTGCTCCAGGATGGAAAGTTCTGTCTTCTTACCATAGGACACCTGATTGCCTCCAAAGGCGTACCTTTTCCACTCTGGAAGATCAGTGGGCATAGCACCAATTCCTCTCATGTTGGCTGCAATCTGCCTTCCTTCATCTGTACAGGAGAGGATCATGTTCAGTGAAAAAACAAAAATTGTTGATATTTGTTTTTATTTTTAATCATATCAATAGCGAGTCAGAACCAATGCGAGGTTCTGGCAGGATCCACCCAGACTCCTTGCAAACTATTGTTTTGTTTAATCAAGATGAACTGCCATGATAATTAACTTCCAAACAAGCTCCTTTTGTATTAAACTATGAGTCAGAGCCAGTGTCCAGGGCTGGAAGGAACTCGTTCATCCCCATAATCTCCGATTCCACCTCAGGCCATGGAAGACACAAACACATACAGTGCATTACGCCTCTGCAAGCCACTCTAAATTCATCCTGAAGCCAGATAATCATCTCCAGCCATGCCATGGTAATCCAGGGGGGAGCTACTCAAACAGTGTAAGATTTCTGGCACAAGATAGATGGCAGCTTGTTTTTTTTTGTATTTTCATAAGCTTCTAAGCTTCTCAACATCCATTGTTTTTCCCCGTTTAATTAGCGTCTGGTCAACGACAATATTCGGGGCTGGAAGATGCAATTTTTGCCCCAATTGACTCTGGAAAATACACTGTGTGTCTGCCTATGTATACTATACAATTTACTGTAGGGAATCAGGTTTTCAAGTTTGCTAGAGAAGAGAACTTTTTCATTAAACATGGCCTTGTTAAAATGTTCCAGGGCCTTACAATCAGGCATGGGGTCTATCCAGTTCTTGTTGAGACCAGTAGGGATGGAGTCCATCTCTTCTGCGCGAGCCACCTGCTTCAGCTCTCGCCTCTCCTTAGAAAGAGCAGTCTGCATCATGGCTGCTTGGGAGAGGGAGCCATCCGGATTCTAATGGACAAAATGATGCAATGAAAAGCAGGAAATCAAAAGAAAAGAGAGAGAATGTGGGGTCAGGCAGCATCAGCATTTATGGTGCAAAAAAACAGTTGAATGCCAACCTATTCTCAATGAGCCATCACTACATTTAAACTGCAACAAAATGGTTATAAAGACATATCATTGAAAAAGGAAAGTATTTTTGATTCATTTTGCCAATATTTGATGACATTGCACTGTTTTACACAGGGCACCAGCAGCTTTTTGGAGCATGGATATATACCTTTACTATTTTGACCGGGCTCATGTTCGTGGTCCACTTCGTCTGTCCCCTCAGGAATGGCGGTTCCTCATCAACCATATCAATCTCCAGGTCCTCATCTGTTGACAGGATAGTTAAAGTAGGCAGGAGGAATCATCATCATCTGTTTACATGCAGTATTATTATCAACTGAGTTCTCTGGGAAAAAAAAAAAAAAGTACTTGGGGGTTTTACCCTGTTCATCATCTATGTTGGGAAGGATCCCCGTCTCCTCGTCGAATTCTGGGAACTCTTCTTTAGGAAGAACATTGGCTGCAATCATCTAAGTGGGGAAAAGTTGCTTGATATAAATCGCATAGTTGGAAAAAAAAAGACCAGGCAAGGAGAAGATTTCACCCTTGACCCAAAGAGTGAGTTTTGCATCCCTGTGTGCACGTGTTTGGTGAATACCTGCTTGATTTCCCATTTCTCAAGGTCCGTTATCTTGGAAAGCTTTTTTTGCTCCAATGGGTTTTCCTCAATCTCTAGCAAGGTAGGCTCGACGGGGCGGTCAGGGTTCCTCATGGCTTCCTCTCCGACCCCAAGGTCCAGGTTCCTCCTCCTGTTGGGGTTCAGGTCCTCCCCTGTCTCCTGGTCTACATCCTGACAAGACGCAGACAAGACGTAGATAAGAGCAGATTACCTCGACTTCCTGTTGACACCAATGACCACGGGCAAGTATTCGTTTTAACCTGGTTAATGTAACCAATTGGTTGGGGGGGGGGGGGTTACTGCAGCAGAACATTTCACATAGTGTGGTCACAGAAAAATAAATTGGTTGGTTTTTCAGGCAGTTGGGCAACAACGATGAGGATAGTAGCAAAGGATAGTGTGACAGAACCACATCTCAACAAATTACTATTGTTTCCATCCTGGAATATGGATTTAATTCCATGCCACACAGTGTGGTTTTACTACACATTACACAGTAAGACAGCCACAGATCATGATGTTGTCTCACCTTCATGCTCAGACTGGCCTTGGTCCCAGTGAATGACAGCACTTTCACCTTCACCTTTTGCCCCTTGGTGACCACGTCGGCCACATTGGCTATACGGCCTTCTTTGCGCAGCTCTGAGATGTGCACTAGGCCTTCCCAACGTTTTCTGCAAAGACAACGCGACAGTCGTGACATCGTGACCACACCACAGGTTTACAGAAGGATTGGGAAAAAGCTGAATGCAACATAATAGATGACATTTGGTGGATGTTTTTGATCCAAAGTGCATAAGTCTTTAGTATGGGTGGCCCCAGAAGGACTGTTTCAAATATTTGAAAAAACAAACAACTGTCTGGCAAGTCAAAATCTCCTTAAGTACTTTAAATGCTCCAACAGCTCTGAAATACAAGGATGTCTGTGTCTGGTAAGAGGCCATCAAGGGGCTTACTGACCTCAGTCCCTCCAGCTGAACAAAACAGCCAAACTGCATGATGCTGCTGATTTTGCCGTTGTAGATGTCGCCCACCACAGGCTCGTCTGGCGGAGGCCGGTCCACGTGTCTGTCATGCCAGCGGTCTGAGTCTCTGTCAGCGTTGTGGTTGTCATTGTCTCTGCGTGGGCTCGGTGTGCGGTCGCTCCAGCGAGACGGACGCTTCCTTCTGCGCTTGTGGTTTGTTTCTCCGTCGCGGTCCCTCGATCTGGAGCGCGAACGAGATCGGCGACGTCCATTTTCTCGGTCTCTGTCTCGACTCTTGCCGTTTTGGCAATCCTTGTCCGAACTGAGGACCAAATAAGAACAGGCCACGTCTAATTTTAACCCACTCTATGTTTACAGTGCAACTTAATCTGAAATCATAGATCCATCAAAAGAATGCTAAGGGCTTTGCAATTCACTTTGTACCTGCATTGCAGTCATAAAAATATTAACCTGAAAAGTAGCCTTCTTGAAGAGTTACTTTCCAAAACACTGTTCATTCATCATTTGAAACAGTATTATTTTGTCAACCAAAGAAGTTACCAACTATCCTTTTCATTGCTTTACGGTTTGCATTATCAATTATTTTATGTGACCTTTTATGTGACCTTTTTTAAATGGTGGAGATCTCTTTTTGGGACAAAACTCTTCTCTTTTTTACCTGTTGTCAGAGCTGGGTCCACAGACACTAGGCATAAACATCTCCAGCTCTTTCATGGCAGCTGCTGCAACCTGTTCATCATCTTTATCTGGATTGCGTGGTGGAATCTGATGGAAAGGTAAGAAGGCATTAAAATAGCTCTGTAAATACCTGGCATTGTAGTAACTAAGTTCCTTGTTACTCCAAATGATGACGTGTATTTCCCCAATATATTTTTTATGCTGTTTAAAGCATTTCTTTCATGTGTCAAAATCACAATCACTTTCATAGGCAAGTACATTAAATGCACTACAATTGGTCTTGGCAGTGGCAACAGTAAAGTGATATGTTGACAACTTAGTGTACACTGATGTAAGGCACAGGGACAACAAGACCTCACAAACATTGCGAAGAGACGACAAGTCAGAGCAACATATATGTTTTGAACTTCACACACACACAAACGCACAAGCGCTACACCTATCAGGAGGAGATACTAACTAACCCATTTCTACCAGGATTGCCAGGGATGTGTTTGCACAAATAAAGACATGTATTGAGAGAAAATAATGCCTTATTTCCAAATCATCCCCTTTGGAAAAATGACCACTGAGCCTTACCGTCCACACAGGATCATCTGGTCTACATAAAGCAGGGTATGCCTCTTTCAGCTTGTCCTTCTCACTCTTGACCACCGGCTGATGTGCTGTCATACACCAGAGAGAATAAACTATTTAACAGCATCGGATCCATCAGCTGTTCTAATATTAGACTGGATGTAATCAAATCGTATCATACCTTTACTTGTAGATGGTGATGGTCGCATGGTTTGAATAAGTCTGAGTAAATTACCAATGAGGGTATCCTGTGAAAGGAAACGCGGACTGAGTAGACTGACTCAATGCATTAGCTTAACACAGCAGATGTGATGTTTGTGTTTGTTCACACTTACTGTGAAGTCTGCTCCATTTTGTAGCAGAATGCCTTTGAATTCTTCAAATGTTGGATGTTTTTCGGCAAGGTCGATGATAAACTCAGCTACAAAACAGTAATTTGTGTTTAGCTAAAATCGATAGTTTAGGCGTCGTTCAGTTAATTTGATACTCACAAGTTTACTCAAGCTATGGTTATCATGCTTATGAGGCTAGCAGTTAGTTATCCAGCACTAGCAAGCTAAGACAAGGAAACAATGCTCGCATGTAACATACCCAGGTCTTTTTCACTTATTTCCAGATGATTCTCCAACTCGGTGCACACCTTTGACACTAAAGACAAATACTCAAGACGTTGTATTTCGTCTAACCCAGCCATTCTTCTTGTTTACTTCTGACCAGGACAGGAAGTAGTTTTTCTTCTTCTCCTTCTTGGCTTGCGCAGCATCCCGTCAGTTACAACAAAGTGGCTCAACGCTGCTGCCCCCTACTGGTTTGCACAGAGACAGCAATATCTTGAGCAAGAACTTTCAAGAACATCTATCACCTACTTTGTGCATGGTTGAGGTATGGAGTATGAAATATTGGTATATGTGGGTAGAGTAAAGGTCAAAGTGAGTGATAATGACCAACTTCATTTTTGTACTTGACTTCACTGAGTTGTGCATTCATGTCAATGAATACAGTATTTGAGTGTATTTTGGACCACATGGATGTTTGTCTGATGTCTTGTTCTGTTCTGATGTTAAGCACACAAGGACAAATGCAATATGTACCTATGGCTGATGTGTGGAGTAATGGATCTTGAGTATTTCATAAATAGAAATATGAACACAGGTTTTCACTATAAAATACAGCAGACAACTAAGAGAATGAGGTATTTAATATTTAATGAGGACACATTTTCACGATTCCACTGGCAAGTACAGTTAAGCAACCTCAGAAAGCTACACAAAGATAATGCTAGTGAATGCTGTCTCAATTGTAGTACAAAATATATAAAACATGTGAAACGTTTTAATTCTTATGGTCGTACACTAAAATATTGACTAGTCCAAATAGCATCATGGACCCATTACAATTTCTGTTCAAACAGGTCCTTTATTATGCTAATCAAAATAAATAGTCCACTGTTTTGTTTTGCGTAAAAAAAACATGGATCTTAAAACCTTAGTCTCAAAGGACAGATATGGAAGCCTTCTGTCCTTTCCTGGTTCAATGCTGTCAAACACTTGGCTCTGGGTTTCCTAACAAAATGTGTGCTATGGACAGTTTGCCTTACACATTTGGATGAGTAGCAAACACAAACGGTTTAGAATCAAGCAATTAAAATATACCTCAGTGGACCAAAACATCAACTCCATGCTAAGCTTGTTGTAAACCCAGCCCAAAAAATAAATAAAATGGTAGTTGGGGACTGCTGGACAAATTTTAAAAATGTACAATGTGCACAATTTCAACAGTAGGAGTGAATACAGAGTGTGATGATACAGACTTCAACCAGAAGCGTCTGATTGCACAGCCATGATGTCTCCACAAAGTATTTCTCTCAATCAGCAGCTGGTACAGGATCACACCCCTGTCCTTACCACCACTGTCTAAGAATCTGTGATTTCTATTTATCATGTCAACCTTTTCAACGCCGTCTGAAGGCTCGAGATATTCTCCATGCGTTGGGCTCCTCGTAACGGTTGTACAGAGGCTCAAGGCGCTGTTGTTTCTTCTGCTTGCTGAGGCGTGTGGGATCAGACACTTTGAAAAAGGCTGGTGAAAACTCCACCAGCCAGCGAGGGTCGATGGTGGTCACCTCCCTCATGTACTCCTTGGTGGTCAGCACCAGCTCGTGGTACACAACCCTGGGGAGAAGAAAAGAGAAGGTTATAGGGCCATTTTGAACATTGTAGTTGCCTACTTTTCCTTCAGACAATTGCCATAATACATTTTGTCTTTCAGTTTCCACAAAACTGCCTGTTAGCAACAGAACACAGCTAGCTGCAAGCTTGCACACAGCTTTTGCGGGGAAAAAAATAAATAAAATCACAATGTCACTATCACCAACAAACAAATCACAACCACAACTATCAAATCTCAAAATTATCACCAACTATTTCAAGGACATTTATTGCTAGAAGATCAGCATTGAGGTGCTGACGTACCACTCAGGCTGGCGGTTGAACAGGGCGCTGGAGGGGTGGATGTACACCACTTGCTGGTCTATAAGGGTCCGGTAGCCCTCTTGGGGGTCCTTTTTGGCTGCATTCCTGAAGAAGCCACTGCAGATGGCTTTCTGAACCCGCACTGTGGCTTTGCCACAAGATACCACGTCCAATTTATGTCTGAGGAGAAGAGCACATGTTCAATGTACAGTACTGTGCAAATGTCAGTGCAAGTTATTTTTCAGTGTCAGAAAAAAGGCAAGAAACAAATATTTAACAAAATTACACAAAAGCCTCCACAACTAAACAGAATATCAAACTATTATATTATATATTTGTCCATGCTTCTTGTAAACACCTCCAAAGTTCAGTCTTAGAAGTTGGTTGCATTTTCTGCTTCTCACGATCCAAGTAATCCCAAACACATTCAATGATGTTGAGGTCTGGGCTCTGGGGTGGCCAGTCTGTTGTTCTGAGAACACCAGCAGCTTTGTTTGATAAGTACGTCTTGATCTTCTTAGCAGTGTGCTTGGGGTCGTTATCTTGATGTAGAATGAATTTGTTCCCAATCAAGCATTTTCCAGAGGGTACCGCATGATGTATTCAGGTTTGTTTGTATTTATCAGCATTCAGGATGCCTTCAAATCAAAAACAAATCCCCAACTCCAGATGTTATACATCCCCAAACTGATCCTCCAGCATGCTGGACTGATGGCTGTAGACATGGTTCCCAAAGTCTTTCATTGCTTCGGCAGCGTACATACTGACTTCTGTTATGTCCAAAAATCTCAGATTTAGACTCATCACACCATAAAACCTTACTCCACATCTCAGGTGTCCAGTTTTGGTGTTCTAGTGCAATTTTTCATCTCCATTGTCTATTTCCTTTTCTCAGTAGCGGCTTTTTGAGTACTGTCTATCTGATGGTGATAGATTCGGTGGTCTACCAGGTCTTGCATGGCTGTTAGGAGTCCCATTTTTGAACTCCAGTTTTGGAAACTCTTTTTTTCTTATTTCATTTGACACCAAAAAATAAACAATCTGTATGTTTGACTGGAAATTGAATGAACGAAAGGGCGGTGCACAGTACTGTATGTGAGATCCAACACATTTTAATGTCATCACCCCTTATTGCTAACATTTAATGTATTTCACCTAACCTGCTCTGCCATCTTTACATCATGAGGACCACAATAAAAATTGCTCTTACTCTGTTGTGGTAATCAAACTTTGACCTGCTCTATATGTTGGAGGTTTGATGCACATTGTACATTACGTTGACGTGTCCCAAGAAAGCCACTAAGAAATTTATGACGTGGAATTCGTATTCCAATTATTAGAAACTCTTGTGGGATAGCCTAACTGTGATTAAATACAGGTGGAAACAATCTTCTAGTGCACATCCCCACAAAGGGTGGGGGACACTTTTCTATAAAAAGTGAATAAAAAATGTTTTTTTAAAAAGATGTTTATCTCCAATAAAATGCAGTGTCAGTTTATATTCTTAACTGGAAGTGAGTGGAAACCACCCTGGTCCAGTCCAATTGGAATCACATGAGAATAGGTTTACACGCCAAGTACAACAAATTGTTCTTGGCATTGGTTCATATCAACGACTCGCATAGTAAAACAGTCATGCTGACACATGGTTCAAGGACAACAGGACCTCACATTCTCTCTCATTTTCATGAGAGACAGTAAACTATAGAGATCACTCTACAAATATACATGGACTGGAATTCTATAGCTCTTATTTGATGGCTGCTGTACCTGTCCATGATACCCAGCATCTGCTTGCGGATGTCCTGGGCTCTGCGCAGGGAACGGGCCTGGATGAAGTTCTCATAACACCAGGGGTTGGAGAACTTGTTGTTCTTCCAGGAGTTGTACACAGCCAGCAAGGTCAGGTGATCTCCCTCAGGCTGGTGGAACTTCGCCTTCTTCTGGTCGGCCAAGGCCTGCTTGTCCTTTATCACAAAGAGTACAACAATAAATAAATAAATGATGCATTATTTAAACCATTAATGAAAGATTGGAGATTAATATACGAATAATGGCCATCTACTGATCATCAGTACACAAACTGTCACCAGAGGATAGTTTTGAAGTGAAAAGATGACAATGATGCAAAAAAGGAAATTGGGGATCACTGAGGAAGTGCCTGGGCGTGGCCTTCACTTCCTGCTGACCTTGCACTGTGCCTGCCTTTCTGTGTAAAGAACCCAACTAGATTGCTGACTTCAGGACACTTGGTGAGGGCACAAGTTTGGACAACATGGTATTTAAGTGAGTCTCCCTCACCTACTGGTATTCTCAAGAATAATCTTAACTGGTGAGCAGGCCTGTAGATTAATGCAGGCTGTCAAGAGCTCTTCTGGCAAGTCAGCCGTCAGAGCAAACCACAAGAACCACAACTTTGCATCGAGTGGACAGGAAAAATTATAATTGATTTTGTGCCAAAATAAGATGCCTACCATTTGAAAGAAGTGACCCCTACTTTAAAAAGGACAGTAGGTAACAGTGGTCCTTGTTCCACTATTTGTTTTTGCCCCAGACGTAATCATCTGTGATTTAAATCATAAGCTTCAAGCTACATTTTCCCCTCAAAATGGATTTATAGTATTTTGGAAAGGACCTCTAGAAATATTAATTTATTTGTTTCCATTGCACTACCAACAAAACTAAAACACTCCAAGGCCAAGGCTCATAATTCCTCTCTGACAGAACCCATTTTGTTCTGGGTCTTGGAGAGACGCCTACTCAGGAGAAAACATGATTTATGAGTCATATAAATGTAACTATGTTTTCTGGTAGGCATACCTTAGGTCTGTAGAAGACATTCTGCACAGACAGCATGGAGACGATGGTGAGCATCTCTTCACTGCAGCCCAGATGGACGGACATGATCAACATCTTACACAGCATGGGCTCCAGAGGGAACTCCGCCATCTAGGAGGAAAAATATATAATTTAACATAAGATAAAAAAAGAGGGAGGGAGGTCAAGGGCAGAAGAGAGAACATGGAGACGAAGAAAGTAAAAAACCATATCGATCTTATCTGACATCAATGAATTCATTCATGATAAATTGCAGGAATTTAGTGATTTCAGTTTATTTAGACACAATTCCCGATCATTTGTAATGGCTGATCTATATTTTATAGCATATGAACTGTTCATCATCTGTATCAGCAAGTACAGCGGTGTCATCAGCATACTGAATGATAGGGATGGGTCATAATAAACAAATACTTGAATATTTGTTTGGGGGATCCAAGTCGACCTTTGTAATCTTTTTATTTAAACTCGACAACAAAGCTGAATCATCTCAGCATCCATTTCTACAAGCGAGGAAGATGGACCTAGCCAAACTAGCATGACGACAGCTCCTTGGAACTATGACAGAAGCTCAGTGGAGAGAATCTGCCCTCATTGCATACGTGATTTTAAAGAAGTGCCGAAATGATTTATGTGATTCTTTTTGCCCATAATTTGAATTATGGCATGCACTGAGTGTTTGTTTAGGCCCCTCACTGTCAACCGTGAGAAATTGGACTCATTCACATTCCTATTTAATGGAATTTGACAGATATGTTGTAGTGATTTGACTAATTGGACACGTTTCTCCATTCCTCACCCTTCTACCCAGCCGTGTGAGTAAGCCTTCATCGTCCAGGGCACCAAGGGTGTAGAGCTGCTCCATGGCTGTGATCAGAGTCTCCATTGGGGGAGCGTCCATGAAGTCAAATGACAGCAAGTCATTGATGCCCATGGCCTGTGGGAGGGAACACAAATGTAAAGAGCAGGTTGATGCCATTATAATAGAGTAGATGTTTTAGGTGCCTGCATACCTGCTCTAACCCACCCCCTCCTTTCCTGATATCCAAGCTAGGTTTCTAAATAGGTGCTCACCCTAAATAGCACAAAGGATACTTGCATCACATGTTGTGTATTAGTAAATGCTTAGTTAGGAGCAGTAGAGTGATTGTTTACCTTGAGAGACAGCACAGTGCTGGCCAAGTTGGTTCTCTGGATCTCAGGCACATTGGTGGTCAGCATCTCATCTCGGTAGGCTCTCTCTGTGTAGAGCCTGTAACACTTCCCTGGGCCTGTTCTGCCAGCTCTACCTGCCCTCTGCTTGGCTTGGGCCTGAGAAAGGTTGGGTAAAACGAATGTTGTTAGAGCCTTGTCAATAATTTAGTCTCAGGGACTGGCAAAACAGTATTTTTTATTGCCAATTTAAAATGATTCCTTATGTGCTAAAGAAAAACATTAGGAATATAAAATAATATATTAGTAATTTCTATTTCATTTTATATTCTATTTATTTATTTACAGTTCAACTCTTTCGTTAAAAAAGACAGACATACCTGTGAAATCGGAGTCACCACCAGTTGGTCAATGCCTGTCTTAGAGTTGTACACTTTTTGCTTGACAAAGCCAGGGTCCACCACATAATAGATCCCATCGATGGTCAGAGATGTCTCTGCAATATTTGTGGCAATGACCACCTAAGGGAAAAAGAGAAGGGCATTCATTTGTTACTTTCTACTCAAAAAGTGCTACAGATTAAAAATGGTTCTGTACATCCAACTTTGCCTATTAAAACATAACTCTTCTAAACCGAAGACACTATTGGGACTCAAACAGAAGCCTCAAATACATACGATTTTGCATGACATTTCAGGCAATTTATTTTTTTTAAACTGCATTAATACTGTATTGGACCTACTATGGGTATGGTACAGCAAACTTTCATTTCCCATTGGAATATTGAATAGCTGTGATATGAGGACATTCCTACCAGCACCAAAACCAAAATTTGAGGAATCAGCTAGCATGCTTCTAGCATACAAACCCCAACTCTGCTGTATGATACTGTAATATGCCAGTATGGGTATGGTACACTTTTGCTGTGGAAAAAAGCACAATAGACATGACATGACAACTAACATGCTTGAAACAGAAATGTTAAATCCAGACACCTTTCTGCTGCCTGGGGGTGCAGGATCAAAGATCCTTGTTTGCATTTCACTGGGCAGAGCAGAGTAGACCGGCAGGATAATCAGTTCAGGAACATCCGGACCCAGTGACTTCATCCGCTCATACAGGATCTCACAGGCAGTGTCAATCTCCTCCTGACCAGTCAGGAAAACCAGGACGTCACCTAGACAGAGACATAGGACAAGGAGAGGGATGACAAACACTGACTACTTTGGATGACAACGGTGGAAAAGAAGCAGGTCTGACAGTCAATAGACCTGTGCTCTCAGTTTACAGAGCAGGAGAGAACAAACTTGGAATGGGGAAGACCAATTATTTTAGTGCAATTATTTTAGCGATTTTGGATCATACCTGGAGGCTCAGTCAGGTGGATCTGCATGACAGTGATGAGGCTGGCATCCAGATAGTCTGTCTCAGGTTCTTTGGTGTAGAGAACCTCCACAGGATAAGTTCTTCCTGGGATGGTGAAGATGGGCGCTTCATAGAAATACTGGGAGAACTTTACGGCGTCTAGGGTAGCTGAGGTTACAATCAACTTCATGTCTGTACGTTTCTGTACCGTCTGAGAAAGAGAAACAAACAATACACTTAGTCTCATTTATAAAGGACAATTACAGTGATTGATGAAGGATTTTGAGCACTAGCAGAGCATGCCAATTAGGCTTCCATTTTCCAAACCATTTTCATCTGCCTCGAATCAGATTCTGGTTAAATAATCATTAAAATGTCTTAATGTGATGCCAATTTTTTCCCTTGCTTATGCCTTTTCAGAAGATTCAATTTAATTGAATGTTTTATTTGTGTGGCTACTGCACGTGAGAAAATATTGCCAACTCAGCTTAAAAAACAACAAAGATTCAAGACAGTGAGCTTGCTGCTGTCACAGAAAGACATTTTGCTGCCGTCACACTTTTCATGTTTTCACTTGAACTGTAGGTTTACATGGTCCTTTACAGGGTTACAAGGTTCACCCTAGGGCCCATTCAAAACTCATGACAAGATTAAAAACATTTTTTATAGTCATTTGGTTTATATTCCAGAAATCTTGCTCACCTTCTTGAGCAGACCGAAGAGAACGTCAGTGTGGATTGTCCTCTCGTGGGCTTCGTCCAACATGATAATGGCGTACTGGCCCAGTTCAGAGTCAATCAGGCACTCTCTTAGCAGCATACCGTCTGTCATGTACTTGATCACAGTCTCGGGGCTGGTGCAGTCCTCAAAACGAATGGTGTAGCCCACCTGGAGAAAAACAAAACAAATGAATAAAAAAAGCTCTCTAGAGATTACACAAACGCTGCTCTGGGTTACAGATGCCCAAGATGTCCAGAAAAAGCATTGTTTCGACTCAGGGTGTGATCAGTAACGCATACAAAGAAGGAAAAAGCAGGAAAACAGTCATTTCCAATTACAAATTCTATATATTAACTTATATTTCATATTCTTTCTTATGTATATAGAATTTTTTGTTTCATCTCAGTGACAGGGAAGTGCAAATGGTAGTCCTACTATTTGCAATTGGAAGTTGCCCTGAATGAGAACGTCAGCTACAATGTCCAGTTAGTAAATGTAAAGATTACAGAGGAGAGCTCACTCACCTCCTGGCCCAGACAACAACCATACTCTTCAGACACTCTCTTGGCCACAGACATGGCGGCCACACGACGGGGCTGAGTACAGCCGATCTTCCCCCGGGTGGTGTAGCCTGCCTCTGCCAGGTACTGGGTGATCTGCGTCGGTCTTCCCAGAACCCGTCTCTCCGATCACAATCAGGATCTGGTTGTCATGGACGGCCTATGACGGACGAACAAGGTAGCAGCCAAAGTCAGACACAGACCAGGGCTGCAAGGATGAACAATGGTAGGCAGAGACAAGTACATACAGAGCAACAACAAAGAAAAAGAAATGACAGATAGATAGGAAAGTAATGGTGGATACAGGTCAACAACATAACAGAGAGATAGAGATGAAAAATACTGCAATCTAAACATTCCTTTAAACATTTAAGTACTTCAAAGGCATACGTTGACATTGAGTTTTAGCTGATTATTTTTCTTCATCAGACACATCACGTTGGGGGTTTCTTGGCATATAATTAATCCACAGCAGAGAATAGCAAATGAATCAAAACTGAAGACAAAACTGAAATTATAGGCACTTGACAATTCTTGTATGGTAATTTCCAGCCGGCAGATGTTTTCATGGCTCCACATTATTTCTGTTAATTGTACTTCAGCATCAGCAGCTGTTGCTTAAGGGATAACAACTTAATGAACGGGCACAATTACATGAGCACTTCCAAGTAAAGTGTCCAATTAAATCTGTCAAAGTGTCTAAATTGACCTACTGACCTGAATGAGCTGTTCCTTGAGCTTATAGATGGGCAGGCTCTCCCTCTGCTCCAGGATGGAGAGCTGGGTCTTCTTTCCATAGGAAGCCTTGTTGCCCCCGAAGGCATGCTTCTTCCACTCTGGGATGTCGTTGGGCATCATGCCAATGCCTCTCATGTTGGCTGCAATCTGCCTTCCATCAACTATAATAAAGGAAGTGGAAATGTGCTTGTTAAAAAGGAAAACTGCTTTTTTTTTTTTTAACCCTCCCCCCCAAAACCTCAATGGTTGAGACACAGCCAGTTCTGCAGGGTCCTGGCAGAAGGGCGCTCAGCCTTGCCAACTGTCTAGACGACCTTGGGTCATGGAGGCATATGGGCACACAGCACTTTGGGAAGACCACTCCATCCGGCCTGCTAGGGGGCTGCAGGAAACCAGATAACCATCTCCAGCACTGGCAAGCCTTAGGGCTGCTGTCTGCCACTGTGAAGGAAGTCTGATGTCTGACTCAGGCTGGGCTGTGGTTTGGATTAACCCAGTCTAGGGCTCCGTTGAGGTCTCCATCATCACACTAAGCGTCAATCTGCTGTGTGTGAGCTGCGGAGTATGTCCGTCTTTTGTGTGTGGGTCGTATTTAGTGCGGCTGCCTCTGTATTCTCCCTTTTCTTTTCAGGCACTTTCAGGGTCTGGCTGGTAGGTAGGCTTATGCTATTTTGTGTTCTGCCTCAGTTTTTTGTTCTAAATTTGTTCATCTTGTTTAGTGTTTTATTGTCAAATAGCTAGATCTAGGCAGGCTCATCTCTGTGAAGTCATGACATGTTTTGTGATTAAGGGCTATATAAATAAACTTGACTAACACACAGAGACAGTTCCAAAAAAGTCTAACACTCAAAACAAAACTGATCAATAGCAGAGATGAAAGTAGAAAAATAAATAAATAAAAACTGGAGACAGAGGCTGAAATTATCTGCACTTGAGAATTCTTGTATGTCCATTTTCAGCTGGCAGATATTTTCATGGCTACACATTGATTAGATTA
Source organism: Hoplostethus atlanticus (assembly GCA_034670405.1). NCBI lineage: Eukaryota > Metazoa > Chordata > Actinopteri > Trachichthyiformes > Trachichthyidae > Hoplostethus > Hoplostethus atlanticus. The sequence continues at coordinate 474,703 of JAXDDX010000086.1, forward strand.
ATTGTACTTCAGCATCAACAGCTGCTGCTTAAAGCTTGAACAAGTACACATCTAATGGATTTTCCAGGATTTTCTGACCGTCTGGCAGCGGGTCGACCCAGTGCTTGTTGAGCCCCATGGGGATGGAGTCCATCTCTGCCTCGCGTGCTGCCTGCTTCAGCTCCCGTCTCTCCTTAGCCAGAGCGCTCTGCATCATGGCTGCCTGGGACAGCGAGCCATCTGGATTCTGATGGATGGGAGAGAGGGACATACTATATAGGGGTGTGGCATTTCGAGTGTAATAATAGACTATAGCCAACCTAAAACATGCAGTGTTTTCTTTTTTCATGTATGTGTGTAATAGGTTAAATGAAGACCGTCTGATGAATGATCTGAATGATCGATTAAAAACCAAACAAAAAAAACAGGCAAAACAATAATAAACAAAGATTGTTCAAATTAGCACACCCCTACAAATTAAAGTTTCAATTAACCACTTTATTAACTTTCTTAGGTTTTACACTTCTCCTATGTTTATATTGCATAACAGTACACAATATTTGTCAGCCTGTTTCCTTTTCCTGCCCAACAGATTACATACCCCACAGTTAAGATATACTGCACCTTGACAATCTTGACAGGGCTCATGTCCATGCTTTGTTTGGTGTGTCCCCTGAGGAATGGAGGCTCCTCTTCCACCAGCTCAATCTCCAAGTCCTCATCTGAAAGACGAGGAGCAATATCAATCAGCAAGCGCTCCACTCTCAGCCATCTGGTCAATGCGGTCTCATAAATCTTTTAGTTTATTTGCAAAATGTAGTTGCCGTCATCAATAACGCTATGTAAATTTGTTGATGTGCACGTTCATGAGGGGCACATTGTTTTATGTTGAACATGATTGTAGGAAATCGAAACCCCAAGTGTACGAATGAGAATTCAACAAACTCTGACCTAGAGCATCCAATATATGGGAATACTGTAGTTTGAAACAGGATAATATGGTGCCTTTTTTCACTGTGCAAAGCTTAAACGGGCCATGCAACATGATGTACGTATTCTTCAAGTTAAGTTAGCTAGTTCTCTAGCTTGGTATTATGTAGCAAGGTAATGCCTGCTATTGACATTTAACATGATTGGCCAAACTACCGTTCTCAGACACAAAAGCTATGTTTACTGACAGTCTACGTTTTCTGTGCAGATCAAATTCTTTAGGTGGCCTTCAGTTTCCCAGTCCACCTTAAAAATTATTTCTTGGGGTACCACAGGTACCTACAGGTTGGATAGATCTATACTCTGGAATATAATGAAAATGTAACTAGCAATAGCTGTAATGCATTATCTTACAACAGCCCCGAACTCTGGAGTCTATAATATGCTGAAATGTGGTTTGGTTGTAATGACTTATTCCACATCAAAGTTTAAGGCAAAATGCCATTAGTTCAAAAATAATCAGCAGATTACTAAATAACAAAATCATCATTGGTTGCAACCTATGTTTATTTTGTAGAGAGGTATGGAGCAAACTGGTGTGATGGTAGTGTGGTTACACTGCTAGTAACCTGGGTGCTCTTTGAGGGGGTATATTCAATAGTGCAATTAATTTCTTACCCTCCTCATCATCGACTTTAGGAAGGATCCCCGTCTCGTCATCAAAGTCGGGGAACTCTTCTTTGGACAGTACATTGGCAGCAATCATCTGAGGACAGATAAGAGACATGGGGAAATCAGCATCTGATAAATTAAGCCCTGAAAAGACTTAAAGTGTTACGACAAGCTCCACCACAGGGAGATTCTTCTCACATATCCGCCTCTACAGGGAGGTCAGAGTGCAGGTCAAGCTGCTCAAGGACACTTCAGAAGGACAAATGCTTGCTGTCATTGGGGCTTGAACCCAAACTTTTCCAGCTGCTACTCACTATGTCACTCTCCGGCTCCTTTTAAATCTGTGCTGAAGTTCATGCAGGCCTACCTGTTTGATCTCCCACTTCTCTGGGTCCGATATCTTGGTGAGCCGCTTGCGCTCCAGGGTGTCGTCCTGCTCCAGCTCGGGGGCGTGGCCCAGGTTGAGGTTGGTCGGCCGGTCAGGGTTCCTCATGGAGGTCTCCTCCCCTCCGTCTGGGCCCACGTTCCTCCTCCTGTTGGGGTTTAGGTCCTCCCCAGTCTCCTGGTCCACATCCTGACAAGGAGAGAGAGAAAATGAAGCCACTGTTAGCTGATATTCTTATTCAGATCATCTTACTCTGGGCCAAAGAACTTGAAGTGTAAATGTCTTTGTCTCACCTTCATGCTGAGGCTGGTCTTGGAGCCAGTGAATGACAACACCTTGATCTTGACTCTTTGGCCCTTGCTGACAACGTCAGCCACGTTGGCCACTCGACCCTCTCTACGCAGCTCTGAAATGTGGACCAAACCCTCCCAGCGTTTCCTACAAATGTAAAAATACAACATGACTGAGTTTCCTGGTAGAATAGTAGCCAGGACAAAAGAACAGTACCTGTGCTGGGTTAAATTTATGCTCTAGTTATGAACCACATGGGTGGGTATGCAACCCAAGTATGCAAGCCGAGGTTAACGCCAGCTGCATTCACTTGGACACAAGGACACTTCAGCTGGCTTTCATTGACATGGGGCTTGAAACCTAGTTCTCCAGTTGAAGGATGGTATCTCTAACCAGTAAACCACGCTGATCCAAGTTATGTTTATAGCACACTGGTAGCTTCATACTGACCTTAGTCCCTCCAGCTGTACAAAGCATCCAAACTGCATGATGCTGGTGATTTTGCCATTGTAGATGTCTCCCACAGATGGCTCTTCTGGTGGAGGCCGGTCCACATGTTTGTCCTTCCAGCGATCAGAGTCTTTATCTTGGTCTCTCTCTTGGTCTCTCTTTTTGGGACTGGGGGAACGTTCAGTCCACCGGGACGACCGGTCTCTTTTTTTGCCACGGTCTCGATCTCTGTGCCGGTCGCGGTCTCTGGAACGAGACCTGGACTTGGAGCGAGATCGAGAACGGTGCCGTCTTCTCCTGTCTCGATCTCGATCTCTATCTCTGTCTCGGTCTCGTTCTCTACTTCTGCTTCGGCTGTGCCGCCTCTTCTTTTCTGACCTAGTAGATAACCAAAATTACATAAAACATATCAGCATTAAGCCTTTACAATACAACCCTATGCTGAGATTACAGTTTGGCAGATTTCACTGAAATTTGCTTTGGATCACATGCTATCACTTAACAGAAATAGATGACATTTACACAGTAAACTACACAACAGGACAAAGAGTCGTAGTGCATATTTGCTAGTTGTCGGTTCCATATAAATACATGGTTAGCTGCATCATTCCCACTATACCAGTTCTACAGCCATCAGCTACAACAGTTCATGATAATATATTTCAAAACAGCATATATTCAGTATACCAAAACACAATGGCCTCTGCTGAACATCACATAGCACTTTGTTGGACTAGTGGCTTAATATTGTGAGAGATGAGTTCCTCAGGGCAAACGAAAGTTAGTCAGTTGTCTCACTTGCTCTTGCTGCTCTTTGAGTCCGTCCCACTGATGCTGGGCATGAACATCTCCAACTCTTTCATGGCATCAGCTGCTACTTTCACATCATCATCATCATCATCTAGTGGACTCTGAGGGAGTGAAATAGACAAAAAGACATCAGAGGCACAGTAACGGTGCATTCACTGGTTTACATTTTGGCTTAGAGATCCATACCATTTGCTTACCTTTGAGCTTCACACAGGCTGATCTCAGAATTTAGCGTACAGGTGAGATACAACAGCTTCAGATTTTAGCTACCCTTCTTTAGACTGATTATTTTAATGAGAATCGCCCTTGAGCAGGGTGCCAACCAATAAGATATGTAGGTATAATACAGATACCAATAAGTAGGGAGAAAAGCCAATGTGTCCTCTGATAATGATTTAAGTTATGTTGAGAAAAAAGAAAAAAAGTTACTCAAGTTATTCACAAACATTACTCTGTACATCTGCCATGCTTGGCACTAGTGATTAATACTGGGACATGGTAAATCTGATCATGTGAATAGCCAATGATGTACATTTGCTTATCTTCATAGCTTCATCAGAACCCCTGTCTACAAGAAATTCTCGACCACAGTCACTTACCTTGGGGGCCGCATCGTTTGGTCTACATAGTGCAGGGAACAATTCCTTCAATTTCTCCTTTTCCGTCTTCTGCTTGACCAAAGGCTCAGAGTCTGGTAGAAAAAGATGGAGGGTTAATACATTAAACAGATCAATTTGATCATTCCTAACTGGAAATGATTGTGCATAAGAAAACAACACATAGCATCCACAGGGAGGACACAGGAGTACCAACATTGTTGCAGTGGCAAGCAACAGAGTTTGTAATTCTAAACAATGAAAGTTTAAGCAATGTTACTTTGTTATTGTCAAACATCACCTGAAAATTTGCTAGCCAAGGCACACTGTCTGAAGCAGAACAGAGCTAACATGACAATTCAATGCACTTCCAAGATTACATTTCTATTCGATTTTAGCTGTTAAGTTCAAGGGTAACATTACTAACTTACCGTCACATGTAGATGCTTTGGATGGGGGTCGCATAGTTTGAATGAGTCTGAGCAAGTTGCTGATGAGAGAATCCTACAACAAACAGAGCATCACAGAATTCAAAACCGATTTTCACCTAATCACATCTAAACTCTCAACCCAACGAACTCGTGGCAATGCCTGTTAGATATCGCCGTATCTTTAAGCGTTGAACTTACTGTGAATTCCGCTCCATTTTTGAGCAAAAGGGATTTGAATCCATCAAATGACGGTTGTTTTTCAGCGAGGCTGATGACAAATTCAGCTGTAAAGAAAGCAAAACAATAGATGTAATGTGAATTGGGCAGGCTTTTATGGCAGCACATACATTAACGTTGGTCAGAACAATTACAGCGTGACAGAGATACGAAATCACAATTTATAGTAATACAAATTTTACCACTGGCTTGAAATGCCGGGTACAGTTTAGATGGCAACAACACAAAGCTTTCCAAAAAATCTGTTGGAAAACTTGCCGTCACCAGTTAACATTGTGGCTCGCTAGCAGAAGCTAACATCGTTAGCCAGTTAGCTCGGCTACTCCTACTACAGCGGCTGTTCTCAGCAACAAAGTACATACCCAGGTCTTTGTCACTTATTCCCAGATGGTTGTCAAGCTCTGTGCAGACCTTGGACACCAAAGATAAGTATTCAAGCTGCTCTAACTCGTCAACTCCGCCGTCTGCCATTCTCCACGAGTATTGTTTTTGTTCATCAGCGGCAGACATATTGGATGTGAGTAACTTCCGCTTCCGTCTTTTACGGAAACACGCACAGGCATGTCAGTCTGGCCACGCGATGGCGCTAAAATCTTTAAATAAATAAATACGAATTTAATTTAAAATGTCATGTTGTCATTTAGGCTGTGGCCAAAGACTTTAAAAATATGTATGTTCTGAAACAGATCCATCAAACCAAAAACCCCTCTTAGTGGTTACAGGGTAACTTAGTGTGTGATACAGATACACATTTTTCTCCTCACAAGGATGCTAGCCCTTGTTTTATTTTTTATGCATAGCTTGTGTAAATGTTTAATAAGAATACATCTTGGGTAAGAGATGACTGTGTTGAAAAAACATGTTAGGCCTAATTAAGATGCATTAGGCTCAATAAAGATTGATGCAAATAGAGGCATAACTTTCATTTTAATGTTATATATGTATGCAGCTCGAGCGATGGCTGTGGGGATGCATAACAAATGTTGCATAACAAAATTATGTCTAGCCTAGCCTGGTGGCCTAAATAATTTGATGCGGTGTAATGAAGAATTTATTAAAAGTCAGGGTTTAGAAATGTGAAATGTGGAAGGATTTTGTGCTCAAACTACAACAGGCGGGTCACTCGCTTCATTTCGTTCAGATGTGACCTCAGTGAACTATATGAAATTGTTATTATGAGTCATGAGAAACCTAAATGTTGAGCAACAAACACAACTTGAAAATGATACAGCTCACACACATGGAATATTATTTTGAATAGGTTTAAGGCTTCCACTGTGTCTATGACAGCACTCAGTGATAAACCACTCCATGCAGTCCTGGTCAGCACACCAAGTGTCACTACATGCTCTCATGACTCACGGTCTCTCACTAATGTGCTTCTGACTCTCAGATCATTGGGACAGAGTACTAGTGAGGGAGTTGTGTAGGCCAATGAATCAAGTCTGCATGCAGTGACACTTTGTATATACAGTGTCAACATATAGTGTCATTTCCAAGATGTCTGGTATGCCAGACACGGGAGACATCCTTCCTCACTGTGTCTTGGGATGACCCTCCACGTTGCTCCCAACACATCCTCACCCACTTGACCCAGCCATTTGCAACCACCACTCCCCCCATCCTACACACACACACACACACACACACACACACATCTCCTGTTCAGTTCATGTGTTTCCCTGCTGCTCTCAACCCAGATGACCTGTTTAGTTGCATCAGTCCCCCCTGCTGAGTCGCCCCGGCTCTAAGCTCCTTGTCCCGTTACCCAACCATAAGCACGCATACACACTAGACATTAGACAGACTAGTACTAAATCACCGCGGCGTAGGAATCATTGTCTCGTCTCGCACATTTCTTACGCTCACACGCTCGGATGTTTTCTTAAAAAAAAGAAGTAACCTATAACTCCAGTACGTGTCTTTCTTATGTACACACAGCATTTCTCACATTCCCAGTCTTTTTCATGTTTCACAATTCTTTAAAAGGATACAGATTGTATGTTTATGTCTTCTCTATGTTGACTTAGCCAATCTTGTTTAATGTATTCTCTGTGAGAGGCTTCCCTCCCAAGAGGTCTCTTTCCTCAGAACTCCCACGTGATCTTTTTTCAAGTGAATACATCTTTCCCGAGTATTTCTCCCCCTTCAAACTGTTAAAGATACAATCTGGAATTTATTTAACGGTCTTGACTTTTTGGATACGCTCGCGCTGACATCCTCTCGGGGAGTTCGTCTTAACTCATCGTAACTTATTATGTACATCTATTACACTCCAGTGTTTAGAAATTCATACATACCCTTTGCAGCCAAGATTAATATATAACTCACACTGTCGATCCGTGTTCCAAAAGTTCAGGACATAAATATCAGAGTGGACAAAATAAAAAAACCTAGTAGTAGTTGTCAACTGAAGTAGTGCAACAGAGGACACCATGCTGCAATTATAGATTGAGGCTTTAAAGATCCATGCATCATCCACTTTCCCTCTCTGTCCATTTTAATTCTTCACCCCTTGGCCCCGCTGGTGTTTAAAATCCCCTCCCTATCCTCCCCTCCCCTCCCCTCTCTTCCCCGGCGCGGTGTGGGCTACTGAGTTCATGTATATGTTTTCGAAAAGGGATGATGGGGGTGGATTCAGGTCAGGACCCGCTCTCGCTCTCACCCTCTCCCCCGTCCTCCCCTGACCCTGACGTGAGAGGAACCAGGGGAAGGGGAGGGGAAAGGCATCACATACATAACAGGCAGCCTTTAATGTCTGAAGAACAAACATGTACGTGGGGGGGACGTTATTCAAGGCTGATGACAATGTGAAAGAGAGAGAGAGTGGGTTTGTAAGGATTAGAGAGGGGGGGGTGAACTAAGGATTGAGAAGAAAAGAAAGAGAGCTACTGTTGGAGTTGATCCATGTGAGATTGTTTACAAGCAGAAAGTGTGTGGCTAGAGAGAAAAAGAGAGTGTGTGTGTTTTGTGGCGTGTCCCTTGAGTCCCTGTAGTTGGCCTTCCATTATTCCTGTTCCCCTGTCCTGGGAAACAAACCCCCCCGATGTTCAGGTTTGTTTGAAGTCCATGGCTTTCTCATGCTGGTCTCTGAGATCTCTTTCTCTCTCTGTTCAGACGAAAAAGACAGAAAAAGCTGGCTGAAAGAAAGAGAGAGTCTCCAAATAGTATTTGAGATTTGAGCAAATACTGGAATTGACAGCACAGCTGGCTGCAATGTTAGCCTGCTGCTGAGTGGAAAATTCCTGCTATGACAGAGTATGGAGCATGGGTTGTGTGTGTATGTGTGTGTGTGTGTGTGTGTGTGTGAGAGAGAGAGAGAGAAAGAGGGGCAAAAGGGGGAGGGGGAACTGAGGGGGCAGGGCTAGGGTCCGAACAGCAAGAGTGGGATTGGTTGGCGGGAAAGCTGCCTTTGTGAGATCACAGCCCCCACAACAGCTTCCACCCACATGGCGGACTTCATGCCTCCACCCTGCTAAGGCTAAACACTGAGGAAGTGCAGCCATTCACACCGTCTGCTACACACTCACAGACCCAATGACCTGACACCGCCGTAGAGGGATCAGAGTGGATCTCTCACTGTAAAAATAGGGCAACGTGCAGGGTGCCGTAGTACTCTCACTGGAGCAGATACTCCTCCACTACCTTTCATTTGTACCTTTTCTTTCATTTGTAACGATCTGTTTACCTGACCCACTTTTCTGCATCATTTCGTACGGTGGCAGAATCACACCGGTTTGTATCACCATTACAGCATCAATCTCGTTGCTATCTGGGACGGCGCGAAAGTTGTCAGTTGGGCTCAGGGGTAAGCAATGGTATCGCCACCTTCAAGCAGGGCTTCGGTTATAAATAACAGCACACAGCAAACGGAACACAACCAGTTCTATTAGTTCCAAGGTAACATTATAAAGTATAGAGGATTCAATCTGTCTTTGTCAAAATTTGTCAACCAAAGACTAAATTTTCCATGTTATATTTTTAAAAGTACCATCATTTGTTTTAATTTTGTGATAGAATTTTGTAAGTGTAGGTGTCACTTCATTTTGGGGCAAAATTCTGCACCATCTCCAAGGGCCCAGCTCCAGCCTCTTGTCCTGAGTTGAACTTATGTAAGCATATGTTTGTGCAATCCTCAATTTTAAATCTTAATTCTCTCTTTGGCTAGCCATGTTTTTATATTTTGCTATCTCATATTATTTATTTTAGGCTTTGCGGTACATTTAGCATACAGCAGGGGTGCCGTGGAGTTTTGTGCTTAGTTGCTTTATTAGTAAAAAGGTTGAGAATGAGCGGTCATTGGTAGTTTGCACACACTTCCGCTCTTTCCACCACCAGATGGTGACACACTGTCGGGCTGGACAGATGGAGTGACCCCTTCTAACCTGGCCTTCGAGGGCAGACTTTTTACTCCACTGCATCCTTGACAATCCTCTTCGGACACAGGCTGGTATCCAAACTGGATCTCCAACACAGCACACCAACATCTGACAGCTGTTCAAACGGGAATCCCTCTTGACAAGGGAGATATTTTGGCGGACAAGGACTCAGACAGAGATACTCCTTGTACTACATTTGTACTTGTGTTTCTCGATGGAAGGCGCGTCAGGGGAGCAGGCGACCCTCACCATCTAATTTAATGCCTTGCACGATCAGGGCCGGCAAACACACCGAGCTGAGCTGCTCACGATATTCATTTTAATAAAGTAAATGTAATAATGATTGAATGAATATGATTTTCACAACCTTTCAGCAAGAACTGAGCTGACAAGCCGGAGCTCGCGACTTGGCAGCGTCAGCGCGCGACGACACAGCGGCTGAGATCCACTGAATTAGGACCATTTCTGCGTGACTAAATTGTTTCCTCGGTCTTCCCATGTGTGCAGACTGGTAGTTCTGGGTTGTAACATTAGCAGTCACAGCACTGCAACCAGCTGTCTGTCACAGGGAAACCTCACAGCGCTTCTATAACATCTGATTTGATCTGTCAATACATCAGACAGAATGTACTGTGACGCGCTGATGAACTGAACAGCGCTGGCAGCCGCCCCTCGCCGGTCTTCCACTCCCTCCGACACTGATGTGACCAGACAGACTTTGTTTACTTTTTTTTTTTTTTCAGCCCAGTGAGTTTCCGTCCGCAACAGTAAACATTAGACATTGTTCCTCCACATAAATTACTTTTCACTTCAAGTTAAACTAATGGAATGTGGCCCCACATGACAACCACAATAACAAAACTGCACTCAATCTCTGCAGGATTAAGTGCTCGGCTTGGATCACGGTGCGGAGGGATATTTACATTTCGGTTCCCGTGTAACCGAAACTGCGCACACCTGTGTCAGTGAAGTTTGCGGTTTAGGAGTATTGATACAGGCCCTCCGACAGCGGCAGCTTGCTTGTGTGTGTCAAATGTTTGTCGTTGCTTTATTTATTTCCACTTGTGGTGTGTCCTCCTCTGAGAGCGTTGAAGATGCATCTGTCAGGATGATGTATTTTAGGCGTATCGGCCTCGCTCTCCCACCCACGCTCTCCAATTTCGGCGGTCTGGTTTGTTGACAGACAGTCATGATACACTTGATGTGACTGTACATTTATTCCCATTTGTAGTACCCTTCCAAAGTAACACAGACACAAGGAGGCAATAATAAGATTTTTTTCTGCAGGTTTATTACCCCAATTTCCAGTAGCTCAACATGAAGTGGCCGAAAAGCAAGAAGCAATAACAGACGAAAAGAGCCGGTGTAAATTTAGTCACATATTTATTACATAAATATATAGTAAAATAGACCAGCGACAATTACCATAAAAATATCTTCCTTTAAAATCCTGACCATAAACAAAGATTTGAAAATCACACATTGACATTTACAAACACGCTGATTGTCTGGACCTGTCATAAGCAGCCCACCACAAAAACCCCACCACAAAAAAAACCTGACATCACACCAACCCACTGGACCGGAGGAGAAGGGGGGTAAAAGGGGAGGAAGGGGCAGGTGCTCGGGAACGGCGGGGTGGGTGGGGGGGGATTGGGTAACAGGGGTCGCTGGGAGGACAGGTCAAGGAGAGAAAAAGGGGGTTGGGTGGGTTGCCCGGGGAGCTGGGTTGGGTGTGATGAAGGTGTGGGTGGCGCGAGAGGAGATCACAGTAGATATTCGGAGGTTTCCTGTGTGTATATGTGTGTATTGTTTTGAAAGAGAGACCATGTCTTGTTTATTTAGCCCAGAGCGTCGCCCGAAGCTCGACGGTATGTCGTTTTGCATGTTAGTTTGCCCCTGTGCTTTGTGGGAATGAATCCTGAATATATTGTTCCTTTGCCTGACATGCCCGTGACAGTGGCTTCATCCGAGAGTTAGTAGACAGATAAAAAAAAGGAAAAGAACGAGACCCGGGGTCACGTAATACTCGTAAATAACTCTTAGTGTTTGTGTTAACCTGCGTGGGGTTATCAAATGAGTGGGGTTTAACAGTATCAGGGCAATTCACACAATGTCAGTCACAGAAAACTGACTTTCCTGTGACTGCAGGAGCTTTCTGTGGAAAACCCCAAGCATTTGGTAAAAGCAAACCGATGAAAGTATTTGAAAATATTATTTCGACTCGGGTCTGGAAAGAACCAGACAGAAAGAGAGATCCCTACTCTTCCAATGAATGGCCACGTGTTCGCCTGCGTACTGTGCCCTCCCTCCACCGGTCTGTAGTCTCATTTCGAGACAAACTACAACCTACATTCTCACTGCAATCAAAAGTTTTTCCAGGAGACCTCATCTGGATTTTTTTTTCTCTTTCCTTTGGCTGCTCGGGTCTCTCCAGAAACCTCCCCTCCCATACTGTCACAGTCTAAAGAGGCTGTGTTCCCAATTCCCTCTGGTGTTACAGGGGACTCGGGTTTTTTTTTTGGACGAGAGCCTTGTCAACAGGATCACACACACACGCTTTTAAACACAAGTGACGCCTCGTGCACCTACCGACTGGCCTCTGACCCATGACCCTGACCTGGCGGGTCATGATCACCCTGAGTGTCTGCGAAAAACACTTGAACTCATCATAATTTCCCAGCAGTGTCAGCGGTCACAGTGAAGCAAGGAACTCTTGAAGAAGTGATACAAAAGTAAGAAATCCAAAAGTACTGACTAGTAGTTGTATTAGCTGTTGTGGCGATGGTACTTTTATCGCTCGTTTGCAAGTTTTTACTCAGTTTTTTCTGTCAGATTTTTTTGTAATATGTACTGCTGGTTTGAAGTCTGCTATGTTTCCATGATCACCCATATGTCGAGCAGTTGACAAACAGACGAGGTGAACAGGGTCCTTGAGAAAATCTGAGAAAAGGACAGTAGAAATCCCAAATAGAAACGACATTAAGTAACACAAACACACAACTTAACCTCCGAGGAAAAAAAACAACACAGATTTTGAGGCTGCCTTCAGCGTGCTTCTATTGGTCAAAGTTGGTGAAATATATATATATATATATATATTATATAACACACGAGGTTTGCAAAAGGTGTTGTGTTGAAACGCACCCTCCAGACCTGCTGAGTAAAACCGCCACACAGGGGCCTCTCTATTTAACAGGACAGAAGATTGCAAAATGGTGAATAAAAACAGACACATACAGTATAGTTCACATACATCTGTACAACATAACCCCCCCCCACCCCCATCCAGAAAGAGTGTGACATGGAACCTTCTACCAGCATCAACTTCTGCATACCAGGCTCACAACCTTTTTTAATTTTTTTTTAAGCTTGTAATATTTTTGAGAAACATTACAACATCTCTCTGTTGATGCGGCCGTTAAAACGACATTTGAAGCATGGCGCTCTTTTGCTCTTTGGGTGCTAAAAACATGCTAAGCTCTCATGCAACAGTGCACTTCACCACTGTAAACAAGGTGAGAAAAGGAGGTGGTACGCAAAGAGAGGTTCCCCCGGGGTGGAACTGCACAGACTCGACGAGGTGGGGCTCGGCGATTTGACGGGCGCCGTATAGAATGACCCCGATACAGAGTGGAAAATGGTGAAGAATTTGATCCCTTTCGCTAGGCTTCCTGAAGCTAGCTGAGCAGAGAGCATTTCCTCCGGTATTGCATACACCGAGGGGCTCAGGTATGTGCCAAAAGGTGAATTGAGGGAGTGATATGTGCTTTGAGGGTCGACAGAGCCCGAGGAGAATCGAGGAGAAATGTCGGATGGACGAGGAAGCACCCTTTGAGGCCGGCGTTTCAAACCTGAGCAGTTCTGAACCGATTCAAAACCTGTTTTCAACCTGACTAACATTGCATATGTATTCACAAGCACAGATCTCCCTAAGCTATAATACAATTCTGCTTCACATAATTGATCTAATCATCAAAAATACGCCCCCCCCCCCCATTTCTGATTGATATATTTTCCTAAGAGATTAGCTAATTTGTTTACATTCTTTGCTGTCTAGGCATGTCACTTCCCACCCGTTTACAAAAATATCCCCATGATTATAAATCTCAATAGACATAGTACAGATGTGATGTACACATCTGCCACGATGCTACCTTTAAGTGCTATTAACTCATGCTGGCAAATTGGGTCTGATAGCTATCTTGTCTCAAGGTCTAGTGGCCAGGTCGTCGTGCAGGTCACTGAACGGAGCTTCATGTGCCGTGGGTGGGGGACTGACATAGTGCCATTTCATGACCAGTACAATCCTCTATTCATGCATAGCCTCTTACTCGGCAATGACCAAGCACATCAGACAGGCGGGGGGGCTAGCAAACAACAGTCCAACACAGAGTGCCAGAATAAACTACACCGATACAGGTACCTGAACGCATCCTTACCATGCTCCTGCTTCTAGTGAGCGTAACATGCCGGGTTTGGCACTTTGATGACAGAGCCCAACTCCAAAGGCTAAATATTTCTCAATGGATTTCTGTTGCGCCGCTACGGTGGCGCCAAGGGGACGTTTTGGCTTCGATTTAGACACTTAATATCGCGTGTAACTCTCAGGAGTCCTCAACTGCTATATTCTCAGCGCAGCAACTCAAACTTTCCCAAGGATCCAACCCCCCGCGGCGTGCATTTTTCAAGTGCAAGCATTAATAAAAAAAAATCCCTCTATTGCTCAATGTAACACACTGCAAAACAACGCCACGGAGGAGGAGTGATACGAAATGCAATCAATAAGGCCGCCGTTCGGAGAAAGAAAAAAAAATTAAATTGGAAAGCCTCGAACACCAACAAAAGAAGCAGTCTCCTCTGTCCTGCTCGTAACAGTCGTTTTTTTTTTTTGCTGCTGGCTTCCTTCCAGCCTTTCCTTTCCTTTCTGATGTCTTACACCCCCCCCCCCCCAACCCTCACCTATGAATGGCTCCCCTTCTCCCCCTTCTTAGCCTGTTGAACACAAGGTGAATTACATTCTTCAAGGGGAAATAACACGAGTCTACGTCAACGAGGCTCCGTTTCACAGAGTCCCCGTCTAATGGTTGCGGCCTCAAAAGGTGCTTTGGGGGGGTTCGGGGACGGGGGGAAAGCAAAGCAGGTCGATCAGATATCAGCACGACGGCAGAGCGCTCGCACACACACACACGTGTACATAAGACACTAACATTCACATGCACACACCTATATACATGCACAGCCTTCATTTCAGCCATGCCAAGCTTTCAGTTAGGTCACCAGGTTAAGACGGTTAAGCACACCGAAATAGAACAAAATGGCCCGAGGAGCAAAGAAGCTCGTTCCTCTGCTGGGGTGAGGGGTGAGGGGTGAGGTGGGGGGGGGGGGCTTGGATGGGAGCCATGTATGTACACCATTAGCCAACTTGGCAAGGGAGAGCTGGGTATTGCTGCTGGCACTTTGACCGTAAGGGGAGAAAGCGCAATGACTAGAATATCAAATAGGAATCCGCTGACTGTGAGGGATGCAATTGCTTTTTGTACACTCTAGCATGTGTGTGTGTGTGTTTATGACAAATGGAGAAAAATGTCATTTATTTAGGATTTTTTTGTTCACATGCACAGCGCAGCACCAAACCCCACACGACCACTACTGACAAACACCCACATCCAAACAATACCAATAGACCGACATACACAAAGACGCTCTTTCACCCACACACACCCACACACACACACACAATGACATATTTTCTCATTCAGGGTTTAGAAAGCAATGTGGGCATGGTATGTCCTGTGTTGTCCAAGTCCTTGAAACCTGGATGTCTACCGCGTGCAACCTTTTTCATCCTGACCCCCCCCCCCCCCCACTTTGCAGTGGACAGGACAGAAAACATACAGGACAAACAGGAAAAAAAAAAAAAGGTGCATTGCTGATTGTAAATTCAGAAGACAAATAAAGATGAGCTAACAATGGTGGTTCATCTAAGGTTCATCATCATTTATTAGAAAATGTTCTTTTACCTGAGAGAATCCTTCAATAGCTTCCTTTACCCAGTCACAAAAAGCGGCCTGTGTGTGTGTGTGTGTGTGTGTGAAGTGGGTCTGTGTGCTAGCTGATGCTCTCATGGGTGGGTGTTTAAAAAAGCAACCATGAGAATCCTTATTTCCCCGCCTCCGAAATTGTCTAACAAGATACGACGAGGAAAAACTGCAAAAGCGGCACTCACTCACTTATTGCACTTAAAAAAAAAAAATTAAAAAAATTAATGAAAACTAATTTTGAATTTTACAATTTGCCTCAAGGCTGCAGCTCTTTTCATTTAGCTGGTTAAACTAATTCAAAAAAGTAACGTCTAAACGCTGCAAGAGCCGTTCGGCTGCTGTTGCGGGTGCAATCGAGTTATTTTGTTTCGTCACAATCATCACCCACATCGATTCTCGGGCTGCTCAAAGTGCATATCAGCTAAGTGCCTAAATTGGTGGTCGGTTGGGTTACGGGTGTTCATTTGAAGCGGAGTGACGTAGTTCGCTCCTTGATTGCTTATCGATATATATATATCGGCTTGTGATTGCGAATTAGTTCAAGCCCTTAAAGGGAGGGGCCACGGGGGGTCGGGTCAAAACTACCATTCCTCACGCCACATACAGTCTCACTAATCTACTCATCACCCACTGGAAATACTCTTTTTTTGAAATTACATTCATTTGGCCACAGGATTAAAGCTTCACTATTGTACGTATTTCTGAAGGAGTGATACAATTTAGAGTCTTGTCCAAGTCTAAGAACTTGAGACTGTGTGCTTTTTTCTTTGCTAGGATCGACCCACCGAACAATGAGAGCATTGTATCAAGTAGACACAAATCATACCCAAACTTCGACACACATATACCTACACACATACACACACACACACACACACACACACACACCACTTTTGGAGCAGTTTACAAAAACAGCATAGTACTCATCCTCCACAACGTCCCCGGTGCCCCTCCTGCTTATTCTCTGGGACCTGGACTACCTTAAAGAGTGGGCTTGACCCGACCGCAGGGACCAGCCGAGCTGAGCTGGGCTTCAAGGCCGGCGCACTCTAGCAGTCCTGACCCTCGCCCACACGAAGTAGCAAGGGTCTTTGCTTCTGGGTCAAAACAAAAGGACCTCCGGGATCCGAGCCAGGTTGAAATTGGTTTTAACGTATGCAAGACTGCCAGAGCAGCTCGGTGTTACAGTGAGTTTGCCTTTTTTCGGAGCGAGTTGGAGGGAAATTGCATAGACATCTTGCTACTTGCATGTCTTTATAAACTCTACATTTGGCATAGGGGAGACCAAAGACAACCATAAAACCAAAAAAAACATCACAGACAATCTCCGCCCTCCGTCCAACGTGTCAACATGTTAGGCTGCACTAGGATAAGATGGCTACGGAGGGGTGGGGTCGGGGGGGACAGATGGGCGATTCTGTTTTGGGCTTTTCCGACTACGATGAGGATGTGCAGCAGCCAGGTTAGCAGAGGCTCACGCCAAACAACGCTATTGATGTCTCTCCCCCCCCCCCCCCCCCCCACCGCCCACTTCAAATCAGTCTACAAAGTAAACCCCCCAGGTGCAACCTCCTGGACCTTTTGGCCACGGTGGCTGCTGGCGACTCACTCACATCGATAGTCTGGAAGAGCTGAATCTGATTCCATAGGTGAACACACATACTATAGGCATTCATGTGTAACATGTCGCATGTTGGTGGGTGAGGATATGGGGGGGGGTAAGTATCTCTTTGCAAACAAGAGGAGGCACAGGGTTGTATGAGTCATGTCACGGGGCACTTCTGAATATGGATCAGCATGCACGTGTGAGAGTGCACACAAGCACACACACAGATGTATGAAGCATTACATGTTACTTTGCATTTTTTTTTTCTCTTCTTACTTTACAAGATGGAGATGGAGCGGATACGTTTATTTTTGCGCCCTTGCCGCAACATCTGGTCATTTTTGAGTGTTGCATATGGTTTTTTTACATATACTGATTTTATCTTTTTTTTGTATTTACATCCTTGGTTATGGCCAAAACAAAAATCAAACTGAAATGAAAAGAAAAGCAAAACAGAAAAAAAGGTACAAAACAAATACATAACATAGTATTGCACCTTGCAGATGGGCAATATATTCTCAGTTTGTTGGTTGTTTGTAACGTCTATGTGACACCACTATCCGCTCTGCTGGTGTGTGGAAGTGAGGTTGTGGGTGCCGGGCTCAGGTCCAGCCCCATCCTGTCAGCTACATTCAATACCATAAAACACTAAGCCATTACAAAAGCCACCATCCCTCAAACTCTGGGCCATTCACATTTTTGCTTCACTGTCTACCCCTCATGGACTGCACCTTTTAAGTGGGACAGCTGCTCCCCCCCGCCCCCCCCCCCCCCGTGACCAGAGCATCTCTGACGATGCACAATGTGTGTGTTGCATCCCCCGTCGCCCCGGAAACCAAATCGATAAGATAGAGAGCACCAAAGCTTGAGGGAAGAATCCTTTTGTAACTTCTACTGATGCGTACGCACAAGCACATATTATCTTAACGTACAGTTTTTTTCTATACACACATATATATATATGTATATGTATTTCTGCACTTTCACATGTGCCTGCAAAATATGACTCCTCCCAAGTTCCTTTGAGTTTTGTGTTGTGTGAGGTATGAGAAGATTGTGTCTCAGTTTTTTTTTTTTGTTTTTTTTTTCAGTTTTCAGTTTCTGTTCCATTATTTTTCCTGTTTGTGTTTTTTTTTTCCAAAGTTGTCTTTCATAAAAAAAGGAAACAAAAATATAAAAAAGAAAGTATTCCTGTTTTGTTGGTTGTAAATTCCTCCTGATAAAAGGGGACGGACGATCGGACAGATACACAGACAACAGATCAGTTGGCTTATCAACACAAACTATAGATGTGAAAAAGAAGTGAAATATTTTCTATGTTACACTGCACGCATGGTCAAAAAGTGACTACGGCTGTTCTTTTTTTCTTTTACACAGAGCAGTTTAAGCGTCAAAAAACAAACAGAAAAATAAGAAAACATTGATAAAATGGAAAAAGCTCAATCTCCAAGCCTTTTGTTCAGGAGTCCTTTTTTAAAGTCATCTCTTTTCATTTTGTTTTATGGATTTATAATCATTTCATATATCTTTTTTTCTTAATCTTAATCAGACTCAGAAGGTAAAGCAGCATTTTAACCCCTACTGTCACACACACATACCCAGTCAGCTCACGAGAACGAAGGACATCACTAGATCTCTTTTTTTGTTGTGTGTGTCTTTTTCAGTTCTTTTTTTTTGAAGACTGCTTGGAATTCCAGACCTGCATCGCTGGTGATGCAGGGTCTTTTCTCTCGCTGATCATCACCATATGAAAGTTGGAGACTCTCCTTTTGGAGGGAGCTGAAGGGGGAGGGGGGCATTTGGGGGTTGTGGGCTGGGAAAGAGGGGTGGCTCATGTGGGGTTGTGTGGGAACGGGAGGGGAGACCATCTCATACATCACCGTCTCCCCTTCCTCCGAGCGTTCGTAACATTGTCTAGACAACCGGCCACATCACACCCGCTCCAACCCGTGTCAATGATGGCGGTAAGGGCCGAGGCCCTCAACTTTTGTTTCCTGTCCCATGCTTTCTCATTTCTTTCTCGCTCGCACACTCACATTCTCTCTCTCTCTCCCATTGCTGCTGCTTTGCTGTTCACATTCATTTGGTGGCGCCACTCTGAAGGGCAGCTATGGCCAGCCTTGTCTCACAAGGGAGAGGCCTGAATTCCGTTTGGTGTCAATGATTCTGGGCCGGTTTGGGGGGGCCTCCCACTCCACGGTGGGGAGGGTGGAGGGTGTTTGAAATGTCGCTGGTGATGTCACCAACGCTTCTCTAGGAAGGAGAATGAGTACTATAGGGAGAATGAGTATGTGCTAAACAGTGGTCCCCCCCCACTGCCCCTCCCCTCCTCCATCCAGGGGCCTCTCTCCACCCTTGGAGTTGATGGGTGGGTGGGTGGGGAGTTAAGTGTTGTTACTCTAATACTGACAATGTGACAGGTTTGGGACTGAGCCCACTGCGGCTGTGAGCCTCTGTTACACAGAGTGGGTCAGGATGGCCCTTGGGCTGGGGGAGTAGACTAACTGATGTGAGTCAAATGGTACAATGTTGAGGAGTAAGGGCCGAAGGGAACGGGTGCTGAGGACCACTGCAGTAGTGCAAAAACTCCCACCAGCCTGGCTGGGTGGGGGCCGTCATGATGGTGGTGGCGGGGGGGGTGCAATTTAGTCAGAGCTAGGCTCCAGACGGGGCATGCGGGGTAGGCGGGGCAGGTGATGAGCGGCTGGGAGTGGTCATATGTTTGGGGGAGGAGGGGCTCTTCAGAGAGTGAGGCAGGCGGGTCAGTTGAGGTGCAGGACTCTGCCAGAGTGCCCAGAGGTCAGATCACGGTCGCAGTTCCAGTTCCATTCTCTTCCCAGCGTCGCTCCGCACGTTTGAGGCAGTGAGGCTTGGCCATCTGTAATGATTTCCCATGATCCCCCGCTGCTCCGCACGTTCCTCCATGGAGGTACTTCAGAGGGGTGCCGAACACCCATTTCTGTACAATTGCCCAGTTTCATAAACTACTGCTTGGCATTGAATATAAAATAGATTTTAGTTTTTACATTTTCGTCCTGTAAGAGTGCTAAACCCACTTAGTTTAGGCCCGGCCACAGAATTGGAATGAATAGAGTGGGCTCAACATTTTTGAATGGTCACTTGGCTAGTACCCTTAAAGTCACAATGAAACATGTTGAGAGCATCTTTCTTACTATGGGAGGGATCATTCAAAAGTGGCCGACGGTGTAAATCAATGGGATATCCATTATGGAGAGAAAGGCAGTTTTATTTGATGGGAGCGGTGGGAGGGGCGGGATTTAAAAAAATAATCTGTGATATTATTGGTTGGAATTGGTTTACGTATACCTACTGGTATGTCATGAGGTAACCACTAACAACACAAGAAAATCAAAATGTTGGAAACATGGGAAATTAGCTAACGAGGTGAAAACGTTTTTTTTTTAAAATTCTCATATTCATTCAGTGACTTTAAGATATTTGCCATGGGATGTGTGACATTGTTGTCATAGAGGTGCACCAGACTCACAGAGTTGATGCGACGCCATTGAAGCGGCTTCATTTCAGTTGTGAACATTCCACCTTTTTTTTTGTGTGTCATGCACATGTCCGTTTCCATGACAACATCATCAACATCCAGTGGCAGCCATCACGTGTGTACGGTGGAAGGTCACCATGACACATAAGGAAATTGCCCTTTCTATGCACGCTAATTCAGCGGCTGAGGCCAGCTTGGGTTTCTCAGTCGCTCTGTGTTATCTCTCTCCCCCCCCCCAGCTACTTGTTTAGCATGGGCGGCAGCTGGGCTGTACATCCACACTGTCCTTCGTTGCTTCTGTGAGTTTGTTTCTGTTTTGACAGAAAAAAAAAGGGGGATTCCAAATTTCCAAAAGATGACACTTGGTCCCGTACAACAAAAAGAGATAACCCGAATGTCATGGGTACCATCCCCCCTGGACTCAGTGAAACCTTAACATCCGGGGGAGTGGCCGGCCCTCCTGTCTTCAGTGGTATTTATTTTCAACTGAGTGATAGCACTGAGGGTCTGCGTGTTTTGTATGTGAGTGTTTTGTCTTTCTTGTACATGTCTACAAGTGTGCACCCATGCAAAATGTTACTTTGAACATGCCACAACTTGAACGGTGTCTATGTGAGAGTGTGTGTGTGTGTGTGTGTGTAGGCTGTGGGCAGCTGCCCTGTGTCCAGAGAGGTGAGGTAGAGCCTAACACCACAGGGGCAGTGTTGCTGCCCCAGCCCGGGGGGGTCTGTGTGCCCACTTTTGAGGTAAATGGCAGCCTTCTTGGCGTTTTGCCTGCTCTCAGTGACGCCCGTGGTAAAAAAAGGCAAATGTGTATGGGAGCCTGGAGGGGCCACACTGAGCGGAGTCCAACAAGAGAGGACTCTAAACAAGCCCTGCAGGTTAGGGCTATATATATATATATCAACACTGCTGCACAGTGCATACAGTAAAATGAGGCATTCAAGTTATTCTGAGGTGATGCTGTGTATGTACGTGTTGGTGTGTGTGAGAGAGAGAGAGAGAGAGAGAGAGAGCGAGAGAAAGAGAGAGAGTGTGTGTGTGTGTGTGTGTAAGATGAGCTTCCCTGCCTTGCTTGTGGTTGCTGCTATTCAACCCCTCCTTGGAGGCTGGGTGTGGGAGAGTCAGCACAGATTTACTTCTGACCCCACCGTCCAGCTATTAAATCTCATTTCCTTGCTGTCTTTCTGCTCCTTCTTTTCCATCTCTCTGCACCCCCCCCCCCCACCACCTCCTCCCTCCTTTTCTCTCCTCTTTCTTTCCTTCAATGCGGCGACTCTCCTTGGAGAGAGAGAAGGGCTCAATTGTCATTCATGAGAGGGTATGCTGCTGGCACAAGCAACACAGGCAATGACAAGGCAAGTCTGCCCATATGTGTGTATATATGTGTGTGTGTGTGTCACAGGAACCGGTCCAATGACAGAAATGAAGGTAGATATGGAGCCACGGTCTACACTTTTTCTTAAAAAAGGTAGACAACACAATTTCATAAAACTGGAGTAGCCTTATAAATATAGCACCGGTTTTTTAACTGGGATCTAAAAAAAGGCTCCAAAACAGACGGCTCAGTTTGAGTGGAGGAGATAATTACTAGGCCTGGTAGCTTCGCTCTACTCGCGGTCACTATACGCCAAGAGTAATGCTCTGAGCATCTGTTCAAACTTAAAAAAAAAAAAAAAAAAAAGCGCAGTGTTGCTTGATTGCGCCCGCCTGTATGTCTTATCGCCGTCGACCGAGTGTTTCTGAATCACTGCCTAACACACTAATTCAGAGATTAATACTGAGAGGTGCTGGGCAGCCGGGGAAAAGGTTTTCGAAAAAACAGGTGAGAGAGAAAATCTGCGAGCTCGGACCGCCGTCACATCCTGGTGGTGGCACTACAAAGAACCAGAGAGAGTAACGGGGCCCCCCCCCAACCCTTCCCCCGCCGTTCGCATCCGGGAAGGGGCGTTTGCTCTGAGGAATTGAGGTGGCTGTGGCTGTGTGTGTGTGTCAATGTGTGTGTGTGTTTGTGTGTGTGTGTGTGTGTGTGTGTGTGTTGGCAAATGGCTGTAACTCTCACTAGATAAGACATCATGCTCAGACAGAAGGGCCCCCACGCAGATTTTAAACACGCGGGTGAGGAGAAGGAGGAGAAAGAGGTGGAAGGAGGGGGTGTTCAAAAAACAATAATCCTCTGTTTGCTTGACTCTCCTGTTTGCTGGTGTGTTTGCTGTTGCTTCCTGTTTTTGAACCGCGTAAAATGTCAGGTTGGAGAAAAACGCCAAGTCCTGCCGAGAAGACTCTCCCCCTCCGTCCTTCCCCCTGTACAAACGGTGGCCCCTCCGCCTTCTCACAATTTGCCCCCAACGTTCTCTTCCTCGTTCGTCGGGAGCCGCGCTTCACACTTCCTGGTCCTCGAAGACCTCCAGGAAGAGCGGCGGGAAGAGTTCGTTGGGACACTCCACCTTCATGTGGAGGAAGCGGCTGGCGTGGCACGCCCCGATCATCCGCAGGTCCGTCACCTTCATCAGCAGCTTAGGCCAGAAGTGGGGAATGTTGTGCTTGCGGTAGTTGATGTAGTGCTCGAACGCCAGCAGGTAGGTCTCCTGGCACTTCTCGATCTTGTCCACGCACGTCAGGCCCGAGCGGTCTGCGGGGGAGGAGAGGGGAAGGAGTAGGAATGGAGGGAGTAGAGGTAGACGGAGAGCGAAGTGGTGGGAGGGAGAGGTAGAGAGAGAGTGTAGGTGAGGGGAAAGATGAACGTAGGAGGAAAGGTGGGAGGGAGAGGGGGAGGTGGAGAGGAGGGGAGGAGGCATTTGTTAATCGATGCAGAAGTCATCATCACTCAGCACCTATTAAAGACCTTTTATTTGACGAAACATCTGAGAACAACCTTTTTTCATTCACATAGACTTTTACATGGACTATGGCATTCTGGGTAGTAAAGACTGGTATTGACAAAGTTACAGAGAGATACTAAATAAAAGGAACAATATGAACAAGCAGCACTAACAGAGTAGAAATATACTGGACCATGTCGAGTGTCGAGGCGAGTGACGAATTAAAAGCTA
Organism: Hoplostethus atlanticus; assembly: GCA_034670405.1. Taxonomy (NCBI): domain Eukaryota; kingdom Metazoa; phylum Chordata; class Actinopteri; order Trachichthyiformes; family Trachichthyidae; genus Hoplostethus; species Hoplostethus atlanticus. Next base: position 498,083 of record JAXDDX010000086.1, read on the forward strand.
CAACACAATTTGTCTTCAAACTGTTTTTAATTGCTCACTGTGCTCTCTGGCGTCCTGATAAAACCTGATTTAATTTTTGTTATCATTAAATGGGATTTCAACAGCTGCAAACCACGACCAGCCCAGACCGGCGTACTGTCTGCTATATTAAATGGCCATGCTACCGGCTAGATGAGAGTGCAACATCACGTTCCTGACCCACTGCTAGACTCACGGGGAGCAGAGATAGCCTATATGGTGGCATCTCAATAACTGACCTCACTCTCTGGTTTCCTACTCCTATCCTACACTACCCTACCCTGTGTGAGGCCAAGATACTGGAAGCAAGGGATGAAAAATGACTTGGTTTTTACAACCTCAAACCCTGCGGGGAGAAGCGTGAGTTGATAAGTCATGGAACGAGGAACAGAGACAAAGGAAATGAGGATGAAAACAGCCAAAGAGCTCAAGGGATGAATTATTACACAGCTTCTCCTGCGTGAGGCCAAGGCTGCGCTTAAGGACGCGCCCTCTGTTCATTTCCATCCTATTATTTCAAAATAAGTATATTATGTGACGTGTGACCCCAAATAAAATACTCCCTGGTGAAGGTTTAGGCCAAAACAGGTTAGAGTTTGATGTTCAATGAACAAACCAAGGGAGATACTTAGGTTGAGTGCTTTAGATTTCCCCATTTCTACCCTGAATATGTGAATTTGTACCTCCAGGCCATAATCACAGCTTGATTTAACAGCTACAGTATATATAAAGCAGGAGGGTAATGATCAGGAACATGGAAGACTTACAATTTACATTTATATTACATAGTTTAGCTAATGGTTTTGTCCACTGTTACAATGAGTGCAACGAGAGTAAGCTCACATTTCTAGATTGCCAATATTACAAGCAGCCAATTGGAAGGAGTGCAAGTGTCAAAGCCACAGCAGAAAACATATGCAGCATGAAAGAGCCGATAGCAAAGGCACTTTCTTGCAGCGGTTTCAGTTTCACATAGGAAATCAAGAGGACTGAACGACTCAATAAGTCATCGGTTCTCATAGCAACAACCGACCTGAGCTCATGAGCAACACGGCCTGCAGCAGCGCCACCTCGGTGTCGTCCAGGTTGAACTGCGCCAAGCTCTTGCCCAGGTCGAAGATGGCGTCCGACACCACGCCCAGCCCGCCGTTCTTCAGCTGCTCGCGCTTCACCGCCATCTCGCCGCTCAGCGTCAACGTCTCGCTCTCGGGGTCGTAGCGCACGGCGGCCCGCAGCGACATGATCTCCATGCAGCAGCCCTTCAACAGGATGATCTGATCTTCACAAGGCAGCTGGAGGAAAAAAAAGCGTTAAATCCAAATATATCATTCCAAAAAATGAGATATTTGACATCTACTCAGAGAAAGTCAAACACAGTTATTAGCCATCTTAAGCCACATTTCGATGGATGCGATCATCTGTGGGTTTTTTAACAGTGAGCAATGGACAGGCAACATTTAACCCTTTTTCCCGCCAAAATGGATATATGGCACTTTTTAACCAGTTGGGAAGGAAAGGGCAGATGTGGCCATGTGGGTGAAGTGAGGAGAAGGAGAGAGGGAGGGTCGGGAATGGGAGGAAAACAGAAAGATAGTTGGAAAGATTTAGTTTGATGAATGTAGATGATCACTAACACCCTGATTTACATGGATATTGGATTCTTTGAAGCCATTTGATTAAATCTACAGACCCTAGTGAGGTGGATTGAATATCCCCCTTAATGTTTAATCATGTTATTTATTTCGCCGCCGTTTACTGGCGAGCATTTTCATAAGCATTTACCATTTAGTTCTGTCTTGTAAACGTGTACCTCGAGGGTGTACGTTAGATGCATTATGCATTCGTTTTGCTCCACACAATCAATTTGTGGAAAAGAGAAGAGAGGAGAATTATCCTAATCTTTCGTCTCTGGAAGAGTGGGCTTTGTTTTCTGGGTGTGTTTACGTGGGATTCAACGCTGCAGTGGAAGAAACACATCTCAACAGGTTCTCTCTCTCTCTGTGTCTCAACAGGACTCAACAGAAAAGTGTAAAAGAGTTACTGATACTAATACTCAAACTCAGTAACCCGATTACTTTGTTACTTTTCCTTCAAAATCCAGAAAATATGCAGTTAAAGTGACAATTTATTCACACGTACACATTCATTTTAGCCAGTATCAATTATTATTTCAAGGTGTGTACAATAAAATGAGTGTCAATAATGTTATAAATGCCTTTTCCCTTTAAACATGTCAAATTATTGAACAAATAACCTACGCTTTCAAAACTATCTGTAATGTAATTCCTATTTTTTGAATGTAATGGATTACAGTTACAATATTCTTACTCAGATTACTGTAGCCCTGTTGCACGTAATCCATTACAGACTCTCCCACACTCTCTCTTTCTCTCTCCCTCCCACACACACACACACACACACACACACACACACACACACACACACACACAACACCCTGATAATTATCCAATCAAACAAGATCTCATTACGAGCAGCGGAGACAAGAAACATGATCACCAGTTGCTAATTACGGTTGGGCAAACAGATGCACAACTCTGCAACACAGCAACACACGAAACAGCGGAGGACTTCACAGAGAGCCTCTCCGGTTATGATGAGTAACAACCTCTGGGTTTATTTGCAGAAGCGAGAAGAGAGTTCTACTTTTCTGAGGTAAAAAGCAACAGTGTGGGAAAACTGAGGTGCCTTGCATTTTTTTTACCCCGATATATGAGAGGTTTTCTACAGTAATGATATAATAATTGGTCAAATACGTCTGAGCAACTGTTCATTTTGCAAAAATGAAAACAATTGATGGCCAACACAGATCTCAACAGATTGAGATACACACAGCTGCAGCATGACAGCAGCCTGTGTTTTAATGTACGTCTGCCATGTCAGCTCTGTATCATCTGTCTTCCTCTCTGTCGGACCGTGACACCCTCCCTCTGCTCCTTAAGTGCCCATCTCACTACTCCTCCACCCCTCCATCTGTCTCTCTCACACACACACACACACACACACACACACACACACACACACACACACACACACACACATAATTAACCGGCACTCACCTCTGAGAACATGGGCAGTTTTTTGGCAAAGTCGACGACGCGGGTGATGGCGGGGGTGATGATCTTGGTGAACTCGCTGAAGGCCTCCAGGTCCACCTTGTCTCCGTCTGACGTGGGGGCGACTGGCGACTGGCCGATGCCCTCTGGCTAAACATGAAAATAAACACGGGTCAGTTACAGTAGAATAGAGTAGAGTGGAGGAGAGTAGAGAAAAGTCAAGTAGTGAGTAGTGTGGCGTGAAATGAAAAGTCATTTATCTTAGAGGCAACAGCACCGGCATTAGCTGTTTTGCCCTATCCCCTATCTACTGTCTTCTACAAGGTCCTCAGAGACGCACGGCGCGTGCTCTGTGAAAGGAATGGAAACGTGTCGGACCGAAAGCGAGACAGATAGCGCTCACTTAGGAGGGCTGCAGCGGGGAACTGCAGGCAAGTAATAAATGCGCTTAGTGAGTTATGTGAATCGAGGCCAAGGCTGTGAAAAATATCTTTTCGAGCCCCAGTGAATAAAACATGTGTTCCGGCCCTAGTCGATTTATTCAGAGCGGGGCCTCAACAATAAATGGGATGAACAAAGTATAGGAACAATCACCTCACACATGGGATCGCCGTATATATATGAACCGGTGGTGAGATCGATCCGAGTAAATCAGTGCAAGATGAACCAATCCTCTGCTAGGCACCTGAGAGCCGAGCGAGAACGGAAAATTGGGGGGAAAAAATCATAGTAATAGCTTTGATGGGACTACAACCAAAAAGCGAACAAGCCAGCGTATCAACATTCTACGCCAATGCTGGAGGGAAGTGGCGTTTCTCTCGGAGAGAAAAGAGCAGCTGAGGTTCAGAGCTGCTGAATGCGTGCCACATTCTCAAGTGGAGTAGCTTAAGAAACAAACCGCATGACAAACCCAGCTTGAGTTCAGCTGTGTGTCACGCCTGTGAGAGGTTCAAGATGTAGACGACGGAGTCTGCGTCTCGTATCAAAATATTAAACCCTCGGACCAGTTTGGACTCGAGACGTCGGCGAGCCCTGAAAGTATACCGAGTCAGCACCGTGCACTCTTACAGCAGTTTCCCACAGTATAAGTACAAGTGTGTGAACTAGGTTTCATCCCCAGCCCGTACAGCCTGGGGATTGTAGTGTCCATGATCAGTCAATCAAAATGATTCACTGAAAGTACAAAACCGCAATACAGAATCAAGGCAGGTGAAGAGGGTAGATGAATTCAGTATGTAGTAGATTACTTTGTTACTTTAAGTGCAAGCAAAGGGTACTGAACCATCCCAAAACTGTGTAAGCACCCATCAGGAGCACGAGTTAGTCGATCATGGAGTAAAACGCTGTGTGTGTCTACTCCATGTGAGTGCTTTCTTATGGATTCATTTTTCTGGGACTCTCATCAATTTCTTGTTAACTGCAGCCTCATCACTCATGTGGTACAATTCCAAGTGCTGACCTTTTATCAAATGGATTAGTTGTGGAAAGTTTGTTCCACTGGGACTGGAGGAGAGCAACAGGGGCCCTTACACGTACATCTAATACTATTGGAAGTGTTTAAAGTGATGGTATCTTTGTGAAGAAGCTACCTGGCATGGAGCAGTCACGATTAGACTTACTTAGAAGTAGAATTAAGGTGCAATCCTGTGGTCCTGTGGTACAAAGCGACCATAATGAATCTTTGGGGAGTTGATAGGTTTGTTGACCAATACCAATGACTCAATGATTACTTTGCCAGGTGCATCGATTTCTGGCTTTCAAGAGTTTTCAGTCCGTACTCTCTGCTCTGGAACAAAAACTTGGAATTGGAATTTCAAGACACTCCCAAATCCACAGAAATGCAGAGATATGAACCTCGGGGTATTTTTCTTTTTCTTAAAATGGATAAAATAATTTGGAAAAATAGTTCAAATATAGTGTACAAGTGTTTTGACAGTACGAGTGAGAGTGAGAGTCACCTCATGGCTGCAGTACTGTACGTGGTTCAAAAATGCAGTGAAGTGTAGATACAGGGTAGACGCCAGATGTGGGTCTAAATGTATGAAATATGGGTGATGGGATGTGACTATCTGATAACCCCAATGACATACCTGCTCTCACCCACCCCTCCTGCTCTCACCCACCCCTCCTGCTCTCACCCACCCCTCCTTCTCTCACCCACCCCTCCTTCTCTCACCCACCCCACCCATCCAAGCTACAGTAGGTTGAGACTTTCGATTTCTCATGTCGTATGTTAACGTGTACTGTAGAAATTCCTACTGGTGGCTGTCATTGCAGATATGTTCTGCTGTAATGCTGAGAACACACACAAACGCACGCACACACACACACACACACACACACACACACACACTGTGTGAACTGGCTGTTCCTCCCTGCTCTCGTAAAAGCTGTTTCCAGATTCCTGACCACAGGGCGGTGAGAGAAAACACTGTGTAACTAACTCAGACCGGTGTGTCAGCGTGCCAGTGACACACACACACACACACACACACACACACACACACACACAAATATAGATAGACATAAATATAAAGAGACATATGCATATACAGGCATAAAGACATACATACAGACAGACATGTGCCTGTGTATGTGCCTTACCTTTGATTACATACTACTGAGGAAGCACGGCTGTGGCCCTGACTCTCAATCCTCCCTGTTGGTCGATTGTTCTGAGCGGTGGGGTCGCATGTTTCATGTTTGGTGATGCTAAAGGTTATATTGGTTGACTTTAATTACAAATCGGTACAGGGCTTCTGGGCTTGTGTACATTCAGTGTCTGCTGCATTTGAGTACACAACCTCACTGTTTACGCAATGATCTCGCTCCTCTATACACATATAACCTGAGACATTCAGTCACCGTCCCACTAAACCCTATAAAGGACAAGAGGCATGAGTTAAGCCAAGTGAGTGCGGTAGGCCCTTTTATATCAACTGAGCATCATCTGAACGCCAAAGCGGACCTCAATATTGTTGTTGACCAGCGTGCATCCCTTCATAGCCACAGTCTACTCTTTTTTTCTCTCGAACGGACACATCCAGCAAGATATTGTGGCGTGTCACGAAGCATGGCGGTTAAGATGGCTCCAGGAACATGACAGTGAATTTAGTTTACTCAAATGACTCAATGATCTCAATACAATAGAGCACCTTTAGGTTGAGGTGGGACAAGATAGTCGTAGCATGAATGTGCTGCTGAAAAGTATGCAGGAACTGTTTGATGCTATCCAGTGGGCATGGACTGAGATCCCTGTGGAACTTGGGGGGTAAAAGGGGGTACCCAGTACTAGCTAGGTGTACCTAATAAAATAAATACTGAATGTATATGATGTATATGATATGATGAGATGTATATTGAGATCCGTTTGGCTCTGAAGTTCAAGTTAAGTTGATTGTGTCATGTGACCACAGTTGCCCTCGATCCCACGTGGGTCTTCTGGGTACTACTGGAGTACAGCTAACTCGCTAGCGATGCTGTCACTGTCTCTTCACTGCTGTCAGCATGACAGTAATTCATTTTGACCAACTTACAGTCTGTTGACAGGGGATACATACAAATATGTTTTTGTTTTATTTTTTTCCCTTCCTATATTTAGAAGATTGATGCACATAATGGTTTCTTCTTCCACTCCTTGAGAAGTCACCCACTGCACTTGGCTGCTAAAAGTTGCAACGTTGCTCTGGTCCAGTGGATTTGGTCTGTCAACGCTTTGACAATCCTCACAATGGTTTGGACACATTTAGAGTTTAAACAAGCAAATCGACTGTGGCTCTGCGGGTGAGCGAGTTGTAGTACAGAGCGTTTCTCTCTATTTCTGTCTTTACAGGAGCAGAGAGGGAAAAAATCATAAAAAGTTGAATGCCTTTGTGCGTGCCAGAAAACAAATAACGCAGGAAACGTCAGAAGCGTTTCTGGGTGTCAGAACGGAAGAGACTGAGGAAGGCCTTTAAATATTTGCACATGGATCTATACGTATTGGCAATCAGTCACACTGCAATCCCAATCTCTCCAGGTGGAACCCAGAGAGAGCGAGCAAGCATTGGAGCGAGGTAGAAAACGAATGAGGGTGTGCGGATGTGTCTGGCTCTCTCTATGACTTGTGTATCTAGCCCCAGAAGCCACTTGTGCCACAGAGGACTGACAAATTGAATGCAGCTAACCCACCTAAAACATATGTGTGTCTACTCACCACTGGGAGTGTGGTGTTGAGACCTGCCAAGACCAACATGCTCTTACACTGTACTCATATTCATATCATGCAGCTCCACACGGCTACGTGGTTGAGGAGGGGGGTGGGGGGGTACAAGCAAACACATGTGGATACGACCTGCAAACTTTCTTAACCCTATCAACACTGCATTTATCCCAGAGTTAACTCTAGGACCATTTATCTTGTCAGACAAACTGGTCTCTGGGCTGAGTAAAGTCCTATTCTAGGGAAAGCCTAAGATCCAAAGGCACTCTATACTCTACACCAGTGGTCCTGGTCCTCGGGGGCCCACAGCCCTGCTGGTTTTCATTCCAGCCGTCTCATCAGGGGCCGATTAACACCTGGCACACCAGGTGAACCTAATTAACTACCTGGTAGGAAGGAAAACCAGCAGGGCTGTGGAGCCCCGAGGACCCGGGTTGAAGACCACTGCTCTATACGCCTCCATTTTTGGTTTTTTTTAATTTAAAACCCACAAATGGTGACTATACAGGACATCAGGCTACGCTGTCATAAAGCTACAGGGCCATCAGACAGGTAACACCATTTACCAGCCACCTAACGTAAATGCTGTGGGGTTGTGTGTGGGAGTGCAGGTATGTCACCGGGTTTATCAAGTGGTCACCTCCCATCAAAGATGTTTTGTTGATTTCGGCCCACGGCACCTACCGAAGGCTCAACACCACAGCGTCCCACAACCTCCCCGTCGACACCCACTTTCAACATCTTTCCTGTTCCTGTTCTTTCCTGTCAGCTGAAGAGTTGATTTCTACCCGCTTGCTCTCAATAGCTGCTGGCTAGGCCACCTCAGCACTCGGGTCAACAAGGTGTATCGTCCTTGGGACTGAGATTTTGTGGAGATGGTAGAAACGTCATCAGGTTGCACCTATAATGAATCTAAGTCGGTTTGCCTCCATACCACACAACTCCCTCCGGCCAAGTTTCTTTCCCAACTCATCCACTACTATCTTTCTTTTCCCTGATGGAGTTGCCATAATCCATAACTGTTGCCCTCAGCCTTGCCTTAATCCTCCCTGACCTAGTTGCACCTGCCCTACGGTATCCCTATAACTGAGTGTCTCTGGATTCCATTTTCGCCTCGCTGATACCGTGCTAGTCACAATGTGTAGATAAGAGTAAGTGACTGCTCACAACACACACATTTGTCCTGCTATACTTCCAGGACCTTCCATTCATTCCCTAACCCCCAAGCCTAACCCTTGAAGATGTGAGGACTGGTCAAGGATAGAAAAACAAGGACACACACACACACACACACACACACACACACACACACACACACACACACACCAGGCATCCAATTAATCTCTTCTGTTTCAGGAGATCCTTCCATCTCTCCTGCTCTGCTTGAAGCTTCATACCTCCTGACGCGATCCCCATATGGGCCCCTTCCCATCATTCCCTGCCCTGCCGCTTCCTTCCAGTTGCCTAGCAACTCCCTCCACAACACCTGCCATGCACTATGGGTGCCTTAAAACCCCCCCATCTCCTCCCATCTCACACCTAGCTGCACCTCACCTGTTCCTGGGGCAAAATGTTTGAATAAAGCTGTGTGATTTGGCCGTGGGATGTGGTCTATTCCTGCTGTGAAGGAGTGAATGAGTACCTGGCTGCCGCAGTGTAAGAGGCTTGGATAATCCTGGGCCAAAACATCCGGTCAGTGTCTCTCTGTGTATATGTGTGTGCGTGTTTGCGGACTGACACCAGCCATGGGCACCCTGACAGGGCTATCCAGGATAAACCTGAGCACTAGGGCAGCAGGGCAGAGAGTAAGAGAGAGAGACTGACTGACTGCCAATATCCCTGCCAGCTTGGAGCTGAGTGCACATGATTGAGGATTCGCCTAAGATAAGGAATGAGCTCACGGAAACACACACACACACACACAGGCAAAATACAGGGGGAAGTAAGGGGAGACGTTGAGGGGACACCGAGAGGAAAAAAGAGGGATAAAGAGAGAGAGAGAGAGGGGAAACAAAGAAATCAAGACAGGGGAAAGAGATTAAAGAGAAAATAGAGTGTAGAAAAGCGAAGGAAAGCTAGCGAGGGAGTTAGGGCCAATGTAGAGCCCAGAAGGATTAGGTCAAGTAAAGCCCTGGAATACTAGAGAGAGAGAGAGAGCGGCTGAGAGAGACAGAGGCAGAGAGAAAGAAAGAGCAGCCGGCACAGAAAGACGTAAACACAAGACAAAAAAGAGAGAGCGTAATTATGAGCTACACTGACAGACACGTGGAAGGAAAGAGTCCCACTTTCTGTCTCCCAGATCAGATGCAAGCCTAACCCCTACCGCAGCTCCCAGTGTGTAACCCTTCCTCCCCTGCAATGACTCCCCCCCCGGCAGTAACTGTAAATAACAATATGTTCTCACTCATCTTGTCTGGTTGAATGGAGATTTCAATAATAGTCTGTGCATCGCTACGTCTATTTCCACGCGTCTACTGTCGTGGAAGAGCTTGTGTTTCTGTGTCCAGTGGGAGTCCCTGGCATTGAGGCGTGCATGTTTATGCAATGTACATGTATGTTACTACGCCTGTTTCCCTGAGTCTTCTCACCAGGAACTTGATGTTTATTTATGTTCCCAGTGGGAACCCGCTATTTCATGATTGTAGTCTGTTGCAATTTGTTTAATTTACAGTTTCATATTTCTAGCAGTGGCTAAAATGTCCCCATCGCTGAAACAATCTAAAATGTAAAGCACATTGAGAAATGAATTTATGGTGTCAAGCTCCTGGAGAAATCAAACAAATTATGTGTCACAGTAAAATGTGCAACTGGTGTGAAATATAATGCTACTCACAATAGCATGCTAACATCGGCATTTCTGTTTCATTACGATGAAATCGCGATCATGTTGAAACACTGACCTCCTCAAAGATATCTTGAGATTCATATCAAATCAGAAGAGATAAATTGGATGCCTGGTGTGTATCAGTTCATCACGGAGAGATTCATAATGTACATGGGTGCATATATGTGAAAGGTGTGAAAGGTTCCCCATGTCTGTCTCACCAGGAACTTGCGTTTCTGTTTCCACTGGGAGCCCTGGGCGTTGGTGTGCCGGTGGGCCTCGGTCACCAGGCGGATCAGCTCCCACTCGGCACTGCTGGGCTCGGGACGGTTCTGCAGCGTCTTCACCATCTCCTCCTTTTTGCGTCGCTCGCGGTTCTCCTCGATCAGACGCCGCTTGGCCACCCGCTTCGAGTCGTCCAGCACCACTGGGAGGAGGAGGGGCCAGGATGAAAGGAAAGAGAGAGGACGAAAAGAAAGAGCATACAGAGGGGGGAGCGAGGGGGCGAAGGAGGGTAGAGGCATGGAATCAGTTTGCATACCATGTGAAGTGGTTGTCAACAAGTCCCCACACCACGCATCTGTCCTGCATTACTACTGCACCAGTACTTAGCAGCAGTTTAGTCAAGGTTTGACCATTTTTAAAATACAATGCAAAAAAAATAAAAAATAATAAAATGCATGTGTGTGTTTGCACGGGCACGCATCACTCACAGTCCATGGCCATGCCCACGGCGATGCATTTCTTGAAGCGGCAGAGCTGACACTGGTTGCGGGTGATCTTGTCGATGATGCAGCAGCCATCGTACTTGCAGGAGTAGGCGGGGTGGAGGTTCTTCTGAATGGTCCGACGGAAGAAACCCTGGAGAGAGAGAGAGAGAGAGAGAGAGAGAGAGAGAGGGTCAGGGATGGATGGATAGACAGACAGAGAGGCAGACAGTGAGAAATAGAAAGATAAGCAAAAAAGAAACAGGGTGAAAGGATAGGAGATGAGAGAGAGAGACAGAGTGGGATAAATGGGGCAGGAGGAAGAATAGAAGGGATAAAAATATCAGGGAAGGAGAAGGAGATTACAGAGAGAGAATAAGTGATGAAAACCTGAGTCGACCACAGTTCATTGGTGCCTGTCAGAGTGTGTGGAATACTGAACGACGGCGACAGAGAGGCGCTTTAACCCCCCGCTGCTGCTTCCTCTGCCTGATAAAAACTCATCTGGAAATAAAAATCTCTCACTCGATGTATGCCTGACCTGCTATCGAGACAGAGGATGTTTCTGCCTGTGTGTGTGTGTGTGTGTGTGTGTATGTGTGCTTTTCATTTAAGTGTGTTGGACATGGACATGTTGTCAACATGTTGTCCCCTACAGTAAATATGTCGCCCTTATGGCCAACCCGTAACAAATATGTCACCCCACACCCCACACCCACACCCACACCCACACACACACACACACACACACACACTTGGCGTAATTTTGAAAAAGCTGGAGTGTAATGGTGAGATGTATCATTTCCCCCCCAAGTTGGATCAAAATCCAATTGGTGTCTGAGGTATCGCGTGTGATGGATGAACAGAACAGATGAACAAATGAACGGAAGGAGAAGCGATCCATAACCCTTCTCCCCATTTCAACACGGGAGGGCGAAAAACCACAGACCACGAGCCAGGCCGGTGGCAGCCCAAAAAAAAAAAAAAAAGATAGATAGATGAAGAGAGACAGATGGGTAGAGGGGTGGAGGAGTAGTGAGATGTGAGCTTTCGCAGCAGAGGGAGGGTGTCAGCCTGACAGAAGAAGACAGATGATACTGAGCTAGCGTCGCTGTCTTGCTGTACGGGTGTGTGTGAGGTGTGGGCGTCTGCAAAGAGATGTATATCCTTACACTCGTGTGCCTTTTTGTGTCTGTGTGTGTGAAACTCCTAGTGAGTATGTCTCTGTGTGTGAATCAGTGTGTGTGTATGAGTGTATACAGTATGTGTCATGTGTGAGAGTGAGAGTGTGTGTGTTGTAAGCGGTTGACCACAGAGGCAAACCATGTCTGGTTTTCTGGCAGAAATGACGCGACTCAATCTGTGTGTATGTGTGTGTGTGTGTGTGTGTGTGTGTGTGTGTGTGTGTGTGTGTGTCCGCACCTTGCAGCCCTCACAGGTGATGCAACGGTAGTGGTAGCCTGTGGCCTTGTCCCCACACACCACGCATGGCTCATCCTTCTCCAGGTAGCTGGGGATGTACCCTGAGAGAGAGAGAGAGAGAGCGAGGTAGAGAGAGAGAGAGAGAGAGAGAGAGAGAGAGAGAGAGAGAGAGATTAGGTATGTTATAATTACCTGTTGGTTTTCTCTTTCTTTCTGTATCACATACAAGTGGCACATTGTGTCCATAATGTTCGCGTTGCCGCTAAACAGATCACTGGATAACAAGGATTATGGATGTTCTCAGGCTGAAGATCAAACATGAGATATCTCAGCGCACACACACACACACACACACACACACACACACACAATCTGATCTGCTCAATCAAAACTATCTGCTGTCTATCCAGAGGGTCTCATAACATGGGAGTCAGAATGACCTGTTCTCAAAAGCCCAACGTATGGATTAGCTCTACTAAAAACAGTGTGTGTATGTGTGTGTATGTGTGTGTGTGTCTCTAGTGGGAGTGTGTGGTCTTCTTGTAGACCATGATGAAACCCCCCTGTATGTCCTTCACCCATACTCTCTCTCTTCATAAAAGCACCTTTAACACCGGTACTGCTGTAGAGTGAGTGTTGTAGAGACTCAGAGTGAAAGCTGGAGCTCAAGGAACATATAGTGGATGGTAGTATGCAGCACCGTTTTAACTTTGCGTCTCGTGGTATTTCTGGCTGAAGATCTGTGGAAAACAAACTCCATTATTTTGCCTCTGCAGCGTACCACCACTTCCTAATTGAAAAACTTGATGAATTTCTTCCTCTCTCTGGTTTGCCTCCCTGTGCCCAGTTTTCCCTTTAACTCAGGAAGAGGACAAGTTGTTCTTTTTCTATACGGAGAGCAGCAGGGAGACACAGGAAACAACAGCATGCCAGCCATTTAATATGATATATAGCTGGTGAAACTGGCAGGGGGAGGAGACGCTTCATGTCTCGCAAAAATACACAATTTGCGTGTGCAAAATGTAACCCACGTCTGAACACACACACACACACACACACACACACACACTGTACGGCGCAAAAAACAGCTCCTCCGCTACGTGCGTGTTGCTGCTTGTCTCAGTCTAAGCGGTGTCAGTTGGTTTCTGCCTTTTGGCTTAGCTACAGATGGAGGAAGAAGAGAAGGAGAGTGAGGAGAGAGAGGAGAGGTTTTGTTGCGTGCCATGCGCAGGCTTGCCTTGTGTTGTGTTTATGTTCCCTTTTCTCTGTGTTAATACACAGATCTGTCACGTGACCCTCTGCTGCCTCTCTAGCAGCTTCATCCAATCCTCCTGTATAAGGTCGGGCTCTGTGTTATTAAGCTATTTGATTTGGCACCACCCGCTCGGTCCTCCACCGCTTTCCCCCCGTAACGTCTGGCTCTCAATCCCTTAAGACTGCCCAAAAGGGTTGTAACACAGGAAAAGGAGGAGGGGGAGGCGGGCTGAGGAGAAGAAGAGGATGAAGAGTGGGAAGAGGGACAGAAGGGGTGGAGGAGAAAGAGAGAAAGCAGAGGAGGAGAGGGAGGAGGCGGACAAAGGAAAGATGACAACAACAAGATCCTATAGGCAAGACGTCAGCTCCAGTGTGTTGGCAGGGTTAGGCAGTTAACAGCCGGAGCCCATGCCAGTCTGGAAAGCTGAGCCCAAAATCAATACTACTGCAGCTCTCTGGCTACTGCCCCTCCCACGACAGGCCCTGCGATAGCGCTACCAGGCCGCAAACCCAGGGAAGGGGAGCGTCTGCATGAAGATAAATATTCTGTCTTCACGAGGTTAAAAAAAACAACATAAACCAACGTGTGCATCGGGGCGACGTTTCGTAAACTACAGATTCCCCCCAAAATGAGTCGCAGGATTGTTGAGACGAGGCTGAAACTATACACACACAGAGAATGAAACAACAGCTGTCAGACACAAACTGTACTGTAGGAGCGTTTCCCACTGTTGCCCCTCCCCTGACTGCTACAGAACGAGGTCTGCCAACTTCAACCACCACGCTAGACTGTCTACAGAGTTGGAATCCATTCACCTTCAGTTCAGCCGGTTCGAGGAACAGATATGCTTCAACACTCAAAAGCTGCACATGCCTTCATAATTCCCATTTTGGATGGAGTGACTTGAAAGTGCCTCTTCAAACAGATGATGCTGGAGCGTGATGCCTAGCTCCGCGTCAGGCTGTCTGCGCTCTACTGTCTGGGGTCATAGCACGACCAATGGAAATGCACGAGAGACATCGAAGAAATTGCATTAACACACTTAAAGTAGTCTCGGGTAATTAATCCTGAATCAGCGTTGAGGAATGTCAGTGCAGTGGGACTTTATTCTACCAGTCTGCATGAAATTACATCGGATTTAACAGTAGCAACTTCATCTCTACCAACTAAAGTCATCCCCTGTTCCAAGAAGACAGGTTATGCAAGTGATGCAAGTCCAATGGAGACCAATCCTTTGGTTTCCACTTCATGCCATTTGAAGTGGCCTTTTTGTGGCAGCCGTTTTGCTTCCCTCCCAGTAACCATTCAGTGTGAATCAGTTTGGGATGCAAAATGGCACGAATCGAAGCAAGCAACCCATAGAGGTGTGCGGCAGAGCAGTGTTTGTTAGCTGACCTCAAAGGCAAAGTAGCCCCATCTGCAAAATCAGGTCTGGTTGGGACATCATTATGGTTGATGTGATTCCACCTCAGACAACCATGCCACTGACTGCCCCTCAGTACAGTGTCCATAATAGGACATCCTCAGACCTCAGAGTAAACGGCATCGTTCCTCGGACTAAACGTTGTCAGTTCTCGTGTCTCACAGTAAACGGCATCGTTCCTCGGACTAAAATCCTTCAGTTGTTGGACAAAAGTTGTCAAGTCTCAGGTCTCCTACCAAACGGCCTCAGGTCTTCTACCAAACGGCCTCAGACCAAACGGCGTCAGACCAAACGGCCTCGCATGGAATTTTTTTTTGGACGGTGTGATTCTTCCGAAGTTGCGTGGAGTGCAGAGGTGAGTAATGTCTGTTATCATTAATTCACACATGCAAATGTTATACGAGTTAAAATCTTACAATGGAGAACACACAATATATAGATTTAATGTTTGCCAGTGTTAATGTTTACTTAGTTAGATGTAGCTAACGTTAGCCACTTTGGATATCTTTGGTGGCTAACGTTAGCTACATCTAACTAAGTAAACATTAACACTGGCAAACATACTAGGCTAAATTTAGCTTACAAAACTATTGTAGACGAGCTAAGTTTGGTAGGAGACCTGAGACTTGACAACTTTTGTCCAACAACTGAAGGATTTTAGTCCGAGGAACGATGCCGTTTACTGTGAGACACGAGAACTGACAACGTTTAGTCCGAGGAACGATGCCGTTTACTCTGAGGTCTGAGGATGTCCTATTATGGACACCGTACCTCAGACATATTGTCATACTTTACCCAATTCAAATGGCATGTAGCATATGGCAGACAGGAACTGAGCCTGCTGGGATTGGGAGTTTTAGGGCTTCCAGATTGGTCAGTACACGAATTGGCTTCATAACAAACGCCTATATTCTACAGCTACGGAGCAGATGCTGTACCAACCATCTTACTGACTCTAACCCTCTTCTCTCTCTCTCTCTCTCTCTCTCTCTCTTTGTTTGTTCACTTCTTTCAACTCAAGGGATGTGACAAGAAAGGAAGCAAAGCAGAAGGCTTTCGTTTATCGACGACAGTTGTTTTACTTTTCCTCTTTTCAGATGACAAATAGAAAGTATAATGTAAGCAAGGTGGCAGTGAGTCATGTCCCACTGGCTTACGCATCGCATTCGCTGCTGTGAGAGTGACAGCCGCGATGTTCTTTTTCTGAAAGGTTTTAAATGCATCGAGCCTAACAGACAAACTAAGCGTCGGGGAAGAATTTTCCAACGTGAATGATGGACTGCGTTCGGCATTTATTTTCCAAGGAGGCGGCTCGTTTCTGGAGATACTATAATCCGTTAAACAATTCACCCACTTCAGGTACGATAGGGGAGGTTTTGTTCACAGCAGCCACTTCAGAACCGTGCCTTTGAGTGTTTCTCTCCATAAAAAACAATGCGCGTCAGGTACTCACCAGTCATACTCTTCACCGAACATTGGCTGTTCTTTCTCTTCCTCTTCGGGCCATCGAGCCACCTGAGAGAGAGAGAGAGAGAGAGAGAGAGAGAGAGAGAGAGAGAGAGAGAGAGAGAGAGATTAGTGTATGTACATATAGGACACATATGAAATTCTAACTTAAGTAAATAATAGAACAAATAGTATTTTCAAATAGGGCTGGATGGGTTTGCAGCATCAGTTCTGATAGTGTCAGGTAAGTTGTCAATCATGGAGTATAGTAAAGTATAGTAAATAAAGTATATAAAGTATTGTAAACTGACTTTTAGATACTTTTCTAAACATTATGGCATCTTGTATAATCCTACCAATCCACCATCTGGTAGAATTAGTTGTGAATACGGTTTAATCCATATATGATAGATCATCATTGCTAGGAAGATACAGTATATATCTCTACCAAAACACACCATCCACCTGGCTGAGCTTTAAGTGTCTCGAGAGGCTTGGCTGCCACTGCAGATTCCAGCAGAGGGTGAATGGATCTATCTAGAACAACACAGGCGAGGCTGGGCCTGAGTCAAGAGCAGGGCACGACAAGCAGGAGGTATGAAGCCAGATACAAACAAACTCTATGACATTCTCTTTTTGCATCAGCGTAACTGAAGTGTTTGCCCATGGACCTGCACACACACACACACACACACACACACACACACACACACACACACACCTACATAAAAGCAATACAAGGGTGTTGGCCCTTGGCAAAATGCAGTAATACTATCTCTGGCCAACTCCAGATTAATTGAAAGTACACTCGAGCCCAGACGTACACCCACTCACACACACCCACCCACAACCACACTGACACACACATCTGAAAGCCATGGTAGCGCACAGACAGGAGCTCTTAGCTGACCGCCTGCTCCATAGGGAATAATGAACGCACATAAATGGAGAGAGAGACAGAGAGAGTAAGAGGAGAAAGAGGAGAAATAACAGCTTCTCTTCACTGAAAAGAGACAGGGAGAGAGAGAGAGAGAGAGAGAGAGAGGTGAGAGGAAGGAAGGCAAGTGCACCTTATTAGTGCTGTGCAGTGGGATGTGTCCAGACTCCCCAGAGCCCTGCTCTCTGACACTCCTGATAGCCCCCCAGCTTTCCTCACAGCCCTGAGCTCCAGGAGAGGGAGCACTCTCCATTATAGCTCCATCAATAAAACATGGGCGCGCTCCGTCAAGATATAATACACACATATAGGCTGTATCCGCTCAGTCATCAAGTTATATAGTATGTTCTTTGCATGGGATCTGGGAAATTCATCTGTTCTGATACCGATAACTTCCTGGCAGGAGGAAAAAATGTCAGCAATGTGTTGATTCTACAAGGTTAACAAGGAGCGTAATAAAACTACAAAATGCTCACTGAAATATGAAACAATATGAAACATTTCAATACAACAAATTCGATAAAACGCCTTAAGTCACGTCGCCCTCAAGAGCATGAGCACACAAGCAGAATGAATTGTGCTAGAAACAACAATTCACCTTCAGCCACCTTGAGAACTAAAGTCACCCGGGTAAGTGCATACTCTGCAACCTGCATAACAGGTTACTCGGTGCATGTAAAGATAGCCGTTGTTTGTTCATTATATACCATGGAAACACGCTGCAATGGCTTTCATGCACTGTGACTATGAGAAGTGCAAAGTCCCAAACCTTTTTTTTTTTTTTTTACCCACTGAATAGAGAACGTCAGGTTTCTCACTTCCCTCATAAGCCAGCATGTTTTGATGTTCCTCTCTAGCAAATAATCTTTGCCACCGTGAAAACCTAACAAGGTAATTGCCTGTTCAGTACGGCAGTTACAGTAATTGAGCCTAAATGCCATCTGCGACTTTAACTTTCTACCTAGGCTTGAATTACAACACCGGTTTGTTCTCCATTATCGTTGCCTTTGCCCTTTTCAGAATGCATCAGTGCATTGGATTAAGCTCTTAAATATCCTATTGAGTTAAAGGTTGATTTATGTTGCGTCATTTTAGCGACGCTAAATGAAACTCGTGATTTGGACTAAGTCCCAACCCCGGGGATAAAATGTCCCCTTATGCCACGAGGTGGGTGGAGATGGGAGGAGAAGATTTGAGATGAACCAAAAGAGAACTCAAACCAGGAAACAGACGAGATGATTTATCTGAAAAGAGATCAAAACCGCAATCCACACTTTCAGAGAAAATAAGTTGAATTCATTCCAGTGCGACGGACACTCTCTGAACATGACCGAATTTTTGTTTGCTGCTGTGTCAATAGAGAATGCAAGCCGTCACAGTGGAAATGACAAGGTGTTGTTGTCACTGCCACCCAATGGTAAACGTCTCTCCCTCTGCCAACTGGCTTCAACATCAAAAGCCGTCACGCAGAGTTGCTGGCGGCGACAGCCATCACAATTGTCAGCCGTGTCACAGTTCAGCCTCCCATGCGGCGGGCGCGGTGATGCTACAGATGGAAATACGGGAGGACGGGATGAAAACACTCAGACTGCTCTTTCTACCCCTTCTCCGTCCTGTGATCTCATCTGCCACCCTTTGCGTCGCCCACTGGCCGTACCAGGGTCCCTCATACCCTCAAGATACCGCTCAGCTTCGTCACAGCCTCACGTGATGGAAAGTTTTGTCTTCCCTAACCGGAGTGTTCAGTTTACTTCGTAGCGATGAAAAGATGAGTTACCAGTTCTCCGACTAGGCTCCCGCTCGAACCCTCCAGACCTGATCAATCCAAAAATAGCATTAATTAAAATACTAGCACCCTCGCAGCCAAATGCAGCTTAGCAGTCTTGCCGGGGGCCCTCAGAAGTGGTTATCCTTGCTCCACGTCCTCTCCGAGAGAGAGCGAGACAGAGAAACAGAAGAAAGAGGAGAGCCTGGATTCTTCTGTTTCAGTTGGAGAGGTTAGAAGAGCTGAGCATTAGCAAGTGTCCCTCACAGGAACAATACAAATGAACAAAACAACCACGGAAAAACAGCCAATTTACAGTCAGAACAACGACACTTAAACCCCTCGTTGAATTCGCTGTGGTAGTGTGTGTGTATGTGCCGTAAAGAACGCTTCAGTTTTTGTCATGATGCTGTGAAGCACCACGCCGTGTGCCATCCCTGTGAAGCAGCTCCTTATCTAATGAAAAAAAAACAACAACACACCACTCACATTTGATTTTAGGTGCTTATGTAAGAACGCTGGCAGCCTGTGCTTGGATTTTTAAACCGTACCACACAGCCAGGGGAATGTGCCACCACTTAGCGCAAATACAAGCACGGCTGGAAAACATCATGCAAAAAAAATTGAATATTTTTTTGATGGGATGTAATTCTTGGCAGGTCGAGGCACGTCACTGGGAGCTGCGCAGGCATACCACAAGAGCGCCTTTCAATTTGCAGCTCTTAAAACTCTGGAGGATGGATCGCAAACACACACACCTCTGAAAACGCAACGTACTCGCACGCTTGTACAACTCACGGTGTGCACAGGGCGACCCGAGTAGGTACATACTGTACACACACACACACACGTACACACATAAGCAAAAGTATAGTACAAAACAAAAGTTGACGCACCAAAAGAACTCTACGCCTACAGTAGGTGTGTAGAATATGCACCAATATGCCCCCAAACCACAGACATACACAAGAAAATAACAACAAAAACATGACAGACTGACAGTGCTGACCTGATGACGCAGTGGGAGTGTAAGATATGCATGGTAGAGCAGTAGTACTGGTTGCAGTTGCAGTTGTAGCTGACTGTTTAGCTGCACTCGCACAGGCACTAGGTCTATCTCAGTCTCTCAGTCTACTGTACACTGATGCCTCTACGAGTTGCGCTATGTTTAGCCCTCTGGCTCGGGACCCACTCGCATACACACCCTCTTCACTTTCTCTCTCTCTCTCTCTCGCTCTCTCTCTCTCTCTCCAATCTTTCACGCTCTGCTGCTAGTCCTGCCCAATCTACGCTGATTGGACCTCCGCCAGCCTCTCCACCTGTGATTTTGACAGTGGCTTTTGCAGCGTGACTTACAGTGTGGCCGACACAGAGACTTAACAGGTAATTGCCAGGTTGCCAGGTTACAGGCCACTCGTATGAAACTTTGCTATTTTTAACGTAGTATAGTATTTAATGAGGCCAAAGCTACACGACTGCAAACGGATAGCATGGGACATAGCTGTGGATATGCTACACTGAACTGCTGACAGTGGAGTGGCGACCAGGAGTCGACACCGTGAAGGAGAACAAAATGTCCTCAAACGCAACACCTTCGAGTCAAAAAATTAAAGCGGACTGCTTTGACGCGGCATGCTCCTCGGACAGAAATAACAATACAAACACGCTCAAAATAGTCCCGTGAATTATATCCATAACAGCCATTGAGTGAGGGCCCCCCCCCCCCCCCCCCCCCGTCCTATGTTTAGCGCGCCACAGTAGCCTATTGTTCGCCGAGCACACTACAGGCCTGCAGCTGGGGGGCCAGTTCCATCCCATACATCCCCAGTGCTAATAGACACTTTGTTCCCTCAACATGTCCCGCCATTGTCTAAATTACAGACTAAGCTAGGATGCCAACGGGGGAAAGTTAGCCAACTCCCTCTGTCCAAACACAGTGGAGGGTGCAGTAACATACGTAATAACCACATCACAAACATGGAGCCTAATCCTAAACACAAATATGTACAGTGTGCCCTGGGACTATGGGATTTAAAACATGTTTACCGAAGGCTAAAGGCCCGCAGATAACTTCTAAGTCCATCGCGTCCTAAGTGCGCTTGACAAATATCTAACTTAAAAAACACATTGTCGGTACAGACTCTGCTGCTAGGTGTGAAGTCAGTGGAGGAAAGCAATGCTGTGTGCAAATCTCAGAGGGCCGTGCATCTGGATCTGTGGCTGCATCGGTGTGCATGTGATTTCAAGGCAATCATGTTGCACTGATGAACTCACCGTTAGTCCCAGCTTGTACTTGGCATGATGGCATTTTGCGTTCTTGAATGTGGCTCCCTAGCAGTCTTGGTGGTTTTATACGATGGGGGCTATTTTAACTGACATCTAAAGACGCAGTGGACCGAGTTAATTTCCAAAATGCTCTCATCACCTGACATTTCAATCAGTCAAGATCAATCAAGGAAGTACCACCGTTTGTTTACATTTTGTGCTGTCAATCATTTGGGAGGGGGAGTAGATGTTGCAGATATGGGATGAAAGAGGAACTATGGAACAAAGAATTAAAGATGGTCTCCAGTGACAACATCAGTCCCTTCAAATTCCTAAACTCAGACAAACAGCAAAACTGATTGAACTGATATACAACGTGACAATGTGTGTGGGTGCTCGTGAGGTCTGATCATGTTTTAGGGTTACTTTCCATTGATGTTTCATTCTCCAACATAGAACACTGTTTACATGTATGATGGTAAAAGGTCAGTCGGCCTGTTACTGTCTTCCTGTTGTCGTGTGTGTCTGTCTTGCTTCTGGGTCCACCTGCAATCTAATCCTGATAATCAGTGAGTGCACTTTACTGTGCCTGTTTCAATTAGCAGGAATCAGACGCTGCTCCTGTTTTACCTTGGAAACCAATAATTTGCTTGTCAATGTCAAACCTGAAGAGAGAATGTTAGTGAGCGCAGTAATTGCCTGAGAAAATGCCTGAGAAAATTGACAGTGTTTAGTCAATTACACTGATCAGCACAGGTGTAGGCTGACACAAACACACACACACACACACACACTCCAGGCAGTAAACGGCGGCTGTCCTGCGCTTCTCAAACAGCCAAACCACACAAATCAACCACAAGAGGCCACTCATTGACATGGAGAGACGGCCGTCACCTGCACTCAGCAGCAATCTCCATGGCTCTCTGAAGTGCTTGTGAGATAGCAACAAACCACAGAACTGTCCTGCAGGCTTGTTTTTTTTTCTTCAAATTCAAAAGCCACTTTAAGATTAATAGAGCCAAACACCTTGAAACAAGAACACTAATGTGTACACGTGCATGCACACACTAACTACTAACCCGGAGGAAAAACGTTTTGCTCAGTCGTCTTTCCTTCATCTCTAAGAAATAGGGTCGCTCTCGATTTTGTATCATTTTGTGTTTCTCCTAAAACCCCCTGAGGAGCAAGCAGGAGGTAACAGAGAGACTTTGAGATACATTTGAAGAGCTTCTATGTGAAAACTGTGCATATTTCCTTTAGCTGCCTGTGGAACAACTTTCCATTCTATTACCTGTTATCACACATTTAGACTTAACACATTTATATCACCAGTGGACAACGGACCAGTGACCGAATCAGTCATAAAATCCATAGCGGGAGAGGACGCAAGCAACGGCTACAACCCTGCCCCCCCCCCCCCCCCCCCCCCCCCATGACGGGATATCCTGACGTCAAGGGGAAGGAGAAGCAATATGGGTCCAAACCTTGTTTACTTCTGCAGAGACGTAGCATGACTTAGAAGGAGAGAGAATCTGATTAACACAGAGACACAGAGGCTCCTGGAGATAAAGGTGTCTTTATGTGAAGTTATGTGCTGGAAGACATTTTTGCCCGATGAGCTGTGTGTTGAGAGTGCAAATGTCCTCGTAACGTCTGAATTGCCTGGTAGATTAGTCTCTCTCTGTACGTGAGAGTGACTGTGCTCGTTGCCACTGAGGTTCGTGGAACAGACCATATTTGATCTCTCTCCCTTTCCAAGTCAGGTGAGTTGACAGTGTGCGTCTGTGTAGGTTTGTGTGTGTTCCCTGACATGGGTAATGCACAGTGGTATTTTTCACCCAACCCTTTGGCACCCAACCAGGCAAACCAGCTTATCTATGTACTGAATGTGAGCACTGTATACAACTTCTATGTTGAAGGGAGGAAAAGGGGGGAAGGGAGAGGGAGGTGTCCACGGGAAAACAACACGATGCGTGCAGATGTTTCTTTTTCTTTACTTCCATTTGCCTCCGATTCCTTATCAACAGTTACTGTTGTTGTTCTGATATGAAAAGGAATTTCATTATTAAAACCATTTACTGTTATTAAGTTTATAGTTAAAGCATCGGCGGGACTATTGCCGGAGGGGATCTTGGCAAACCTCTGCACAAATAATTATCTTGTCAAGGTGATCTGCTGCAATTCCTGTTTGACTGGGATCTCTCAGCTAAGTGCAAAAGGACACAAAACAAGCCTTTTTCTGCAGCGCTTTAAGCACAGGAGCAATACACTCCTGCATAGAGCCAAACCCCAGACCACGGTGTTGCAAGCCCTTGCTGCGCTAAATGCAATACGGTGCAAGCGGCATGGCGGCATGGCATCAGCCGTGGCGATGCACGGGGAGGAGTGATGCAAGCAGAAATGCTGCCAAAAATTGAGGCAGCTATTTTGATGCACTTTTCAACTAAATCCAACATGGCGTCCGCTGAATAGAACATAGCGTAACGAGCAAATACACCAAAATGAGAATCAGTGTGCTCATGTGAAATAGTATTATTAATAAACTTACTTTCCTAGGAGTTAAGAAACATGCATCATGTTGAATTGATGTTAAAAGCTGACTTTGTACATACAGTATGCTAGGAGCTCAGAAAAGCTTCAGCCTCTAAAGTAGCTAGCTTGTCCAACATGACATCCTGTGTGTGAAATATAACTTAACCACTTAACAAAGAGAATATTGCACCCATAATGCATCATGTTTGCTTCACTGTGTGTAAAAAGCTGAAAATATAGAGTCGATTTTTTAACAGTTTTCCGTTCCATAGATACAGGGCCAACTCCTCCGCCTGAACACCGGTAACCATAGCATCACTTCAAAGAGCCGGTGCCGGTGCAAAACAACAGGCTGAGGGGAGGGAGAGAGAGATTTAATTAAATCCACTGTCCTGCCGAACAGCAGGACAATCATATCCAATGTGATTAGCGAGCGGTCCGATGAGAGGCCGGGGCGCTTAATTCCTCACACTTTTAATTATCCCTGAAATGCAGCGGGGTTAGTTTAGCTGGCGCTCGGCGCAGGTAGAGGGACACGCGTGGAGATACAGCAAGTAACAGTGAATTGTGGAGGGTGAAAGAGATTAACTCTGCACACACACACACACACACACGTCACAGGTCATATGTCTACCAAAACACAGGCAGTACTTGCATTCACACAGAAACGCGTAAAGTGAAGCACACAGGCCTCAGACACCCACATGCACACCAACTGTTCCCCCAGCGCCAGAGTTGTTAATCTTTTGACAGGTGTCCATGTTAGCTGAGGAATCCATCCAGGCTCCAGTGGCTTGGCTTCGTTTACATCCCTGGTAATACGGCACATGGAGACATAGTAGAGGGGAATTTGATGCTGCATTCTAGGCGGTCAGCTAGCCTCTGCAGCGGGCAAACGGCTCATAGGGCGCACACACACACACACACATACACACAGACACACACACACACACACACACAGACACACACACACACACACCCCTGATTTTTTTTACTGAATGTGTGCAGCGGAAAAGAAACAGGAAAGATGAGAGAGTGAGAGGAGATGACATGACAAAAGGTCAGGATTCAAACCTATGTTGCAAGCACACGGTCGGTGCCTAATGTTGCCTTCAAGTGCTCCGTCTAACCTCCTACTTCTGAGTTTCAAAGTTGGAAACACAACTCGTACAAGTGCTTTTGGTCAGAAATGATAACCAAAATAGACACAGTACCAAAAGTTTCTCTCTTTTTTTGTTGTGGGTGTCGGGTTGTCGTGTTTGTGCGGCAGAATAGGCATCAGACATATAAGTAATGTATTTATTGCAGCTGTTGTCTTCAGTATCACGAGGACAACTTGTGTGACTTAAACACAGTGAAGGTTAAATAAAGTGGAACTATAAACACACCCCAGTTACTAAGCTATTGAAGCTACTACGGCTTCAATGCTCTCCCCGTCATTTTCCCCCTAAGACAAGGTGCTTCTCAGAAACCTGGGTATCAAAGACAACTCTGACTTTCCCAGATATTTTCTTACCACTTTTTTTTGGGTCGTTCATGTCCTCTCAACTCATAATTCCTATGTTTCTGACAGCACTTGAAATTATCTGCGTTAAGACATATTCACAATTTTTAATTGATTTAATTTTTAAAATAAAAAAATATTTTAGAGATACTAATAACTTGAACCTCAATCGTGAACTTCATGGACTCTTTTTCCAAAAAATATGATACCATGTTTTGTAAATGAACTCTTCAAATGAGTGCTTGTTGGACCTGTGAGGGCCACCTCTTTCAAAGGCCAAAGCATTGAGTGATAACCCTGCCCTTTGCCCAGAAGCCTCTCTGCTCTTCTGCAGCGGCGCTGTGAGAGGGGGGCTCCATTTCACTAATGTTATGTTTTCATTAATGAGAAGGGGCTTAAACAGCCCCGTGTTTGTGTGTGTTTGGGCCTGGCCAGCCTGCTCCACTTCTCGGAAGCACAGACGCTAAAAAACATACAGAGCGGTGAGTTGGAGGAGCATGGGGAGGGGTGGAGGGGGAGCAGGGTTGGGTGGGATGGAACTAACTATTCGTCAAGAGTTCCCTGAAAACAGTACAGAGAGAGAGGAAGAGAAGGGGGGAGAGGGGGGAAAGAAGGGGGCCTACAACCACTTGCTTGTCTGAAAAAGGTTAAAAGGGTATAGAGAGGCAGAAAGAGGGGAGCACAATGAGGAGAAGATCAGAGGAAAGAGCGGAAAAGAGCAAGTGAACCACTCTCTCGTGTCCTCAGAAGACCTCTTCCAATCATAACACCGTAACAGAATGAATTGACACAGGCAGAGAGACATGCCTGCTTCATTTCATGGATGGCAGGTCATATGTTTACATCAGGGAAGAGAGGGAGCAAAGAGGTTGAGAAAATGGCAGAGGGTTCTTATGCAGGGGAAGAGGAGTTACACTGCAGTAAATAACATGAACCTGGCCGAGGCCCGCCAATACAATGACAGCCGAGCAAAAAGGGGAAAAAGCAGTGGGGGGTTTACACATCGAAGCAAATGCCATGAAAAGACACACAGGAACAAATAGGACACCAGCACCATGCAGAATGAAAGGTGAACATGGTTATGTCGCTGAAGTGACAATTTTCAAACGTGGAAGAAAAAATGGACTGTGTGACAGAGGTCAGCGCACATGGTGTACGTTAAGCCACGCCCATCGTATTCACTACCAACGCTATAGGCTTAGTCATTAGCTTCAACACACTTTGTCCAGTCATGCCAGCTAGGCGCTCAAACCTCCAGGACAGGGTCCCTGAGGACCGGATTGAGAACCACTGAGCTAGGCTAATGTTCATTCATTCACACACAGGACACAAAACAAATATTAACATGGTATACATAACATAACATATTTCTTGGAGTTTATTTATTATTCAAACTGTGTTTGAAGAGGTATGTTTAGCTGAAGCAGTGTTTTCCATACATCGGCTCATCTGTGGTGCACCGCCACAATAACAGCATGGAACAGCACAAAACAGCACAAAACAAAAAGTTGGTTAACCCCAAGTGCTCCCCTCTTTCTGACCACAAGGGTAAAATGGGTAAAATGATGTAACCAAAAAAAGAAGGGATCGCTTTTGATGTAAGATGGCTAGCAAAAACTGCTTAATCGTGAGATTCACACTTGAGGCGGTACTGCAGTTGATGGGTCAGTTTGATGTAAAATGTCATGGTACAAACAGTCTACAAAACGTGATGAAGACTGTATGAAAAAAGCAGCCGGTGTGCCGCAGGGCGCGCCGGTGCTTTTTAAGCGGTTAATGTATAGAGATTGATCTAAATGGATCTCTAACACATCACCTTATGTTCTCTGTCACACCAGAGACTAATCTCACTCAGCTGTAGCTTGTGAACACACACATGTGAGTGAAACAGACACCGCCTGCTAGACGGACAAGGGCAGTCTGACCTCAAAAAAGCTGTCAGACTAAAACCCGATATCGACTCGACAACGGAAGGTAACTGTTTTTCTCCAATATTGAACAAGTGACATTACCCCAGCTGCTAGCAGAGTCGATAGATTCAACAAGTCACGTAATCGTACAATTCAACACAATTACTTTTCTTCCCGTGTGCAGAACGTCTGATCCCTCAGTATTTTACAAGGAAAGGAAGAAACCCTAAGGAAACCTGAGATTAAACCTGAGAGGAAACGCCCTCCACCAGCTGAGTAGCTACAATGATATGTTATTATCACAATGGAAAGGGAATGCCTTGACATAACATGTTTACGCCATGACAGAATCAAGCTGCAATGCCCTACCGCCCACACACTGTTAGTAATAATGAGTGCATTTGGTATGTTCAGGTGGGCGGAGCTACAGTTACAGTACAGTTGACAAGGTTGTTTGTACTTTGTTCTTTGTATTCTTGTATTTTATGCTATTACCTGCCTCTACCTTACAGATGGCAGCTTGTAGTGGGCTTGTTGTCTGAGCAGAATGTGAATGTGTGCAAGTAAATAAAGGTAAATAAAGGATGAAAGGTTCACATGTAGGAGACGGTGTAGGAAATGAGTGAGGAAACTTACCGTTTCTCCTCTCCCTCTGATAGGTTAGGGTCCTGCTCCTTGGGCATGTGTTCCATTCACCTTAATTCCATCCAGCGGCCAATCATGCGAGACTGAGGCGGGCCCCACCCTCGGATGCACACTTGTCATTCGCTGGTTGGAGGGGTCAGTCAGTAAGACATGACAGGGTCCTGTCCCGGGGGTCTGGGGGTCTCCAGAGGGAGTCGACCCCCCGTGAGGTTGGCTGGGTGTGGGGCTGCAAGAGAGGGATGGTGTTGGAGGTTGTGCTGGGGGTCGAAGGGCTGGAGCTGGGGCTGGAGCTGAGTCTCAGGTATGTGGGGGGAATGTCAGTCTGGAAGAGGAGACAGGACACACTTTAATATAGAGGTCACGTTAAACAGAAGTTCTCTCGTGATTTGAGCCGACGGCAGAATTTGCCACAACAAGGGTCTTTGAAATGTTCTGTAGCTCACTGTGCTAACTTGTGCTACATCCATGCTAGCATACCTGTCCACACACACCACCTTTTCTCTGAGCTTTTGCAACTGTTATGAAAGTGATAAGACATAATTGCTGAGGAGAGACACACAGTTTCATATTCTACAATGGGTGTTAAAACAAGATCAAATCTGCTTCAGTTTTTTCTGCTTTGACGTTTTCTATATTTTTCTAACATTAGCGGATTTGGATTAGGTGAAGATCTCTCTTGTGATACCAGGATTGTTGGATGCTCTAAACGGGTCTTGAGTTTTTTCCAACATGCAGTGCAGCTGGGTCAACAGAGTGTCAGCGGCTACATGTGAGCTCCACCATATGTTTGCGTCTGAACTGTGTTATACTGTCAACTCCGCTAAGCCTCCCGATGTGAGTGATTCTCACATGGCGGTTTGACATTACACGACCCCCTGCTCACACAACAAAGGGAGGGGTTGCGTTTTCCAGTGTTTTCAAGTGCACAGCGGGCGGAGGGCTTTTTTACGCTTCACGCACCGAGACAAGAGTAGAGTAGTGGCCACCGGGGTCAAGGAGGCATCTCTCTCACCTTCCACTACTACTGGATAGTTCCTGGAATCAGCTTACAGAAATGTCACCTCTGCAGGGTCAAGTAGCTTCAAGACGTGTTGTTGACTCCATGTGAGCTGTGTGAACTGTATGCATGTGTGTGTGTGTGTGTGTAAGGAGTCAGAAGGTCTTGATCCATTAGCCCATGCCTCAGCATTCTCTTGTCCACTCAGGGCTTTATTTCTTCCTCTGCTAATCCCTGGATGAAATGCCTTCCTAATCCTGAACAGTGGGATTCAGAGCATGAGACTGTTCTTATACGTGACTGATATTATTACGGCTTTTGCTGCTAATAGATTACAACACATTCAAACAACCTCCTTTACCTCCAAAGGAGCTTTTCACCCATTGTACCATCTTAATGCTATTTTGGACTCACAGCATCGGAGGCAACTGATTCACACACACAAAGATTTTCAGTGTCCTGATGGCACCAGATGTAAATAACGCTCAAACCAAAGCAAATTAGGCAAGATTGTGTGAGATGGTTTTCATAATATATCAATTTGGTGTTTTAGTGGGACCTAACTATCTGTACATTGTTTGATTATTAAATTCAATTAAATTCAAGTCAATAAAGTATGCTGGTGGAGACGAGAGACCCTGGAACGTGTTTCCATCGTGGTCTTTTTGATTTGAGCTGTGTTTGAGGAATGTAATAACAGTAATTACAAAGCATAATTATTTATTGATTCATTCAGTGGATGTCAAACACCATTTAATTGCAATGATTAGACAGGAGACCAAAAAAAACAAACACACACACCTCCTTTTATTTTTAATCTGTGGATGTGTGTGTGATGCCGTATCCCGTTCCAGACACGCAGACTGATGCACAGGTGTGAGGTTTTACGACGTGCTATGAAGTATATCATAACCATAAGCAGCACCTATCTATTTATGGATGAGGTCGTGATGAGAAACGTCTCCGCTAGGGATGATGGGAAGTGCGTTCTGTGACTTGATCCCGGGGATGTACTGGAAGGTGAGCTGCGTCCTAAACCTTTTAACCACCGTTTCATTTATGAGATAGCAAGCTGCATGATATTGGAAAATCATAATGTGATTTTTTTATTTATTTTTATTACAAAAATGTGTCTGGGAATGAATAAAAATGAGATGTTTAAAGTAAATATGTGCGCAGTTACGTGCAAGCCAGGGATTCTCCACAGTAAATATCTGAAAACAGCTTCCTGTCTAAAAACACAACAAAAAAAGAAATAAAAACAGCACTAGTCAACACTGTGATGTTAAAAGCACACACACTCACAAACTGTTGCCAGTGCACCACACAGGCAGCGCTGACCGCCACTCTGACACTGGAAGGACACACTGTGCTGTGATAGTGAATAAGACCGTAAAGCCAAAAAGCCCCAGAGGAATATCACTAATAGCGTGGCCGTTATCAGAGGCCTTCTCCCTCCATCACGTCTGACTGCTGCAAGTGGCACTAGCCTCAGCGTTACTGTTATGGGCTTGTAGAACAATTTGCTGTCCATCACACTAGGACAGAGGGGACAGCGGAGAATAAGGGCCCGTTGTTTAATTAGCAGGAGAATCTGATGGATTTGATGGAAGTATGAGACAGTAAACACATCTCCCCATCTCATCCAGCCAAACATGAAACGATCAGCCATAAAACCTTTTTTTTTTAGGGGTTATAGGTTCATCTCTCCTTCTCCATTCCCCTCTATCTCCCATCGCTCCTGCCCTCCCTCGGCGCCTCGTTACATCTCGACATTAATGCCCGAACCCGACATGGCAGGATTTTGGATATTTTGAAAAATACGGTTGAAACATACTGAAAAACTACTAAATACTAACTCAAGTTCTGCCTCTCTACAGATGTTCCATCTCATCACTCTCATGTCTGCTGCCGTGTCCTTGTCTGATCTCTCTTGCTCCCCTTGCCTATAGGTCAGGCCATACAGCTCCAGTTTGTCATGTGGCCCTGCAGTGGAGCAGATTGCAGTCTTGGGTTGAAGAAAGGCGATAAGGATGAAAAGTGAGTGAGACAAAGAAACGTTGAGATAATGTATACTTTGGAGGTGGGGTCATGGAGGCGATGAGAGGTAAAAGGAGACTTTGATTTAAGGCACTGTAAATAAATTCACTTATCAGACCTTAAAACCAATAACAGGGAAAAGAACTGGGTGTGTCCAAAGGCAGATCTAGGGCTTATGCACATATATAGATAACTGGGCTGGGAGTGTATGTGTGTGTTTCATTTATTACACGGTCATGTACGGTGTGTGTGTGTGCATCAATATCCAGATGTGTGTGTGTGTGTGTGTCACTTTTGTCATTGTGCATAAGGTGATACTTTCATTTTATGTCAAGTCGATGAGGAACGGCTGTGGAGGAATGTGTTCTTGGCTGAGTTCAGGTTATTACAGTATCACACACACACACACACACACACACACACACACACACACACACACATAAACACACGCGCTACAATGCTCCTTGATTCCCTTCCAATCAAGCCTCCACATTTTAATTGGGCCTAAAAAACTGGCATTGCCCCCTTGAGCGTAGCTTGCCTTTACTTGCATGCTCTGAAATACTGACATTAAAATGCATAAAAAGAATATCTAGATTGTATGTTGGTGCTCTGAGAGGCTCAGAATCAATTAAACATGGCCTCTCCCTCTCCCTTCTGTTCCAGGCCCAAAAAGATCAATGTCTCTCTGTGCCTCATTGGGAGAGCAAGGAAAGAGAGAAGAGAAGAAAAAAAAGAGATGGATGGATTCTTCAGTAAAAAAGTGGGCCGATGGGAGATGTAGTTCCAGAGCGGGAAGAGACTTCAAGGGTGTTCGGTCATGAAATCAGTCGAACCGTTCCAGAAACGTGGCGCTGACAGGAATTAGGAAGTTTGTTACTCCTCAAAGTTTCTCTGTTGATCAGTCGGAGCTCCTCAAGGTTAATGTTGCTGAGCGCATTGAAGCTGCAGTGATGGTAATTAATGAAACTAGCCCAGAGGGTTAGCTGAGGTTAGACACTTTGATCGTTTGTAAGCGAGCTCTGGCACTGGTTATCAGAGAGAGAGAGAGAGAGAGCGAGAGAGAGAGTATGGGGGGGAAGCAGGGCAGCTAATATGAATGCACACAAAGATGATCACTCAGTGTGTCTGTGTGTGTGTCCATCTTCGTGTGTGTTCTCGAGTGCGCCAGTTGGCACGTGAGCCAGCGTCAAAGAGTCCACTTCATCCAGACAGCGCCACCTCCATCGCTCAACTGCTCCAAAGGTCATGGGCTGTAAGCAAGTATGCCAGCAAGAAAGAATTACTACCCCCTCACACACACACATTAAACACACACACATCAGCATAGGCCGTGCGCACACAATCTGTCAACTGATTTGGAAACCATTTTCTTCCTCCTACTGCCAGAACAAGACCGATCCTAAAATACACAGCATTGCTGGTGCAGGGCCTGTGGGCACGGAGACAACGCCACCACTCTGTTACCATTCACCCCCAGAGTAACACGGACTCAGTCACATGGGGGTCATGTTTCATGTTGCCTGTCTGCTCGCTCTCTCTGACTAGGCTAATTACTGTCTAGGGATTATTAATGCACTGTGTGTGTGTGTGTGTGTGTGTGTGTGTGTGCGAGCGAGCGCTAATTTTTAAAAAATGTGACCTTGTGACTTTGAGGGTGTACACACAAAGTGCAACGACATGAAAATGTGCAACCGACATATAGGTTATACCCCACAGAGGGCGAGCTGACACATTGCATCATCTTGGTCCCGTCTATGTTTCAGACTGCTCGGTGTCTGTGTTGGTGTGTGTGTTGGTGTTTGGCGCCACAGTACATTTTTTTCCAAAGCAGCCTCATCTGCAATGTGTGCCGCTATACGCACGCCCTCAAACTTTCCTCCCTGAGATGGGAACACAGGGTCCTTGTCCAACGCTCAATTCAGAGGATATGCTCTGCTGATTACACTTTTCTACTGTGTGTGTGTGTGTGTGTGTGTGTGTGTGTGTGTGTGTGTGTGTAGATGCGGCAGCGCCAGCCAAGGCCACATAGGACATACTGTATAGACTCTGCCAAAGGAGAGTTTCTAAGACAAAAGAGCGGGGGGCCGCATGGCAACGTTCAACAATTTCTCTCTCTCTCTCTTTCCTCATCTGCCCCTCCCCCCCAAATGTTTCTCTCTTCTTTCTCTCCTTTTCCTTCTTTCAACCCTGCTATTGCTCCCTTTTCTTCACTCCCGATATTTCTTGTCTCGACCCATCAACACTTCCCCAGCTGTCTTCACCTCTCTCTCTTTTATCAACACTTTTGACTCGTATCAACTCTCTCGCTGACGACGCGTCACTTTCCCAAAAAGGTGACGATGACGATGAGTGGGCTCACGGGAAAAAAAAAAAAACCCCGAAGCCCCTGGGAGAAGGCAGAACCTCTCTGACAGCTCTTTTACTTTGGCAGCCCTGAATAACACGGCGCCAAATTGTTTCAGCGCTGCAGCAGCGACGTTTGCAACAAGGCCCCAGGGGCAGAGGGAGTGAGAAAGAGAGAGAATGACAGAGCGAGAGAGAGAGTGACAGACGGAGAGACGGGGACGCTGCAGAAGGGGTTGAAACAGGAAACAAAAGAGATAAGAAACAGAAGCGGGTCCGTTGGAGAGGTAGCTGTCGAATACACTACTGCTACTACTACTGAGCATCTCCCCTCTCTGAGAGTTGGGGGTTAGGTGCCTTGCTCAACGGCTACAATGGTTGTCGTCAACAGTAACTGGCACGCTGACCGGTGTGTAGTTGTAGCCCATCCATCCATCCATCTCTCTCAGGGTGCAGCGATGCTACCAGTCTGTCTTCCTGCCTGTTGCTCCTTCTCATCATTTTACGATCTGACAGCAGACAACATGTAAACGTCAACAAGGCCCAACATCATGTTTTGTATCCCAATAGCAATCGTTTTTTTTTCCCTTCTGTTGTTCTTCCTCTACGTATCTCTTAAGAGCTGCAATCGGATAATACTTCAGCTGCTGTCAGCCCCAGAGCCTCTAGATAACTGTGATACTAGACATGAGGAAGATAAGCATCCCGATGTTTTTAATGTTAAAATGATACAACAGCAAAGCCAAATGGGTCTGAAGTCAGTGACAGGTAGTGCTCTGACACGGGATCAACCCAGCAGATGACAAGGCACGTGGTAGATGGGTGATGTCAGCTATGGCCAAAGGTGAAAGTACATCTGTAGATAGTGTTATTTATATTAACACTATCTATATGTGTTATATATTAACTTAAAATGTACTACGAGTGAAAAACAAACTCCCTTGCCCACTCTCCCTGTCTCTCTCTTTCTCATCCCTTCTCATTCCACCCTTTTGGCAAGGACAAGTTAAGGCGCTGCCAAGAATGTGACTGCGTTTGGAAAACAAATCCAGCTTTCTTCTCTTTTTTTTTTCACTCTCTCTCTCCTCCCCATGCTGTTTTTTTTTTTTTTTTTTGTTTAAGGTGGGTCCATCAGTGCTGCAGTGTGTGTGTGTGTGTGTGTGTGTGTGTGTGTGTGTGTGTGTGTGCGATTGCTTTTCTGGCGATGCCCACTTCCCCACCACTTGTTCATTTCCTTACAGGCCCTGGAAATGTCTAATGGTCTGCACAGAACAAGTGAGTATCTTTGTGTTGTCTGAGTACTTGAGGGCGGAGCTACAGGGTCAGACTGTCCATTGGTCTTCTTTATTACAGGAGACTAAATGGCTGCAAGAGTTTAGAACAAAGTCAAATGAGTGAACCAATTTGAAGGTCAGAGAAGAGTTTGTCAGAGAGGTTGTTTGTTTGTGTCAGTGTGTGCAATATAATTAGCTGGGGCAGCCATAGAGGGAATTCCACTCTAAGTATGTGTGTGTGTGTGTGTGTGTGTGTGTGTGTGTGTGTCCAACATTGGGCAGATTGGGCTGGGAATAGTAGGATACTAGGCCAGAGTGGTTCCGTGTGGTGTGTCTGGGCAAAGAGCCTAACCTGCAAGGCACGCGTGCATACTCTCTCTCTCTCTCTCTCTCTCTCTCTCTCTCTCTCTCTCTCTCTCTCTCTCTCTCACACACACACACACACACACACACGGGCATGTGACAGCATGGGTAGCCTTGTCCAACTGTGCCAACAATCCAGGTAATCACTCTGCTCTGCATTCCCTCCATCCCTCTTTCCCTCCTTCCGTCTCTCTCCAGCTCCGCCCACACAGGTGGAGTAGCCGTTGCCATGCCAACAGCCTGGGGTGAAAGGAAACCCCCCCCCCCATGGCTACAGCCATGTAGGCTAAAAGCTGTACTCAACATGCGTTGATCAAAAATGTAAAATGATCAGCTTAGTAGCCATTAGCGTGTGTTCATGCACATGAGCATTCATTATAGATGAGTTAATGGTTGTTTGTCTTACATCTAACACACACACACACACACACACACACACACACAAACACACACACAACCCCACGGTGGTTGTGTAACAGCACTGATTGTTCTTGCCATCTGTGTGTGCGTGTGTGTTCATGTGTGTATTATTGCAGTGTGTGCGCATGGCAGCGAGTGTACATTGTTGCAGAGTGTGTTGCAGTGTGTGTGTGTGTGTGTGTGTGTGTATTGAGCTTACAAACAGGGCTGGGATCCAGGCACCAGCCACAGCCCAAATAAAACCAAGCAGCCTCACGCCAGGCATATAAACAAGTGTGTCAATAAAATCATATAAATAAATATGTGCAAATTGATCAAGTAAAATAGCAAAGACTCGACAAATTGGGATGGGTTCATGTTTGAGGGCGAGCCAGACCAGACTCTCCGGGTCCAGGTCCAGACTGGTTGGCATGCTGCCCGCAGAAAATCTGGTGTGTCTGTTTGTTTGTGTCGGATTGTGGACTTTAGACAAAGTATGGGGAAGTCACGAGTCTCCCGGTCATGTCAGTTGAAGAAAACAGCTTAGAGTCAATTTCATCACAGGATGCTGCAATACTCTATACTCTGGTGTGTGTACATGCATGCACATGCACACCATAGCTCCTGTCACCTCTATAGCGCCCCGAGGCTTTCCATTCATCTCCTCATCTCAGCCACCTCTGTAATGAGCAATAAAGGCATACTGTATAGAGGCCTCACACACACACACACACACACACAAACACACACACACTTAGCAAACACACAAACGCCCTTACACAAAAACCAACGTATGTACAGTAAAGAAATCCACACCTACTTGCGGACTGGGCAAACACACACACACACACACACACACACACACACACACACACACGCTCCCCTCTTATATGCTCTCCTCCACCTAACCTCCCACCCAGGGGCGTTCTAATGACGCCTGCAAGGCCTGGGGAGACCCACAAGGGCCCCAGACCCCCACAACCACAACCCCCCCCCCACTCCCCCACCCACCCCGCTCCCTTCCCGGCCAGATGCAGCCGACCCTGTGAAAGGGGAGAAGGTGGTAAAGGAGGAGGAGGAACTGGTGGGGCCAACTGGCTGGAAGGTGATTTTCTTGGCAGAGAGTCGGCTTGGGATACCAAGGGCCAGGGGCCCCGATTCCCACCGGCTCCCCCAGTGCCTGTGTGGTCCTGTATCCGATTAGTGCCCGGCCCTGGTCACATACAATACACACACACACACACACACACACACACACACACAAGGCACAGATGCCCACATGTGCACGGTAACACATGCTAACAGACAGTTTGCACGTGTGCACATACCTCAAATTTAACGATAAACCACCGCACACATGCGTGGCCTGAAAGAGCGAGCACATGCACGCACATACACACGGTCACACACGCACACCACACACACACACACACACACACACACACACACTCCCCATTGTTCACAGAGATTCACTCGTTCTCTGAACCCTGTCGGAATGGATAAAGTAGACAAACAGTTGACTATTATATAGACACATAAACGCCGGACAGTGATGAGGAACAGGCAGCAAAAGGCAGAATGGAGGGAGAGAGAGAGAGAGAGAGAGAGAGAGAGAGAGAGAGAGAGAGAGCAGATGGGGAAAGCAGTGGAAGAATGCGTGGCGGGCCAGGCCTGTCAGGGCTATAGGCTTGGAGACGGGAGTTTTCATGGCAAACTGCCCCGAGGTATAAAATGGAGCAGTTACTCAATCATTTCATCTTTTCCATGCGTTGTGCTTTTTCTTTTCATGACTGTGGACGCACACTCGCTCTCTCTCTCTCTCTCGCTCTCTTATACACCCACACACACACACACACACACAAAGTTTATTGTCTTAGGACTAAATCTTTATACAGCCACTTTTTCATGTGTGTGTGTGTGAGTGGGAGAGAGAGAGAGAGAGAGTCTGTTTCTTCCATGTATACAGGTATATCTTTTTGATGTGGAGTGTGTGTGGGGAGGTCTGTGGACATCCAGTGTTTGTGCATGCAGGCCATATGGGTGTGTGCATGTGTGTGTTAATGAGAGAGAGAGAGAGAGAGAGAGAGAGAGAGAGAAATGTGTTTGGGGTTGGATGTCAGGACAGATGTGGTTCCATTTAAAGCTACACAAACATTTCTTTGTCTCTATCCTCATTCCTTTTCCTCTGCTGCATCTCTGCATTTCCTTCCTCTCTCTCTCATCCCATTTTCGGTTGCGTCCTCCCCCTCTCCCCTCTCCTGCATCTCTCTCTCTTAAGATAAGACAGTACGAGACATTGGCCCCTTGGGTCTTTAGTCATTATTACTGTACAGACGAATGCTGCGGGAGCAAAAGACCAAGGGGAGCTGGGGTGTCGGAGTGTACTCCCATCTGATCTGTGCCGAGACCACACATGACTGTGTGTGTGTGTGTGTGTGTGTGTTATGGTGATTTATCATCAAGGCTGCATGAGCCCTAATACTTTAGTCTGATTCATTCCTATACACAGCACCTGAGGTTAATATATTTGATGTATGGATATGAATGGATGGATGGATTTGCTTTTGGCACAATGTAAAAGGCAGTGATGGAGATGGAGAATACTTCTTCTTACCCACGTGCCCCGGTCAGACCGCTCGCACTGATCTCCATCAACAATGTCAAATCTGGGGCTTAATTACTTCCTCAATTGGGCGCGTAGCCGTGGGACTGTTTCTGTCGAGTTTCCCCTCCCCACATCACAAAGACTACTAGTATGTCTTCCTTAGGAAAACATACTAAGGAGGAGGGGGGGGGGGGGGGGCAGAGGGCGGGACGACCTGTCAGCGGCACATCAAAGCCACCTCTGCTTTGTGTTGCCACGCGGTGGGTTGGAATCTGTGTAATGATTGAGTGCTACTGCAGTGCTCTATAAAATAAGGCTTTGAGACATATGGTAGGGTGTCCGTGGTTGGTTGGTGTGTGTGTGTGTGTGTACGCTTTACACTGTACATCCACCATGAGAGCAGTGCCGGTTGGCCTTGTAGGATGTCGACCGACTTCTGTAAACACACTTTTTTGGACTTTGTGTTGTGGTTCTGCCCAAGACAATAGAGAGTGTTTCTGTGAGTGTATGTGCATACATGCATGTATGCAAGCGGTTGTGTGTGTGTGTGTACGCCTATTTGATTCTTGTTTTTTTTTTGTTTGTGTGTGCGTGTAATATTGACTATCCTTGAAGTGGAAGCGGATAAACACATGTGTGGGTGTTCATCTAGCAGTAAACTTTTCCCATCTTCACATACAGCAGTCCACCGGGGCCCTGAGTGTGGACCGTACACATTTCACAACATTTCACTTAGGGCGGTAAAGGGCGGTAAAGTCAGCACATGTTTGAGCTGTTTCTATTCAGACATGGACTATTCAGCACGTACAGTGAGGATTGTCTTGGCTGCTTTGTGTTTCACACTTGGGATGGTGGAAAATTGGGACCAGCACCTCGTTGCTCTAGAGGCCTGACATGAACGTGAAAAACGTGATCGAGTCAATATAAGTGAATTTAAGACAATTTCAGTTTGCCTTTTTACGCACTTTAAAATAAGACAGCGTCATGTGATTAGTGTTCAGAACAAATGGTAAGTGTTATCAAACGTTCTAGTCATGCTGATGCCTTAATTACCAATCTTGGTAGCTAGGCAACGAAAGCAGCAGATGGCGTTGTGTATGCTAGCAATCATTCATCTCTGTTCTAAAGTTGAGTAAGATTTCTTGTTGACTCTTACTTGCATAGCAACCTCATATTTGGAAAGCTATACCTAGTTAAAATGACTCAGACCGTGCTGATCGCTGCCTGACGTCTTTGTGATTGATTGAGGTGATCTATAGTCGTCTTTTTTCCCCTGATAATTGTTTTTCCTCCTGGGTTTTTGGCAGTCTCCGCTTTTTCCTGTCTTATCGGAGCAGCCAAACACACAACAAAAGTCGACCGTGGTGTCGCACGTGGCAGTTCGCACTAGAATTACGTGGTCTCCCAACATGGCCGCGAGGAATGTCTGGTAAGCCCGCAACACAATGGTAACTGCCCTCGGGTTGTGCATCTTTGTGCATCGGTACATAGATGCAGCTATAAATACTCCTCGGCGCGTCGTTACCATTATGGTCTGCGGCGAGCAGCGGGAGAGAGAGAGGCCTGATATATTCCCATAACATCCCCGGCTGACGCAGCACCTGTTGCCAGGATGGGGAAAGGCTGCATATGACCCGGAGTAGCACGGGAGTTACATGTTACATAGAGTAACACGGGAGTGACATGTTACCTGGAGTGACACCGCAGTCACTGTGTGGGAGGGGGGTGTGGCCAGCGCTGCATATGGGCTGCTCAACCGGGACGGGAATGGGGGTGAACTATAATGATGATGAATGATAGTCCTGTTCTACCGGATTCAAAACATGCATTAGGAAACCTACACACACACACACACACACACACACACACAGATGGTGATAAGCCTCCTTCACACTTGATTGAATCTGTATTCAAAACACCACAAACACACACAAACATACCTCCATATTTTCATACATGGAAAGGTACAGGTGCAGACATACACTCACACACACACACACACACACACACACACATCAAACAACGAACAAACATGCAAAACAAATACATACCGCCCTTTTTCCTCAGACGTTAAAGCGTACTAAGCACACGTGTACACACACACACACACCCATACATAAGCGCACATATCACGCCAGAAGGTCGGCAGGGCGAGTGTCCTTCAGTTCACTGTTCCACTGCAGGCTGTCCTACTTCAGCCCGCCAAAGAATCAAGCGCACCCAACACTCTCTCTCTCTCTCTCTCTCTCTCTCGCTCTCCTCCCTCATAGACTGAACTATTCACTACTGAGTCAATTTGGCATGGCGACCGCTGTGCGCTCTCTCCTCACCCACAGGCTCGTCTCAGCCGAGAGTATGGCGAGAGACAAAAAAAAAAAAAAACAGAGGACGGATAGAAGCGAGCGAGAGCAGCTGCGCGGTTGACTTCACACTGACTTTTTATCATGTGTGTGTGATTCACATGTGCGCTCGAGCAGGCGTACACAGACACACACACACACACACAGACATAAACACAAGGAGGAAGGAATGCTGCTTGTCACAACACTCATAACTAATGATGCAGGAAAGAATCTTCATTGCAACTTTAGTTTTTTGGTCGCCGTTTCTTTGCGAAACATTTTTCTTGATGAATTTGTTTCGCTTTGTTTTGATTTGAGTTTCACCTCAATCCAGAGTTCCTCAAAGGCATTTCAGCGCGGGATGCAGACTCAGCATCCAGGCCCAGGCTTGAGGTTAGTCTGGAAAAAAATAAAATGCTCCTAAAGCATCAACACCACCAGCTTACATGTGTGAGTCTCACCTTGATATATGACTTAAGCGCCTCCTCAAACTGTAGCCCGCTGACTTTTGCCACTTCTGCGCTGAGTCATCACTGCCGTAGAAGTCCGCTGCATCTGAAAGAGTGAGCGACATAGGACCAGCGTGTCAAAACAACAAGCGGTATACGGTGGGAAAGGACACTCCAGGCTGCAGAGGTTGATTCAGTCACGGTTGTAACAGTCAATGAGAAGTGATTGGTTGTTGCTACCATACCGGGGAGCTGATGCTGAGCTATGAGGGCAAATCTGGGGCGCTGAGGGGTGGAAAGCATCATGACACTCCACCACTATACTACTGAAACAGGCTGAAGGGCTTTACACTCAGCTAGTAGAGACCTGTGAGGGCACTGCAGAGGAAAATGAGAACATTTTGCCAGTGGCTACCAGGTAAGTGTGCTTTCTAAAGCCGTATATGAATCACATTTTTGCCCGATACCAAAAACAGATCCCTGATCAGGTTTTAACATCCATCTCCTTCTGGCCGCACGTCTTGGGAGGAAAAGGCTCGAGGGTGAGATACGATTCATTTGTTTTGTTGAGGAGAGATGACCCGAGAGAGAAAAAACCCCCTAACCCTAAACAATTAACCAATCGGCTGGTCTAGCCCGTAGTATATAGTGTGTGATAGTAGGTAGCTAGGCGACTAGTGCACAGCCAGTCTCTCCCACAGCTCTCATTAGTCAACAGCCAGACCTAGTAGGACTCGGCCAACGGCAAACTAGAAACATTAAAGTTACATTTGAGATCAAAAGCAGTGTTTGTGTCATCAAAACTGACAAATCGTATCTCTGGGTAAAAAGAGGAGAGGAGAAGCAACTGTTATTTTTGTCACTAAGGGACAGAAATAATGAATAAGCTCTGCCTAACCCCATTAGGCCCTGAAGTGGAGAGCAGGGCTATGGGGATCCATAGCGATAGATTGGACTGAGCACACAGACGGAGATATAACGAGAGACGATATGATGCCGCGGGACAATGAATACCAGCGGTGCGTCTACCCAGCTGTAATCACATTATAAGAGAGGAGATTTCCTCTTGATAATCTTTGAAACAGAGCGTATTGATGCCCGAAGGAGGGATGGGTAACGGGAGAAGGGTAGGTTGGTTTGGTAGCGAGATGGCGAGGGGCTGGGCGTCCCTGTCTATATGCGTCTATATCTCCCGCAGCTGCAACAGAGGCATGGTGCAACACCCAACACACAAAAAGACCTATACATAGACAAACACAGACAAAAGTGCACAAGTGTGCTGCCAAGTGAGCTTGTGTGTGTGCACACTACGCAGCCATATGTGCTCACACACACACTAACACACACAGAGGGAGAAACAGGCGAGGATCCAGGAACAGCAGGAACATTCCCAGAAAGATATCCCTAATATATCTCTCCTGTCTCTCTGGCACACGTTAATATAACACGTGTCAATATTCAGAATATTGTTTATTTTTGATGCACAAACGTCGGCACAGTCCAATATGAATGATGGATTCACAGCCTAACATCAAAATGGGAAGAAAAAAAAAACAGGTTATGTCACAGATCTTATCTTGCGCATTGGAGGGTGAGCTTCCTTCCGGAAGTGGCTCCGCCCCTTCTGTGATGTCACACCAAGGATGTTGTGATTTGGATCATATGACTTGATGTAGGTCAGTATCAGCAATGTCGATTTTCAATCATCAGGTCAAGACATATATACGTGAAAACCTTATGACGTCCCACTTCTGCTGAATCCTAAAAATCATGTACGCTAAGAGCGCATGCGATCGCTCAACTCACTCTAGGAATGAGCAGATCTATTTCTGCACTGCTGCAGCCCAAATAGCTTGCTCAGCATCCAACCAGGGGGGGAGAGACAGAGAGAGAGAGAGAGAGAGAGAGAGAGAGAGAGATGGAGTTAGAAAGAGGGGAATGGCAAAGGACAAAAAGATAAGTGAGAGATCAAGAGAGGAGGAAGAGATGTAGGGGGGACGTCTATACATTTGGTGCACACACACAAAAAGTGCATGCACACGTACACAAGTGGTGATGACAAGACATTCTGCATCACGCTGCCTACCAGAGAACTATAAATACCATCAGTCTCTCACAAGACTATCACTCTGTTTATCACTCTCTGTGTGTGTCTCTCATTCTCCTCTTACCGGCCTGGAGCTGTATGTGTAAGAGGTTGTGTATATTGTGTATATTGTGTATATATGTGTATATATGTATATATATGTGTATATATGTGTCTCCTGTCCAAACACGACCTACAGGCGACCCGGAGACTTCTTTACCTAAGAAAACCCATTCAGTCAGCTGACAGACAGATGCTCATTTAGTGGAATCGGCCTTTATTTTCATTCTGATGACTGTCCTGCCCCGCGGCACCACACTGTCGCCTTCACGGCCGTGGAATGCATTTTTTTTTTTTTTTTACATTTTCTATTAACCACTTCAACACCATCTGCAACCGTCGGAAACGAGCGCCGACGCCGCACGATAAAGACCACCATCAAAACACGAGCTCGCTTAAGGAAGGCCTCTTTTACAACAGCAAAGGCAAAGCAAACAATACTTATCTTCTCTCTCCATCGCCGCCTCCATCCAACCCTCCACTCCTTCATTCATGCCAAAGTGTGACCGCGTCTCCAAGATAAAAAAAAAAAAAAAAAAACGTAAAAAGATCTCAACGCAAAGAGAGTCTTTCGCCCTGTTGTCTGGGACCATGCTGTGTCTTTGTCTGTCCAGATGTGGCCCCCGATAAAAGAGCCTATTATGCCCCGGCCGCGGCCCTCCTCCAACAGCTGCACCCAAGACAAACAGGCCACTGCAGCAGCCTTATCACAAACAGCAGGCCCGTGCCAGCTGGCCTGCCCAGAGCTCACGTGACCCCCCGCCATTAGACTAATGGTCGATTAATGTTAACATTAGCGGAGCTCATGTCGGGCCAGATCTACAGGTGGGTGCAGGGCCAACGCTCCTATGATGGATTGATGTGGTCTTTTTTTTCCCGGTGGCCTCCCACAAGTACATCTGGTATCTTTTCCTCATGATGTGATGATCCACCTTCCTATTTTCTTTGTCATTAAGGCAATTACACTTCATGGGCGAAGTGAGGCAATGCAAGGTGGATACAAGCCTAACGTTTTTTTTGTGCAGAGCGTCTTTAATTTGTGCTTTAGTGCACGGTGCCCCTCTCTGTTGGTGAGACGTAGAAACGACATGCACAAAAGAGTCAACATATCCGGTAAGACTGCTGGGGGTCAATTCACCTGTATAATATAATCTTGAGTCTCAAGCGGTGCGGAAAGCAAAGGTCACTATCACAATGTAACACACCCTCTGTTCAGCGATGGGACTGAGCGAGTCTCTTGGGTAGATTATACCTAATAGATTATTTATTTCCTCGGTTGCTCTGCCTTGTAAATGTGCAACTTTTAGTACACGGTGGGATGATTGTGTGGCGTGCTTTGTGTGCTGTGTTGCTTCTTATCTGAAGGCTGCGTAGTAGAACAATAACTTCATCACAGAGGAATAAATTCACCGCGGTCACGATCGTCAGTAATCACCCTTAGCCTATTTTCTTGCATCCACACTATACAGCCTTCCTGTGGGGCACAGGAAGGCTGTATAGTGTTGTCTGTGAACTTTGTTCAGCTCGAGGTAAGTTCGAACCTTTACATCACCCAGCACAAGGCACATACGTCAAAGTCAATTCTCTCACACTTGTGTGTATGGGAGCTGACAACATGCTGAAAAAGGTGCACACAACTGGCAGCAATATGCCTCATGCTGTACAGATGCATTTGGATGGATGCTGAGAGGCAAGCGCAACCTACTGTAGCTGTATCTCCTCATAAGAGGACTGGAAACCGAGCCAGGCGCTGTCTGCTGAATAAAACATCATAGCTAGAGGGATCCTCTGCTGGTCAAATGCTTCGCTCTACACTGAGGGATTTGGAGAGGTGTGTGTGTGTGTGCGTGTGTTAGATGCGGTTAAGAGGCGTTTTTCTCACCTTTTTGTATCAGCGAGACGGGGCGACAGGTGCGAT
Source organism: Hoplostethus atlanticus (assembly GCA_034670405.1). Classification (NCBI taxonomy): domain Eukaryota; kingdom Metazoa; phylum Chordata; class Actinopteri; order Trachichthyiformes; family Trachichthyidae; genus Hoplostethus; species Hoplostethus atlanticus. The sequence continues at coordinate 542,890 of JAXDDX010000086.1, forward strand.
TGTGGCAAGAGAGGAAGGATGAATAACACGATGTACCTTCACATCGGTAGAACACACGGCATCAACACAGTCTTGAGCCTCAACAACAACCTCAACACAACATTAGTCTCAGACGCAGCAGTGCTAAAGGCCTGGGTCTGTTTTATCTTCCAGCGCTCAGCAGATGCTTGGGGGGGAAGCGCTAGGTGTAACTCTCCCTGACGCCATGTGACATTTGAAAGCCAGCTCTGTTCCAAGTTGAAATGTTTCTGACGCGCCGAAAGCATTCCCACCACACAGCGGTCATTCGAAAAGCAGCAACATTCAGCTCGCCTTTGCATCGCCTCGAGCAAACATATATAACGGGATTGTTTGAGCGAGTAAACAAGGCGATATTTTATCTAACATTCTCCTTTATGTTTGCACAACATCCAATTCTCCTTCCCAGGACTTCTTCTTTGAAAGAGTGAAATATTAAAGCCTCGGTGGATGTGCTGCCTTTCGTCTCTGAATAAATGATGGCGAAAGAATATGTTAAAATGCAGTTATTAATGCTTTGCTGGGAGCAACATGAGATATTTACCTTATCTGACTCTGAGCTTCAAACACAAGCACCTGAACCGGCGGCCAGCACAGGCAGTTTGAAACAAACCCTTTTTCAACAAAAGCCGAGTGATTGGACGCCATCAAAACCATTCCATTAATAAATCAACACAATGCATTGGTAATACAGTTTTGTTGCTCACCACATAAATGTTTCCAGTGTCTGTGGAAAGTTTTTATTTTTTTTATTTTTTTTTACCTCTGCTGTAATTGGGCTATAAAGCAAAAGTGCAGTCTTTGATCTCATTGGCTTCTCGTCTGGCTGGCGCTTTTGACTGCAGCACCCCTATGGGCGCTTTGTTATTCGCTGTGCTTTTGAACGTCCATGCATTATTTGTGAAGCTGATATAATGATGCGCGGTGCCCTTTCGGTGCCTCCGTCGGCTTAGCGATGAACCATAACCCATTAACAGTACTAATCCCGGGATTGGAAGGGGAAGTCGGCGAACTATGACTTCGCAATCGCGTGCGCACACACACACACACACACACACTCTGATCCCCTTCGACAATGAATATTTGGGACACGAGAGGATATACCGAGATTCATTCTCTGCGGTAGCCGTGTTGTGTATACTTAAAAACCCCCCCGAAGGCAACAAGAGATGGCCGACATCCAAATATTAAGAGCGCTGCAACATAATATTAAGAGTACAGCAATTACTGGTTGCCAGGTTGTTCACAATCCCCCTAATCAGTGTGGGAGAGCATCGCTGTGGCCATAAATCCTGCTAATAATAGCTCATTCCATCACTAAATAGCCCGTGGGGAGGTTCGTCCTCAGGTGGACTTGCAGCATGGTGACTCATAATCAAACCTCGAGACTTGCATGAGACTAAATGAGCAGCAGATAACCTATACGGTGCACTGAGACGGACCTGGACGGTGCTAGCTCCTCGAGACCTGCGTGGCTGATGTCAGACGGAGAATATTAAAACAACACTGGACCTGAGGGGGCTGGGAAAGAGCATCGGAGCCATGCTGCTTTCCCCTCGCTAGCGGTCCCTTAGCACTAGCGAAAAGCAATGCATGTGTGTGTGTGTGTGTCCCCTTGCTGACCCGAGCCTGCATGCTAACGCTAATCACATTGTACTTGGCTATATAATTACCTATCTCATTAGCCAAAACCCGAGGGTCATCGTTATTAGCTGTCACGCTAGCTGTTCTGCAGAACGGGCCACATGACGCTACGCTGTCTATGGCTAATTAATTGCACTTGAATGGCCGTTCATATTTCATACATTTCATAAAGCTGTTACATTATGGAAGTAGTACAAATTTGAAACACACGGTCACCATTTTCGTGTTTATTTGTGACCTTAAATGAAAAGAGTGGTTGATGTTTGTGCACACACGCAGTTTTAAGTATCGCGGTGCATGCTATCCATGCATTTGTACATGTGTTGCATGTGTGTGTGTGTGTGTGTATGAATTTGTGTGATGTGACCGTGAGTGTGTGTAAAGCCCCTGAGCTGCGGCGAGTCACCTGTCACGTCACCTCTCATGTATCTATATGTTCGCGCTTTTAAAAGTGCTGAAAGGGGAATCCAATAAAACTGGACACTGGGATACACATTCCACACATACACACACACCCCCTATAGGCTCGCTCACACATGTGCCACCACACACTTAAAACGCATCTAGTGTGTCTTTAGTGTCCAAACTCAAAACTTCTTATTTCATTTAAGTTGACTTTTTTATATTCTCTCTCACACACACACACACACACACACACTCACATCCCCCACAGCCTATGGAAATAGCCTTGTAACCCCTGGTAGGATTTGAACAATAACAGCACCCTGTTATATACCAGCCACCCACTGCTCTGCTGTTCTGCTCCTCTCTGCGCTGCCTATGCACACAGTCAGGTCTAAGCATGGGCAAATATGACATGTGGGTGGGTGCTGCAATGCACACACAGATGCCAGAGTACGCAATGCACCGACAATATCAGCGTTGTGCCTGTAATAAGTCTGAACAAGTTAGAAGATCGACGCTCTTTACCTGTTTTCCCAGCTCACCTTTGAATGAGCTCAATCAGTAGCAGGCAAGAGGAGAAGCTGCTGTCCAGGCTAGTGTGGATAACATGTAATAATAACGATCGCTTTACTCGCGTAGCACCTTTCTAAAAACGATGTTTACAACGTGCTTTGCGTCAAAAACACATTGAGACAGTGAAGTTAAAGTACCAGAATTAAATAAGATGAGAAAAAAACAAGAAAAGCAGAATAAATAAAGTAATAAAGAGATAAATAAAAATCAGGCAGAAATAAAACGGGATACAATTGACAGACCAGATAGTAATGCCACTGCTCAAGTCAAATACCTGCTTGTACTTCAGCAGCATTGTGTGTGTGTGTGTGTGTGTGTCAGCTCCCGCTGAGCTTGAGGCTCTGGGTGTTGGTTCACCGCTGCTATTGATCCTAGGTCTCTCTCTCTATTACACCAAGGACCTGCCTGCCATACCGTCTCCTACAGCAACAGCACTCTGAAGTGTCTGTGCATGCCGGGGGGTTTGCAACAGTATGAGATTTTGATGGTCCGATTATGCTCTGAGGAAAAACAAAATCGCAGTTCGGCAGTTTTCAACCATAATTCAGTCAGAAGCATTTATTGCACGAACGGTTTAGTTGTATTTGCCGGTACAGGCTCTGCTCTCCAGCGTGCTCCCTGTAGGAGTCCAAGCAGCGTGCTGAGACTCGGCAGGGAGCGCAATCACCCCGTAATATACACAACAGCACCCAGTAGACACACATCGGGAGAAATCGACAGACAAACATTGCGAGTGTATTGATTAAGAAGGAGGAGGCTGGTGGTGGTGGAGGGAGCAGACAGCACAACCAGTACTACAGCATGTAGCAGGTGGGAACCGCGGGGATGAAAGAGGAGCCGACGGCTGAAGTGTCAAATACTGAAGTGTCAAAACATGATTGGAGTTTGGATCAGCTGACGATCAGCTGATGGAGCTGGGAGGGACAGGGACGATCAAATGAGCGTTTTGTAATAAAAGGTTTTATTGGGTCCTGCAAGGGAAACATGAAAAAGTATAGTTGCCTTGTAGAATTCACGTTTGAAACAAGCAAAACATAACGGATTGGACTTTGGGGTCATGGGTTAGTCTCTTACACCTGTCCTATATTTGGAAACCATTTAATCAATACAGGAGCGAATGAGGAAACTTCTCATGACTCACACGGACTACATTGCATGGCGTTGTGGTGAGCTCCTCAAAAAGCAAAGTAACTTGTATAGCACTCATTGCTACTTTATTGATGTAAGGATGGATAGTGATCTCAAAGAGGCTCTAGCTAATTAGGATGGTTTGAGCCTTTGGCAGCCGCTGTTATCAGACTTCATCAACAACCCCGCGGCCATTTTTGAGGTCTCTAAATTGATTACACAACTGATTTAAGGAGCTCTTTTGATGGATATACGGCCGGGGTGTCGTCTCCTCTGTCAGCTAATGTATAGCTCCCACGCAGACACACACAAACATGAATCACTCTGGTGAGACGTTTGACAGGGGAAGTCTCATGTGACCAAAAATGCCGAGGGAAAGGAAAACCATGGCAATTTGAAGCGTGGTTAATAGTGATACCAGCTAATCACTGCATACGTAGTGCATAAGTTCCCATAAACACACATGCCGCAAAGGAAATACAGGAAACGGTACACACAAAGACCATAAGAGCGAAAACAGAGAAACGGGAGAGTGAGAAAGAGAACAGGAAAAGCACCCACTGTGGATGTGGCCTTTTGAGCCATCAAAACCAAAAGCCATTAAATCAATTTCCTCTAATCTGGACGGGGGCCATCCCAGAGCAGGAAGCGCTAGGCTGCGAGCTTCCCCTGGGAACGCCAGTCATTGTGCCCGCATGCTGAGCGCAAACTGAGGAAGATCTGATTAGCAAAGTGCCTTCTTTTTCCTCCGCTGGGGAAGATGCCTGATCTCCTCTCTCATTCTTTTGTTCATTCATCCTCTCTCTCTCTCTCTCTCTCTCTCGCTCTGCCCACGCTGCTCGCTACAAGACTGTGTTTGGCTTCATATCATCAGTACACACACACACACACACACACACATCGCCAAATGGCAACAACAGCTACCTACACACCTCATTACTGTGGATAAGGTACACCCACTCTGATGCTTGATGCTGATTTTATTCACGCCTCAAGATCCTTGATAATGATGTCACTCTACTGTTGGTCAAATCAATACAATAATAATATAAATCAATACATACAGTTCTGCATGAAACATTCAATAAAAAGAGCAAAATGTATGTGTCGCCATATAGAAATAACGTTTCAGCTAACGTTAGCCAAGCAGCAGAGAAACCAGAGATTATACACCACCGCTTTGTGGGGAGCCAATCAGAACCTGTTTGATACAGAGCCATTGTTTTGCTTTGACTTGATTGGCTCACGGTCAGCGGGGACAACGTTTGAGGCTATACAATCGAGGCATTCAAACGTTGTTGTCGCAAAAAAGTCGCTGGCCAGTGTGGTGGGTGATCCCTATTATTTATCTGCCAAGTTTTTTATCGGCATTTTGGCGCCTGGGCAGGTGTTAGTTTGGGACCCTGGATATGAGGGGGGGTGAACAATGGTATCTCTTTCTCTCTGAAAAAAAACGAGGGAGTTTCTGTTGAGAGTCCTCCAACACTCTTGTCACATGTCTGACACAAGCGCTCCCTATGACGTTGAGGCTACTGTGCTAATGCTGTGCTACTTCACCATGCAACTACATAACACACACACCTATGGTAACGCTATGGCCGTTTCTAGGCAGGCTGATAACGGCCTATCGTGTCATTCAATCTTCTCGCAGGGTAATTGAGTGTTTTGGATGGCTTTTGTGTGCATATGCGTCTGTAGGGAATAGTGCCTATATCCTCTGCTGGTCCATTAGCTGACAATGGGCGTGTCTCGGGAGAGCATTATAAGAGAGGGGAGGAGGGGGGGGGGGGGCAGCGCAGTGAATGGGCCTGTTCTTGAGGTAACGTCTCACCATTTTGTTCAACGTATGACAATGCTCCGCTATAAAAAGCGGAGTGTTTTTTTTTGTGTTCGATTGTCTTAATGTGCATTTGTGTTACACACCTTATATTGTTACCAGCTCATTCAAAAGTGTCTGTCATTGTCAGTGTAATTGTATGACCACTATTGAAATCAATCTGAATTCAAGTGAATAGTATCGAATGAAGTGCAGAGGTTGCACCCAGGCGCCGAACAGCTCTTTTTTCCCTCTGTTCCCCTGGTCGTCATCTCTTCAGTTCCCTTGTTGCCGCAACAACACGTGTTCCAAACCACAACTTCCTGGTTGAGGCGCAAGCCGATTGGCTCAGAGGGGTACATACCCCCAACACGCCCACTCTGAAACCTCTCAGAGGTTCCTGGCACTACTCTCTGGCCGTTACTGCCTCGGCAATTAGAGGTTTGCATTCTCTGTTATGTGCCTGCACTCCCACACACACACCCTCTCTCTCTCTCTCTCTCTCTCTCTCTCTCTCTCTCTCTCTCTCTCTCTCTCTCTCTCACATGCAGAAAAATACACACAGCAGCACCAGGCGCAGCGCATTAGCGAACGTCAGAGCCGGGGCCGTGCTACGCAGGACAGCTGCCAAGAGTGACTGGCCGCGTCAAAACACATCTCTCGCACCTACACACTCGGCATTATTCCACTGCTATTTCGTTGATAGGCACTCGGTGAAACACTCGGAGGGGCCCGCGCTGTGGCGCCGACCGCAGAAACATTCTCAAGACCGGAGACCCACCGTGGTCCAAAAAAAAAAAAAGGGCCTCATGCGCTACCTCTAGAAAATGAATGGCAGGAAATGAAAATGGGGAGTTCATTCCTGTGGGACAAAGAAGTTGTTCTAGTCGTAAACTTATATTCATACTCGTTGGCTTTTCCAAGAGCCCACCCTTTAAACCACACTGTGAGCCCATGGCGAGGGGGACTTCATCACCGACCACCTATAAGGACTTTCCATCTTCGCACCGCAAAAACCTGCCACTACTGTACGAGTGTGTACGCATGAGAGAATGACAGCGAGAGAGAGAGAGAGAGAGACGGTAAAAAACAACTCTAATATTCTCCTAAAATTAGAAGCCGAGTGTGGTTCTGGGCCGCGGTCCAGCTCGTTCTGCTTGGCAGGTCTTTTATACTGGCTGAAACCATATTAAGGAAACGTAAAGCTGCCTTTTTACACGGTGAGTAAACACAACGCTGCAGCGGCACACGTCCTATATTAGGGGGAATTCCTGCCACTTCAGCTCCGGAGGAGGCAATCAGCGGGCATTTGGTCCGTCAGAGTGGCTCGACGAACGTTTGGGATCATGTGTGAACGCTCCGAATGAACTCAGACCGCTCTGAAACAAACTGAGAGCGTTTGCTGGTTGTTCCCCCGTTGTGAACACAAAGCACTCCTGGTTCAGTTTGCATTTTTCATTACATGTTTGTCCCTGCATGGTCATCATACAACGGCTACATACTTCCTCCATCTGCCTGCTCCACAAAACAAACACAGTCTGAGCAGGAGACCAAATTATTTACTGTGGTTCAGTCTGTGAACCAAATATTATTGAAGCCACCGCAGGCCTGGTTGTTTAGTTTTGAATTTATTTCCTCAGTGCTGCCATGATTGTGTCAACATTGCACTTTTCATTTCATGCTGCTGAAAAATTGTGATGTGTTGTGACCAGACCTTGTTTTAATACATTATCGAAACGTATTCTGTTAACGTTTGTACTGAAATGATATAAATAGAGTAATAATAAAAAATAGAATAGTTCAAATTCAATTTTTGATGGATTAGAGCACAAGTACACTAGAAAAAGTCCTTTCAAGTGAACGTACAGTGTGGATGCGAAGGGAACCGAGTTTATTTTCAATTGGTCCACAGATAGAGTTGATAAATATAAATCCATTTAAAGAGGTTTAAATGTGAAAACCCCCAAACCACTGGAATTAAACTGCAGGAAAATGAATGACACTGGGATAAAAAAACAAGTCTAGACAAAAAAAGCATTTAATGTATGTTTTGGCCCAGAGACCCTTTGTTGTTTTGCATTTTGATCCCCCATTATAAGGAATAGGCAAGCCGGGGAAACCACTAATGGCCCCGCATGTCTGTCTTCCTACCTTTTTAGACCTTTTTGATGTAGGTTAAAGTTTAAGACTATAATGCACTGAGCGGAATTCCAGGCCCGGCTGCCAGGTAATGACCCTAATCCTTTCCGAGCAGGAACCGCTACCAGAGGCGGTAATTTGTTTCCCCCTGGGGGTTCAGGGGGGAGCGTATAGGTGGTAGCGCGCCAGGAACCGGCAGCATAGGTAACCTGGCCACCATCGATAATGGTAATTAAATGAGAGGAAACGTGCTCCCGTCCTGCAATACCACAGAGGAGAAACGAAGGAGAGAGGAACAGAGGGCAGACGTGAGAGGAAAATAGAGCGAGGTGAATGGAAAAAAAAGAGGAGAGACGAGAAGGCGAGGAAGATAAACGATAGTTAAAAAGGCAGATGGTTTTTTTCGGCGAGAGAGAGACAAAGCACAACGGGACAAAGAAGTACGGGAGAGCCAGAGGGTAAAGAAGACACACCTGGGGGGTGGTGGGGGGGGGGATCAGATGTCAAATTCACAGCATAAAAATGAGCAAAAATGCAATCATGTCACATAGCTGCAAATTGCTGGGTCAAAAATTCAATTGTCAGCACTCCAAAAGGCAGTAGCAGTGCAGCGGGATCAAGGGCTAAGCCTAAATAGGCCTTGGTTAAACAAAGCCTGTTTAAGGTCGGAAGATGAAGCACTTACATTAAGCACCTGTAAAAACACACGCTGCTCTCATCCTGAGCTCTGGATTTCGTATTTCATCCGCATCGTGAAATACACACTGCGACCAATCATCTGCAGTGCCGTACTGTACGCTGATATAAATTCAACTACTTTCAAGGCCACCCATCCATTTAAGTTCTCAGGGCTTATTTTACTTCTAAAACTCACAACCTGTCAAGGCTGCTCTGAGGCGAGTAATAAAGAGAGATAGGCAGAGGGAGAGGGAGAGGGAGGGGGGAGCGGTAGCCTAGCGGCTTGCTGCATGAAGCCAGTCCCTGGGGTCGTGTGTGTGTGTGTGTGTGTGTGTGTGTGTAATGGTAGTAATTAGCTGATCAAACAGATAGACGTGAACCAGACTCATGCTGTGGTGGGGCTCTAATCCACATCATTAGCTATGAGTGTATGTGGTATTTGCATGGCTTGTGTGAGTGTGTGTGTGTGTGTGTGTGTGTGTGTGCATGCACTTAGTGTGTGAAATCCACCGTTAGGCTCTAATATCGCGGCCTGCTATGATAGCCGCCATAGGCACCCCACAAGCCCCTGGACACGCATTTGAGGAGCCACTGCGAGAGGATGACTTTGGAGATTAGTAAGCGAGCTGATCCCAGGCCAGCTGGAAAAAAAAAGGTCTTTCTAACAAGTTTCCACTAGGCTAAATAAAGTTGATTTGGCCTTGGTAAGCAGTAAGTATTTTAGCTGCTGTAGCATGGAATCAATAACCTCACAGGGTTGATTGATCTTACCATAACTGCAATATTTGACAAGAGTCTCCAACTCCTGCAACCTTTACAACCTAATCCTGGGATCATGTGGACCCGCCAGAGGTAGGCCTGCGACCCAACCCCGGGGCCCCGACCGCTTGTTAAAGAAACCAGGCTCTAGCTGAAATAACTGACCTAACGTCCCACCGTATCCCACTGTGCGGGATAAAAGTCTACACATGCTCCATCCATCCCGTAGCCGCCGCCGCCGCCTCCTCCCACAGCCACATGACATGACATTTACAAGCTGATTGATGGGGACGATGGCCAGGCGGCCGTTGTGTGTTCGCGCGATGTCGTTTGATCAGCAGAATCCCACCTAATAACTGCATATGTGCTCATATGATGAGGTCATCAGCGGCGGCCAGGCCCCAGGTGAAATACTGTACACGCAAGGGGGGAAAAAATACATGCTGACATGTCTGAAAAAAAATCTGCTCTGCCTCATCTTATGGGAGGAGAAAGGAGTGCGACATGTTCTGGCGGGGGTAACAAGGATGTCTTTATGCCCCCCAAAGTATGTTTTTAAAAACATCATATTTGTTCCTGAACGGTTTGACGACGCAGCGTGTGAATGTTTACACTCTGTCATACATGATGTCCGAAAGGATCGTAAAATAGTAGAGGACACACACACACACACACACACTATAAATGTCTTAACAGCCATGGTCACACTGTCTCTCTCACACACACACACACACACACACACACAGAGTTGCTATTTTTGGGTCCTCTCCAGGTCTGGTGCTGCTAATAAGCAGGCGTTTGCTGAAGCAGGGCAGCGGCAGTGTGTTTCTGTTTATGAAGTGAGCTGACGGTGGGTGTGTGAGGAGGAGGAGGAGAGGGGAGGCGATAGACAAGTGGAGTTGGAAGAGTCATTAGACTCCGTACTGCCACATGAAGGAAGGAAACGGGGAGAGAGAGCGAGAGATGAAGAGAGAGAGAGTTTTATTTGTTCCACTTCATTATCTCATGTGATTATCTGAGGATTTTGTTCAGAGAGGGAAATCTCTGATGACACGGTGAGCCTTTGACCTCGAGGGGGATTTCATTTGGAAAAGCAAAAACAAAACAAACAACACCGACTGTACGCTACATCATCAGCCGGGGCAGCAGAGCCTTGTAGAGCGCAACGCATGGGGCCAAAAACCCACACACAGCCTCCTCGGTTTCACCCATCTCATGGTTGCAAGAAACTGCACCAGGAAACAGATACAGTATAACTTACACGTAATGGCTGCAGTCATATAGATGGCCCAGATAAGCACGCTGCTCCCTTCAGGCATGTTGCGGCAAAATGCAAACTGGGTGGAAGTCAAAAACGTAAACAACAGATGCTGTGTGCTATCCTGGTAATGCGGGGTGAACCTGACAGCCCCGCTCTGCAGCACTGCACTGAGCAACAGCGAGCACGTCAAACTTCTTAGCTCCATTTATACGCGTTGACACGATGCCAAAGAGAGGAGTGACACGGCTTGGGGCACCGCCGCTAGTGTGGCGAACGCTAGCGGCTCGCTAACGCTGACCGCGCCTGGGAATAGAAGGCAAATAAGGCCCAGAATAAGCACCCGGGTTGACATCCACAAATACAGATCAAAATGCCGCAGGGAACATGAAGGAGAGTCTGGCCTTCAACCGCCACAAAAAAGGAGCTCACTTGTGTGTGTGTGTGTGTGTGTGTGTGTGTGTGTGACAGCTACAAATAAACACACACACACACACTCTCTCTCTCTCACACACACACACACAGAAAAAGCAGCAGCAGCAGCAGCAGCAGCACTGAAGTGCGGTGGTCAGCTGCGGGGTCGGCAGTGTGTACTCTCTCTCCGCTAATGTATTCAATCTCCCGTAAAGCTAACGCCTGTCAGAAGGAGAGAGAAAAAAAAAGAAAAAGAAAAAAAGAAGCTTGCTCACTTCAGTCACTGTGAGCGGGCCGGCTGGCCACACAGTACACACTCTATCCCTTCCCCACACCCACTCTGTTTGCCAGGAAACCATTCCTTATGGTCTGGTCGCAAATAGCTGCCAAGCGCAGGGGGGGGGAGCCCATGATCAATGAGCTGTGGACAGGGTGGCAGGGGACAGCTAGCTAGTTAACCTGCTAATGCTTTGACAGAGACCAGAAAAGGCACTGTAAGGCTAATGGAGTCCACAGTGTGTGTGTGTGTGTGTGTGTGTGTGTGTCTCTCTGGGCCTCTTCATTACTAGCAGGAGGAGGAGGACACTGTCTGTACACACTGCACTGCTGCTGCTGCTTGCTTCCAACACGCCTCCCCTTGCCGGCAGTGTTTGCGCGTGTGTGTGTGTGTGTGAGCGTGGTTTGCAGCCGTACGTGTTTACTGTGCTAAAAGAGTTGTCAATGTGTGTGTTTGTGTATATATATGTGTGTGCATGTGAGGAATAGGAGGGTTAGGTGTGTGTGTGTGTGTGTGTGCGGCAGAGGAGGAATGTCTGTGTGGGGTGCTTGTATGTTTGCGTGTGGTATGTGTGCATGTGTATGATTATGTACATCTGCGGGAGAGCGCGTACGAGTGCCAGTGACTCGGCGAGGTTTGGCCCAAGCCTTCACAGGCATGTGTGTGTTCTGCAGCGGGCGTGCGGAGAGAGAGAGAGAGAGAGAGGAGAGAGAGGGGTGTGGCAGTAACGCTAAGCTACGTGCCGTTCCTCTCAACGCCATTTTTCTGTGTGTGTTTTTAGACAGAACGCAAATTATATCCAGGAAAAATCGAATGTAAAGTCAACTAGAATAGGAGAGGAGGAAGTGGTGATTGGAGGGGCTGAGAGGGAACGCTTGCTTCTTAGTGAGGCGATTCGGCACTGGGAGCTCTAACAAGGTGGCAATAAAACACATTGGGAGCTTGTACCCGATGAGTAGATACAGTACAGACATTTTTATCCATCGCCTAGCCGAACACAAGTTGGATGTGTGGACTCCTACTAGTTCTTATCCTAGCATCCTCTCTCATCCCAACATCCATGAAGGCTCAACTGGGCCAAATCCCTTCGACTACAATAGCAGACTAAAACCATATTACACACAACGCAGCCTTTTAAACCTTTTAAACTTGATAACACGGTCTGTTCTTAATGCGGTTTTGTAACTGTGGTGGCATGAAAGCAAAGTGTGTTAAAGCTGACATCAAGCAAATCACGCTTTGCATTATATCACTGTTAAATCTGAACAACCAGAGGAGAGGGTGAATAAAGGAGGGATGTGCCACAATACACAACCGGTTGACGAGTCGTGTGAGGACGTTCGTAGATGTTGTTGAATCAAAATGCACAGGTCATGCTTGTTTTTATGGTTGATAATATTTGAGTTATTTTGCGCCACTGCCCAATACAGCGTTCCCCTTAGCTCACAACTGTATTTGTGGTGGTAGGGCATCCTGGGGGGAGGTCAAAATAGATGGCTTGAACATTTCATTTCAACGCATTCCCTTTCTGTTGTCATAATAACGGATATCGTTGTAGCTACTCGTGCAGAGAGATTAGTCTCTGGTGTGACGGAGAGCATGAACGTGATACGTTAAGAGATCCATTTAGATCAATTTCTATACATTGACTAACTTTTTATTTTGTGGAGACCATGCTCTTATTGTGGCGGTGCACCACAGATGAGCCTACAGATGGGAAACACTGAATAACCTTATGTCGAATTTTGGCATTTTGTATACGCTAGGCTACGCTCACTTTGTCGTTCAGACCACCCACCGACTGCTCCCACCGCGAAAAATAGGAGCGCGGGCAAAATGCCACCTACTAAAAGCAAAAGACCCTCGTGAAATGTCTAGGATGTCTATAAAAATATATCGGTCACCTGCTGAAACGTCCCGGCAACATGATGAGGGAAGTTCAGCCGTTTTAAGAGCCCCTGAATAAGCAGCTCCTCTGTTAGCGTCGAGCTGAATGAGCTACATTAGAGGAACGCTAAACCGTGACCAGGATACCAGGATGTGTGTGTGTGTGTGTGTGTGTGTGTGTGTGCAGTGATAAGACCAGAGAGAGTTAGGGATGACATGCAGGTGAGGCTCCAATTCATCAGACTAGGGACACACACACACACACACACACACACACTATATTCTTTTAACCCCACCCTTAATCCTCGCAACTACATGCTTAATCTGAATTTAACTCCGCTTCTTGCAGAGGGCAGGGAATGCAAGTTGGGAGATTATATAAACCTCTCGGGCTATACTGCGCTCGCTGCAGCGGTTCACTGGGTGCACACGTCCTCATCAGCACCGCAGCAAAAACCGAGTGCCCTCATTTCTTCCCACGCCAGTAATTTCTTTCCATAGGCTGCGTTTGCACCGCCGATGCGCTGTCCCTGTGGAGGGGGCTTGTTTGGACAGTTGGCTTTACTTCGGGTGTTAAAATAGGTCACAGAATCTAAAAAGCACAATAGTGATTAGTGCAACTTCCAAAGCAAAGAGGCAGGGTTTTTTTTTTTTGTTTTCCTCTGGGGAAAAGGTGTTATTCTAGTGCTGTGCAAAATCCCTGGCCTACATTCAAGTTACCGAAAAACGTCTTTATTGGATCTAAACAGAGTAAATCCCTCCCTATTAGTACATTTGATGTCCTCCTGTAGTATTTTTTTCCAAGGGCTGACAAAAGAAATAGCTGTGTCCACAAGTATTAGAATATATATTGATTTATTTAGTAACAAATTCACATTAAGATACGTGTCAGGACTAAGAAGTATCACCATGGTGATTAAAACCCTATTAATTGTCTGACGGAGGCTGTAGCTGACCTTGATTCACTGCAATAGCTGACATAAACAATCAATAGGTCTGCATGTTGACACGGTGTATGCACACACACACACACACACACACACACACGGTTCACAGGTTGCAAATAAAACATTGCGAGCCGTCAAATCATTGCAGAGAGCACTTTGCGCCCTTTTCAGTTCGAATCGAGTCAGGTGCTTATCTGACTCCGTGCCAGCTCCTACTAATGAAGTCAGTAAATCAACATCCATGTTCATTTAGAATGTAAACACCCGATAAAAAACACGAGCGGTCATCTGAATGACTCGGTTCAAGCCAAGTAGCGGCGCAAGGCATCCGTCTATTCCTGAAGAGACACAGGTGAACCTAAAAGTAGGGCGTCCCCTCGGCTTTTTGACGGGCTTAGGCGTTAACAACACCAACTGGGTCAGTGCCACGAGGACGCCGGTGGATAGACTCACAACAAAAATACAGACTAAGCCTGAAAAGCAAAGGGCCCATGCTGTACAATGTATACCCTCACACTGTGTTGTGCTAAGACTTTAGATTGACATTGGACTGGCAGTGAAAAAAATCACAAAACATTCCTATGTAATACTGTCTGTTATTCCAGGTCTCTCTAGGATTAGGAGATATAGATATAGACTATCTCATCCCACACAACTACAACGAGTATATGAAGAATGAAAAATGTATGACTGACTCTACCAAATGATCCTTGACGGTCCCCCGCAGGTGCTGTAACCTCACGAGAGGTCAGGGGGACCAGGACAATGGAGGGGCAATGGAACCAGGAAGTGACAACCCAGGAGTCAAATAAAGCCATTCAGTCAAAACATCTTCATCATCTTCATCAGTCGATGAAGACGGTCTTTATTTAGTCAGTCAGTTCTTGTCTTTGTTCCAACTGAGACCGGCGACTGACAGATTATACATCACTTTGTTTTTCTAATGCCATTGCTGCTGCTGACATGACTCTCAGGCTACTGCTCGCTCTGTGTGTGTGTGTGTGTGTGTGTGTGTGTGTGGGCGCGTGCATGTGTGGGCGCGTGCATGTGTGCTAAGGATAAGGGTGGGTGAGAGTGTATGTGTTTACTACATACAGATGTGTGTATATGAGAGTGTGTGTGTGTGTGTGTGTGTGTGTGTGTGTGTGTGTGTGTGTGTGTGTGTGTGTGTGGGCGCGTGCATGTGTGGGCGCGTGCATGTGTGCTAAGGATAAGGGTGGGTGAGAGTGTATGTGTTTACTACATACAGATGTGTGTATATGAGAGTGTGTGTGTGTGTGTGTGTGTGTGTGTGTGTGTGTGTGTGTGTGTGTGTGTGTGCGTGCACTGCGGCGTCTGTATCAGCAGCCGTCCTGTAGCACCAGGTGAGATTTATGAGGTGTTAAGAATGTTAGCCTGCAGCCCAGCGATGGGGGACCAATCCCACTGGCCCACTCCCTCTCCGCCTGCCTGCGCCCCAGCCTAACACCCCTCCCGTCTCCTACACACACTCACACACACACACGCACGCACGAACGCATGCACGCACGCACACACAGAAACACATGGCTACACACATCTCTGTGCGTACACACACACACATACTTGCGCACGCATCAACCCCTGAACCTCAAAGTGTAAGCCTAATGTCTGCAACACCCCCGCCCACCCCTAAAATACCCACTTCCTGGGGCAAAACACACCTTCTAAAATATCCCACCCACCCCCCCAACCCCCGTCCACTCTTCCACTTTTCTTTTCCAGATGACGAAATCTCTCCTCCTCCTGTGGAAAAATCACACATACTGGCCTTTCCTCTGGCCAGGCAGCATGGTGGGGATCGCTCCAACAGAAGGGCTTGGAAGGGTCAGTCTTTGAACCGGTGACAATGGAGCGTGTTTCACAGTATTTACTAGCCTCGTGAATCACCGGAGCGCCTGACTTTACTGGATGACAGTGAAGACCCTCTGTTCCATGACACTCTACTATGGATTCTGGAGCTAATGCACGCACATGCACGTGTACGTACATAGTGTGCACGCAAGTCGACTTGCAGCCACTTCGGTGCTGGTGCAGTTTGTCCTGTTCTGTTTTGACTGTCGCCACATTAAAATGATTTTGCAGGTTTTGCAAGTGGAGCACCGACTATATGGCCGCTGTGCCTCGTGTTGATTTGAAAACTCATATACTGCTAATTGCCATTCAACTTAATGTCCATTCCTCACATGTCCCGCCCACCCAGCGCTCTACCATTAAAGCCTTTCCCACCAAACATCTGTCCAGACAACTCTGGGGATATTCTGTCCCATTCTGCCCGGTCTAGCTGTGCATGCTCTGCCTATGCTGCTTCCCTAATGCTGCAGGGACTTAGAGCAGGATTACACTCCAATTATACGCTTCCTATTCTCTCCAGCTGTGCAGAGAATGGAGAGAGAGAGGGGGGAAGAGAGAGAGAGGGGAGAGGAGAGGAGAAACATTCATACCTGTAGATTGAACAGGTCTCAAAGCTTGTTCTGAAGCTTGAAATACAGAAAAAACATTATTGCAGGACTGTGGGAGGATTTCAAGAGCTGATTGGTGGAGATTCTTAGTGGAGATGGAGTTTGACTTAAGGATGGGTATTTGAATGTCCTGTCTTTGAGTTCAATTAACTTAAAACATATCCTTGGTTACCAATAACAATTCACAAAACACTATGACAAATACAGATGCTCTGATGTGCTCTGGAAGCTGGGGGCTTTGACTGGGAGGGGGAAGAGAATAGGTCTGTAGTTATTTGTTTGTTATACTTACAACTGGTTTTACAACAGTTGCAATCAGATTATCTTGATAACGCAGCTTACGTTGGCGAGGAGAGCGGTCGAGTCACACCACAGTAAGGCTGGTTTGACTGTGTGTATAGTTACATAACATCAAAGTTATTGTTTGTTAAATAATAATAATAATACATTTAGAGCCCATTTCCTTAAAAAGTGCTATGGTATATAAAAAAGAAAAACTTAAAAAAACATAAGTTTAATGCTTTAATAACAACAATAGTGGCAATGATTATAAGGCTAAAATTCAGGAATTTCTGGCATTTTATTTGGCTTCTATCAAAACCCCACCCACATCCGGTCTAAACCACGCCCCCTTTCGGTTTTTATTTTTTATATTTATTTATTATTATTTTTTTTTATTTTTTTATTTATTTATTTATTTTTTAATCCGAATACAAATATAAATAATTTTTTGGGTTGAACAAATACAGATACAAATACTGCCAACACCCATGCACCCACACTATTAGTCTAAAACTATCAGTTTTAGTTGTCCACTGAGCCACTGAACACCTGAGAAGCAGAAGAGACTCTGCACTTAGTCTGCAGGAACAAATGTCAGATTTATTAGACAGACAGTTTCGCCCGTTGAGGCTTCATCTCTAATCACACTGATGAAACTGGGATGGGCCAAACACAAGTCCAATAAATCAGAGGCGTTCATTTGCAAAACGAGTGCCGACCTCTCCCACCTCTGATAACCGAAACACTCCCACACGGTGTTGAATGATGCGTTGGCTTGGCACACCCAACGCCGACCAGGGCTCAGGGTGACACTGTGGGAATACAAACTTTTACTTCCTTCTCTGGCCAAGCAGGAGCCGTTGCCATTAATATCAGGGCTCTAAGCTCAGCCTGCAAACACGCTGCTATAAAAAAAACACTCGTGGAGACACATGGAAAAATGGAGGGGAAGGCAAGGAAGGAAGTAGGCACAGAATCATTGCATTTTTGCATGGCAGGTCGAGGGGGAACGCAAGACCCTATTTGGGAATGTCTGACAAGCCATCATCGGGAGTCAATAGAGCTGCCTGAAGGCACGGCTATAAGTTACAGAGTTACTGTGTGTGTGTGTGAGAGAGAGAGAGAGAGAGAGAGAGAGAGAGAGAGAGAGAGAGAGAGAGAGAGAGAGAGAGAGAGAGAGAGAGAGAGAGAGAGAGAGAGCGAGAGGATACAGCACAGTGCGCACTGTTATGAGTACAAGTACAAGAGAGACAGATAATACTTGTACAGTTGCACGTGTACCGTACAGTCACCTGTCTGGGGAGACGGGGCGGAAAAGAATAACGTACCGGTCGCCTCGTGTGTGTTTGTGAGGTGGTTAATGATTTCCCCAGCCCTCCCGGGTCGCGCGGTCCGTCTCGTCTCCGCCCTGCAAAGAAATAAACAAGAGGATTGTTCAGAGGTGGCTGAGCAGAGAGAGAGAGAGAGAGAGAGAGAGGGAGAGAGAGAGAGAGGGAGAGAGAGAGAGAGGGAGGGCGAAAGCATATAGAAAACAAACAAGGCCAACAAGGACACCCACCCCCTCCTCCTCCTGAAATCCTCTTTCGCTCTCTCCTCCTCTCCCTCGCTCACTGTCCTTCTTCTATTCTCTCTCTGGTTCTCTACATCTCTACATCTCTTTTCTGTCCTCCTCCCTTCATCCTTGCCTCTCGTTCCTTGACTCTGCTCCTCCTCGCCTTCCTTCCTTCCTTCCTCCTCCTCTTTCCCCATCCCTCCCTTTATCCCACTTCCATATTTCTTTCACTCCCCTTCCTCTCTTTTCTCCATTCCTCTTCCTCTCTCTCTCCGCCCCCCCCCCCCCCCCCCCCTCCCTCCCTCTTGTCCTCCGGAGGAAAAATAATCCCTGGCCTCGAGGGCCTCGGCCTGTTTACCTCACAGACAGACATGAAAGCCAAAACATCTATCTATGGGCCTGCGTCACAGTCACGCTTATAATGGCTGCAGAAACATCTTCCCACCGCTAGCATCGCTGGCTTTCATGTCAGCGCGGGAGCTAGCGTTAGCATGCATGCTACAGCCTCCTGCCACCTGTAGGGTCAAGGCTTTGATGTTTACCTACCGGCAGCCTCAGATAAGAAGCCAGTTGCAGGACGGTTAGGCTAACGACAACACGCTCAGACATAAACTTTCCTCCAGGTAAGCAGTGTCAATAATATTATTCCCAGTGATGAGTAGTGGAACAATTGGCAGTGACATATCTATAACTGATATCTCACCTCCGCGCCGCGATTCATTTTTTTTGTCAGAAGTAGTCATCATCATCCTCTCAGCATCCTCTCAGGTTTTATCATACAACGAGATGACAAGCACATTGGACCTCAACGCTCACAGGGAGGCAGTTGAGAGTCAGAGAGGATGCAACCGCCAACTGTAGGGGTGTAGCAGTAACCTAATGACTAGTGTAACAGATTACAGGGAGTAAACGGGAGTCAATACGTAACATTACTTTTGAAATGAGTAATATATTACTTTCATCTGTGACAACCCCCGGCGCTGAAGGTAACTGGTGGCTTCTGGGGCTTCTAAATCTGCCGCCGGTGACCCCAGGTTGTTGTTGTTTTTTTTACTCTTATTTAGACAGAAAACATTACGACAGGATTCTCCACAGAGAGGGAGGGACATAGCGATAGAGTGAGAGAGAGCAAGTGAGAAAAAAAGAGCGAGAGCATGAGACATTGTGAGATAGAAGGCGAGAGAGAGAGAGAGAGAGAGAGAGAGAGAGAGAGAGAGAGAACCAGCTAAACTGGAAAGTGCTCTGAGACCCTGACGGGAAGGAGGAAGCTGTTAATGTCGTTACAGTCCCATCGGAAGGGAAATGCCGGGAGGAATGCCTCTGTGTGTGTGTGTGTGTGTGTGTGTGTGTGTGTGTGTGTGTGTGTGTGTGTGTGTGTGTGTGTGTGTGTGTGTGTGGTGTCTGTGTCACATGCTGTACTGGTTTATGTGTGATGGAATACGTGTGTTTTGGACATGTGTGTGTGTGTGTGAGATGATGTGTGCGTTAAGTAATGGTGTATGTGGTGATGTGAGGGGGAGGGGCGAGTGGGTGGGTGATTAAATATGGCGTTGGGGGGAAATCCCCTCTGATGGATGGATGGATGGATGGATGGATGGAGAGGCAAAAAGGGGGGCGGCGGCCTCTCGACATGCTTAATTTGTGTCTGAGTACATGAGGTCAAAGCTCATCCACTGAGCTGCTGGAGGGACACGGCTTGTAGACACAGTCAGATGGTGGATTAGGAGGATTAGTGAGGCGTTGATGATCGTGTCTATGCATGCATGTATATGACCCGACTGGGAAAAGTTCACTTAAGGAATATGGGTCGGAAATGCCGCAGAGATACTCGCCCCGGCTCACCGAGAATATCAGACCGCATGCAAAGACTGAGGCGGGGTCAACTATTTAGCCCCTGACAGCCTGCGACAGGGGGCCCGACTCAGATCTACCCTCCCACACCACGGAGCAGCAGCAGATGATAGATGGCATTGCAGAAGAGAAGAAGGGAGGGGGGGAGAGGGGGAGAAGAAGCTTGAAGGCAGAGCGACGTCCCGTTGAAGAAGGACGGGCTTGTGTGTCTTTTGGAAAGCTTCAAAGTAAAAGTCTCTCCGTCTCGCTTAAACTCCTCCCGAGCAATGCCACCGCCGCTGCCAGCCTGGCCCATTCACCACCCTGCCGTGATATGAATAGCTCCCTTTGTCGCGGTGAAAATTCCACCGGCGAGTCTCTAATTAGCCAGGGGGGGGGGGGGCTCTTCCCCTGAGGGCCCAAGAGACGAGGAGGAGAAAAGGTAGCTACGCCGCCACGGGAATCGGACAGCACGTTAAGCAAAACAGACCGGTGTGTGTGACGCCTCTCCTCGCCTGAGCTGAAACTAACTGACGACATAATTCGGGTGTTCTGAAAAGATAAAGAGAGTGAAAGACAGAGAGAGAGAGAGAGAGTAAAGTGCCTCTAAAAATGTATCACTCAACCCAATTGAAGGCATAATTTGCGCATTCAGAAAGGAAATGAAAGAGAGAGAGAGAGCGAGACAGAGAGAGGAAGATGGTTCTTGGTTTTCCGAGCAGGGATCTGCATCGGGTTGTGAATTTTCCTATTGTTGTTGAGTTGTCGGAGAGCGGCTCCCTTACAGTTATCTGCCCGTCGACAGCTGCAGCTTTGGCTAATGGATGTTCATTATTACTGCAACCTGTGTAGCTTCTGCACAGACATCCTCACCGGTCAGCAGGTTCTGATCATCAATCCATATCCCCCGCCCCAAATCTGCTGCCTACCGGACTTCGATCGTGCAGCACGTGCCAAAACTGCGATTTGAAAGTACAGCTGTTCTTTGTGTATATATGTGTGTTCTGTATGTTTGAAGGTTTTCTGGCCCTGTGCACGTGCACTTGATCCACGTTCCTGTGACAAGGTGAATTTCACCGGGTGGAGTGTGGCAGGTGATCGCAGGCTCACGTGCTATTTTTGAAAACGTCTGGCTATGGTACATAGTGTGTCTAGACTGATCCTGCTGCAATGTCAGATAACATGAGGTACAGGTATCATACTTCATGCCAACTGCTTTCATGATTATGTCTTAAACTGTCTCACTGTTATTTTCTATAACTGAGCAACAACCACACCAAAATCTTGAAAAATGACTTCAAATGTTTTTTTGATGGTCTTGAATAGCATTTGATACTGACAGTACATTTAAAAAAAGTACGTAAATACATATACAAGCCCACGTGGGAAGGAAGTACTTTGTACCCCAGAGGGATCAGGAATAAGGTCACGACACAGCGAGTTGTAGACGACTTCCTACTTCGTGTACAAACAACAAAGCGACCAGGGGTGCAACGAGGAAACAACACGAGGCTGCGAGGTCAGGGATTAATCGTGCATGCAGACATAAATGTGATTCACTCAGTGTTTATTTGAAGTGCAGAATGTTTTCCTCAGTATATCATCGATAGATCAGTTAGCAGATAGCTTAGTATAACGGCTGTAGAGAAATGAGACCACCGCCGAGAGAATGGGTTTATTCTATGTGTTGCTGTCTACGCTGCCCCGCGGCGCCGAGCGAGCTGTGCAGCATCAACTGTTGCTGCACTGGAAGAACCAGGATAACCACATCATTCACCCACTGTGTCAAGAAGAATAGATCCACTCTACTCTACTGCTGTGCTCTGGGAGGTTCGCTGTTTGACTGTATATGGTTCGAACAGTTCAAAGTGAAGGAATAAAGACGGCCATTCTTTTTTCCCCGTAGCGAAAAAGAGAATTAAAATGTTATTAGACGAGGGAATGTTGACCTGTGATTTACCTCGTCGTAATGTGCAGCATGTGTTTCTGGTCACGTTGATTTAGTAGCGCTTAAACACACAGACTTGACTCTTTACCCTTAAAAACACCCGACCATAAAAAACGAGTACGGCTATTAAGAGATAATCTAAGCAAGCATGGATACCAAAGTACATCACAAGGTGAGATGTACTGCTTCTGTGTGTCGACTTTTATCCTCCATTTTCTTAGGAGAACATTGAATGCTGATACATAGATGCACATAGACAGATGCTTTACTGATCCCCAGGGGGGGTTCTGGGGGTTCAGCAGCATAAAAGTATCTCAAAAAAAACAAAATACACACAATGAGTAGGCTTAGATAAAATGCATCAACAGCTCACCATGACCAATTGTCACCCCCCCCCCCCACTGACCAGCTCTGCCCCACAGCTCCCAAACCTTCACATTTTCAAAGGGAAGCTGTGCATTCATACATCCACACACCATGTGGATACAGTTTGTGCAATTTAAAACAATCGGTTATGGGACGTCATTTAAGACATAGTATATTTTGAGGGAGACCAAAGAGTCGTGTCTTAGAACCAAAAGAGTCTTTCTGTAGTCTTTTAGTATTATTCAATCGGAGACAACAGATGATGGCCAAAAGAGTAACAGACGCTGCTGAGCTGGTACAAATCTTCTCTCCCAAGCAGCAACAGCAGAGGCATCGAACTTATAACAACCCATCATGAGTGAAAGCCATGCCGCGGCCAAACAGCACAGGCTTCAAGACACGCTTGTTTAGTCGAGTTGTGCTTCCCGTGCTTCCTCTACTAAGCAACCGAAAAATGTAAAAAGAAACAAACAAAAAAAATGAAAGCACTGCCAATCCACAGCGGACTTGAGTAAGTCCAAAACAGAAGTAGAAAGAGTGCAGAGGAGGAGGTTCAACTGAAAACACCTCCGGGCTAGATACTGTCAGTGGGCCCCAAGTTCACCACCCACCCCCCCCACCCACCCTCCCAGTGAGCACAGCCCCTTCTCTGGTGGCAAATGTAAGGCTTTGAAGTCCTGGGAGGGAGGGGGGGAGTGTGGGGGATTCACTGGCCTGTCACAACTGCTATGAATGATGGTGGATGGAGAAGATCAGATCCTTGCCTTGCTGTTTCGCCTCCGGGGAAACGCAGACGGAGCCGTGCAAGGCTAGACATGGTGAGACATAGAGAGCTGTTGTATGCTCAGGCTACGCCGCTAAGCATAGCCTTAGCATAAAAACCCCCCGATTACACCCTCAATTTCAAGTTGAGTCAGCAAAAGAAATCATAATCAACCATAAAGGCTGGCAGGCAATTTTGAACACATTAGTTCCCTCCAGAAAAGTCTTTCAGCGCTCTCCTATAACAATGAAGGTTTTCAAAGTGGAATTTGAAAAGGGATGCTGGTGTGATGTCAAAGCAGAAGAGATTGAAAGTGAAGCGTTTTGATCCACCGGTTAGCTAGACCCTGTGTAGTTTCATCAAAGATGCACTTTGAAGCGAGCCGAGGATCCGTCTATCTTATTATTGTCCCGCATGAAACTCCGAGGGTGGCGGGGAGCGCGTTGCATCATGGCGGCTCTGGTGGGCGTGGGCTCAAAAGCAACCTCGCAATGGCACTGGCGACTAGTTAGGCACCACGCAAGCTTTGATGAGTTACCATGGCAACAGGGTTCCTTACTGCCCCTAATCCCCACCGTCACTACCACCACACGACCCTCTATTCCCATGGCACTGCACCTTGACCTCTCTCTCTCTCAGTCACAATGAACAGAGTACATTCAATGCCACATTCAAAGCCCCCTCGGGAACGCCGCTACCAAAATCCCACTCAGGACGAGCGACGTAAATGGGACATTTTATTACCCAAGAACAGCAATTTCGCAATACGCGCACACACACACACACACACACACATTTCCATTGTGGAATTTGTGTTGTGCATCTGGTCTTGATATTAGGGGCTAAAATTGTTCATTCATGGTATTTTAGCTGTTTCATGTACTTCAAAACAACACATACTCTGGTTTTGAATACATTCCTCTGGTGTTTGAGATTTAGCTTATAACATCGGGAATCGATTGTCAAGCTCCTATGTGTGTCCACTGAGTGTAACTGTAGCTAAAACACCATTTACACACACACACACACACACACACACACACACACACACACACACTACAGTAAATGTCCTTCAGGCCATCTGTGTGTCAATCTATCTGGGGGACGGGGCGAGGGGGGCATCATGGTGTCACTCGTCACTCTAAGGGCGGCCATTTTGTCCCAATGAAAGACTGGATTCACAATATGGGCAGCTATAGAATGGACATCACTCAGGAGAACGACCAGAGAGAGAGAGAGGAGGATGACAGAGAGCAAGAAGGAAAGAGAAAGAGAAAGAGAGAGAGAGTGAGAGGGACAAGGCCACGTTGATGAGCGCCTGCACAGCTGGCTAGTTCAAGGAGAGACAAGGGGGAGGGCACAGAGGCGAGCAGGGGGCAAGACAATGTAAAGGGGCTTGTCAAAAAGGAAGATTTACTGTCGTCGAGCCGCAAATAGTACTTTGCCCCAGTGCCCTAACCAGCACATTTACATAGAGGATGTGTTCAGGGACTGGGGGGGGGGGGACGTGGTGAGAAACAGTGAGGCAGCTTGTAGCTCTGGTCTTTGTCTACAGATATGTGCATTCAATGGAGAGAGACGGGGAAAGAGACTAGAAGAATACATGGTGGTTTGTAACAATAACATGTTTTGTTCACTTTTTGCTGGGTGTGTTGGAAGATAGACGTAACAACACTCACACGCTCTGAGATAAAACCCAACTGTACAGCATGGACTTCCTTTGAAAGGGTTGAATACCTTTCTGATCACCTGGAAAGTATTCAGTGTCCTCTATCTGATCTATCCTAGTGAGTTACAGAGTAGTGAAGATGAACCCACGCAGGACTTTAAGCCTTGTCCTCAGCCCTCCAGACCTCATTACGTCAGTCAAATGTCTATACTTCTTTGAAGTCAGACGAGGTACGCTCCTCCTTCTGGGTTCAAAAGTTGCAAGTGCATAACAGGTGTGGTTACTCTGACTTCCCCTATCTCCATTGTCCTGTTGGCCCTCCGACACTGCCTGAAACAGGCATGAGGAGTTAATAAACAAACCAATTAGATCACTTGAACCTGATAGGGTCGCCCTGCCGCTGCCGACATGTTATGTCAGAGGTTAAACATACATGTTTTTCTAGGAGTGCATAGTCCTTTCCATAGCTCTGTGTGAGAAGGGGAGGTGCTAGCTGTTAGCCGGGCTACCATGTCCTGCCATGTTAGCGTTGTCTCGCAGGGCGGCTAGACTACTGTCGTGAGAGACAATGGCCATATACCAAGTCATACCGTTGGGTCCCGAGGGTCATTGAGAGGTCATGAGATAATTACATTGTGAGGGCTGACCAACCAGCTAGATACAATACTGAGATAATGCCCAGTGGCTACTGTTTGTCTATACCCAGACTACAGTAGATTTATCCATTTGTTTAATATCCTAGGGCCACTATGTTCTGCACAAACTAGCAGAAAAGACATCTAATGCAGATACGCTAATCCCATAGACTCCTTAGTCCTCCTCCTTAGTTTCCTTATCACCATAGCGATAGGAAACATCTCATCTCTTCAATTTAAGATACAAAAATTCTGTCCCCAGAAGTATCTTATCACTATTATGACTCCCCAAATACATAGAAAAATCACAAAAGTAAATAAAGTATATATATTTCTAATACACATAGTTGAATTCATCCTCTCTGGCTGCTGGTGCCAACCTGTTTCAAACCTGGCCCAAAACCTTCTCCAGCTAAACCAGTGAATCTGAAGTTGTTTTATTTAGTACTCCTGATTCTTTGGGCCAGTTAGCCAGTTCATTTTAAACCAAAAATGTTGGTGTGATCTTTGATTTAGCGTTCATGTTTGATAAACAAGTCAATTCAAGATGTCTTTTATCAGCTCAGAACTACCTACAAAATCAAATCTCTTGTTCCGAGACCAGGAGGAAGTTCATTCATGCCTTCATCTCCTCCCACGTGGACTTGAAAGTCGTCCATGTCCTGCCTGCAGGTTGATCAAAACACCGCCGCTAGGCTTCTAACTGGCCGAGGGATCACATCACCTCTTTTGTTGGCTTCTCTTCACTGGATCCCAGCATGATTCAGAGTTCATTTATTTTCTTTAGCTTTCAAGAGGTTGGCCCCTACTTATATTTCTCATTTCTTACATCCCCTGTTTCACCTCGTGACCCAGGAAGGAAGAGGTTCAACAGGTGCGTGACAACAGCTGGGCCCCACCAAAGACCGAGAGGCACCGTGGACCCAGGTCAAAGTTTGGCCCAGGAGTTAACCATCATGGAGGTTAAATGCGATTAGTGCCCAGTGGTCACCCAGGGTCTATTCATCCCTGCTTAGAGGAAGGTGACACATTTGATTCAGAGGATTAGCCCACCTCTCCTCAACAGGACAGGGGGGGGGGGAAGAAAATCAAAGGGAAAGAAATTAGGGGAGCGATGAAAAAGGAAGGAGCAGCGTGGAAAGGAGAGGGAGGAGTATCAAAGCAGTAGAAGGGGGGAGAGCGGGAGCCGTGAGCCCAACACTCTTCCATAATTAAAGCAGACAGCTGCTTTGTGCAGCCATGTCATTAAAACAAGCTAGCACGCTGCGGGGGCAATGGGCGCTCCGAGTTCTTCAGTCGCCGCCCTCAGAACACACGGGATGAAAGCCGAGAGACACGCGGAGCAGGAGCGCATCGCGTCGTGATGAGTTCAAACTTTCAAAACTTTTCGGTGTGTAACTTTGCAAGACACTAATTGGCCCTGGAAAAACAGCTCGGCGCCCAGCACGCGCTCGGCTAAACAGATGCACATTACGCCCAACAAAAGGATGTCATATCATCACAGGAATTACACGCGTCTGTAAATAGCACCGCCGGAATTGATATTGCAATCTTGCATTCACACACACACACACACACACACACACACACATATATACATACACACACACTAGCTCCCCAGAGCCACTCAGACACCGTCCAGTTTGTCTATCGACTGTCCCCCGTTACAACAATGGTGCTGTATGACGCACGTGACCTTCGGGAGCAGGAGTTAATGGTACAGATCCTCCACACTGGCTGAGTAGAAGACTCTGTTAATGCGCCCGAGGAACCATGTGACTCACATGATGTCACATGCAGTGTATGTGTGTTTTGTCCATCCTCTATATCTTCCTCTAGCTCAACCCGCCGCAGTTTGTCTGAATCGATTTTTTTCTGTTTTAAATTGAAACGCTGTTCTTTTACCCTACACAAATAAACCCAATAGAGGGACACACACACACACACACACACACACACTAACAGACGGTTTGCTCTCCTCTCTCTATGGGCTTGACAGTGAGGGCTCTAACAGGTATTTGGAGGGCCA
Source organism: Hoplostethus atlanticus (assembly GCA_034670405.1). Classification (NCBI taxonomy): domain Eukaryota; kingdom Metazoa; phylum Chordata; class Actinopteri; order Trachichthyiformes; family Trachichthyidae; genus Hoplostethus; species Hoplostethus atlanticus. Next base: position 570,387 of record JAXDDX010000086.1, read on the forward strand.
GCCCGGTGTTGTGCTCTCTAGAAGCGTTCCCTTTTGGGTCCTCACACACACACAAAGGCACGTATAACACCGTTAATAGTGCCAGCAGAGTGCCAGGCAACCCTCCGCGGGCTGGGCAGAGACTTCAGCAGTCGTACCGCCGCAGACTGAGGCTGGGCCAGGTAGTTTAACAATCAGTACTATCACTCGCAGCTGCTCCGTACCTGGGGATGAGGCACAGCTGCAGCCAATCTCAATGATTGCCTTGTATAAATACAGTCTCTCAGAGTCGCCTGCGCTCACGTGGAGGAAGAAACCAGAGCTGCGGTGCGGTGCGGTAAGCGGCCATTGGCCACAACAGTAAGACCGTTTGAGTCCGGCCCCCGGGTGTCGGATCTGAGCCTTGAGGCCAATTTGACATTGTGGCCGACGGCGGTATTGTAGCCTAAAATACTTGTGGCCAAAAAGCATGTTCCCCATAGACAGCCGTTGAAAAACACACTGCTCTAAAAACTGTTAAGAAGATGCCTTCAATGTCACACACACAAGTCCAAAAAACACTCTTTGGTTAGCTGTTCAGCGCAGACCAGAGTTAACCTGCTTCATACTGGTCGTGACTGTGTGTAGCTATGTTTTTTACCACCCCTACCACATCCCAGAAGTCCAGTGTGCAGCAATCAGAGAAGAGGTAGGGGAAGATGCTTTCACAGTGCCTGATCCAGCCCCATTGTGCTGGTACCCAAGAGTCTGCGATGATTTCCACAGATATAATGACATAAGAGAACGAGATGGGGGAAGAGAGAGAGAGAAATGAACACTGTGAACTTAGCGAGAGAGAGAGAGAGAGAGAGAGGGAGGGAACAGGACAAAGAAAGGTGCGAAGAGGGTGTGAAAGAGCAAATGCATCAGAGAGAGCGAGGGAGAGAAAAGAAGAGAGAGGGCTGAGAGAGGTTGGGCCATATGATCGAGTGTCCAGACGTAATCAATTTGTAGGAGAAAAGACTCACTGCAGACACACCCTTACTTGTGTCAGGTTGGGGCCAAGTGTGTGTGTGTGTGTACCACTTGTCTCTGCAACTTTGTCGAGGCATGCTGGTGTGTGTGCGCTATGCACCACTATGCACACTATGTACTTAACCATGCCAGTCTTTTGGCGTAACCTCTCTCTCTCTCGCCGTCTCTCTCTCTCTGACAGATGAGAAGGGCGTCCACTTCACCGCCCTTTTGTCTGTGCGCTCCTATGTATCGAGGCTTTTGTCCTCGCCCGGAGAGGCAGGAGTGCATCTATACCATGAACACAGGGAGGTCTTCATCAAGTGAAGCCACAAGCCCAGCTTTGTCTTAGAGCTGTCTGCGTGGCGGATGGCGTTACGGCCTGACGTGGGGCTTCAGCTTGTGTGACGGGCAAACTGAGGGTTGGTGGGTTGAGGGTTGATCCCTTTTGCTAAGATAAAATCAGTAATGGACTCTGATGACTATGGAAGTTTTATGAAGAACAGACAGACAGGTTATCAAAATAGTAGGGAAGACAGGAGAATAGGTTCCGGTGGGATTCGAGAAGATTTCTATTAAAAAGTAAGGGAAAGCATCACCCTCCCCAACAATCACCCGCTACACACGGGGTCAGCTGCTCGCTGCAGCGGGAAAATGATTTCCCGGCCTCGAGCCACACGAACCTCCTGGCCTTCCACTTCTCCTACAATGGTGGAGGTCACAGCCAATCCATAAACCATCCTGAGAGGAACAAACCGCTCACTGGAAGCTGATCTGGGGGGGGGGGCAGGTGATTTTTGTTGTTGTCATGAATGATTGCAGCTATGGAGACGGAGGAAAGATGATTCAGGTCAGAGTTTGCAGTGTGACAGTATTTCTGCCCAGCCTGCCACCAATAACCTCGGGCCAGCACCACTTCCTCATGGGTGAGCGAGGTCAGGGCAGCACTCCCCTTGAACCTGACAACATGCCGAGATTATTGGCACCCTATAAGGTACAGTGAAATATCCTCCTATCCTAATTGGAAATTGAAACTTTTTTCTGTCTTCATCTGTTAGATTAAATGTGTTTTTTGATAAATGATAAACAGTTGTTGGTAGTGGACTCAGACTTTTGGACCAAAACGCACTTTTTTTGAGCAAGATGCTTCCTTCCTGTCCCCTATATTTTAATACATCTCTGTGTGATTACAGTAAGCCATATAACATGCATCAGTAGCAGCAGTAGCCTGAAGCTCTTGCTGCACGCCACCAGATTAATAGCATGAGGAATAGAGGTCCAGTTTGTCCCCACCTGAACCTGCTATTTGACCGTTTGACGAGTCTGAATGCTGAAACTAGGCCGTGCACACAGAGACCGAGAGGAAGACGCTATAATAAAAAGCCTTGTAATATATTACCGGACATCGCTCGGAGCAAAATCAACTTAGAGGGGCTGTAATCAGAAATAATTGGTTTATACTGGAAGGTTATGAGTCAGAGTTTTGTTGACGACAGGAAATGGAAACAGTGAGATTATATTCTTGGACGAGCGTTTCCCTATCAACAGTAGCTCTTGATTTTCTCTTTCATACCTTGCCAAATCAAGGCTGAAAGGAATCAAAACAAGCAGAGGTACAGTGAATAAACGCTCTAGTAAATACAGAGCTGGATTAGTGTCGGTACCTGGCGGCCCTAGCTGGGAGATATTCGGGAGCTTAGCTGAGTGATAGCAGCCCGATGAAGGCACCGCAGCCAAATTCCCAGCTGATCTGGACTAAATTTATCATAGGCTCAAGTCAATTTGCAGTTCCCACCCTCCCTCCTTTCCTCTCTCCTTCTCCTCACCCCTCCTCCTCCTCCTCCTCCTCCTCGCCAGATAAGCACAACAGCAGTGGAGTAGAGAGGTCTGGCAGGCAAACAGAGAGGCGTCTGACAGGCAGCAGGAAAAAGCGTCAACATTGGCGTCCTCAAACCTCCCCCCCAGCCCCTACCTATCGCTCTGCCAAATTCTTTAATGGTGTACATGTGTGGCTGCAGGAGCTTCTTCAAGTCCAAAACCAGAGCGTCAACAGCGCTGTCCTCCGTAGCACCGACGCAGGTGTCCTGCACAGTAAAAAAAAGAGGAACAACAGCTCAAAGACAACGCCCTGAAAGAGACACACGCGATATCTCCTTTCTTTAGGTGTTCAGCAGCATAGGCATAGAAGACTCTTTTTCCCATGAGCCCACGGTGCAGTGCTAACATCCAGGAATAGTTTTCTTTTCTTACACGGCTCAAGTTGTGGGAAATCCAGCATGATGGGTCCCTCCAGCTTTAGTTCCCTTAGTAACGAGGCAGGGAGCCGGGGGGGCACAAGGGCTACGCAACTCACCGGACTTTACAGCTGTGCTGCGTGGAGCTCGTGGATCTTATGACAGGTGGAGTTTAACTCCTGCCGCTGGCCTGTGCTTACACCACCACCTCACTGTACAGTACACACGGATTAATCCCTGTTAATCTGCAGCACCGCCCCAGCCAAACTGACAAAAAAAAACACTTCACCACCTCCCATGGATCTCCCCTACCGCAGAAAATGTGACGCCATTGACACAGTGCATAATTGATGGCCCAACATATGAGCTACTGTGTTTTGGGTGGATTGGGTGTCTCCAACAACAGTTACAATCAGTGAGTCGCGCATTTAGGGGACACTCCTTGGGGAGTAATTGTACGCTCGCCTTTTGTGCTATGAGAATCGGAGAGGTGATAGGTATATGTGATCTGTGATGAAATCTGTGATAAAAGTGGTAACACTTTCCGTGAACTCTGGACCGTGAAACCATGTCTTTGTTCTGCTGCTGCCGGCTCATGAGACCGCATGAGTTACGGGGGCGAGCCATACATCATGACAACTGACACCAGTTTATGAGAACCCTCCTACAGATGAAATGGCTTATCTATATTCATTAGGGAAGGGTGGAGAATATCAAACGATACACACTCGACAACTGAGGAACGTTAAAACGACCGAGGCCCGTAACATGCTCCAGAAAGGATGTGAAAGTATAGCCTGCTATTCAAAGACATATGTCAACAACCGAAAAAGGGCCCTGAAGAACATTCTGTGGTGGTTGGCATGAACACATAACGGCTGAGATGTAAGGTCACCGAGCAGCTAAAAGACCTCTTACCGTCTGATGCAACAGCTTCCACTGCAGCGTAAGAGGCCTTTTTTCCTTGGAAATGCCCAGGAAACAAAACACACCGCGACCTAGTTCACTAAATATTAAAAGAAATGTTCAAACAAGTTACTAACGGAGCGAGACTAAACGCTTTGAACCAACTGCTGCTTGATGGGATTTACTGTACGTTGACCAGTTGAAATTTGTGCCGTCCAAACCCCGTCAAGTCACACACACACACACACCCCCTCCGCAATTCTTTGAATTTGCAATCCCTCTCAGCCCAAATTCTTTTGATGCCTTTTATCGTGCGGCTGAATTTATGCACAGCCGTAAAAGTCACATGCATTACCAGGACTTGAGTCCCATTGAAAACATGGCAATCATAAGCTCGGTACTTTTGTCTTTTTTTTCGCCCCCTACTTTATTCTGTCTGGGGATTGTTTCTGTCGTCGAGTTATTTTTAAACGCAACAGGACAACAATAGTCACTAGACTACTGTGCAAGCAAGTGTTGACAGGAACCAGCACCAGTGCCTTTCACCAGCGGGATGAAACACAAAAAGGCAGGTTGTTACATCCTTGGAAAAAAAACGAGTCTAGTTTACAACTTGACGGTGGGATCTGTCTGGGAGAACCTGGGCGAGATCTGAGGGGACAGCAGAAAAACAGACAGCATATCCGGTCTGCACATGTCTTCTTCCACTGTAGAGGAGGCACATAAACTGGGAATCTGAACCAGACCCGCCAAAACAGACCCCCCGGTGCAGACGCTCACCACGGAGCGATGAGCGGAGGAGGAGAAGGAGTCGAGGGCAGGAAGGGGATGAGTGGTAGTGGTGGTAGGGGGTGTCGCCGCAGGCAAACTCGCTAAATCTCTACAGTAATGTGCAGCAGGCCTGAGCATCACACACACACACACACACACACACACACACACACCAAAACACTTGAATTCTGGCGAGTGTCGGCCCTACACACAGTCTCATGTACATGGGACCACATAAAAGCACAGCAGTGGGACCCCAGTGCTGTCAGACAGATCTTAGCATTGCACCCCCCTCGTGTAATGAATCAGACAGACAGACAGACAGACAGACAGACAGACAGAAGGGTCACAAAGAGGTGCAGGGTAAACGGGAGGCAGACAAGTCATAGGGGGGGACTGAGGGGAAGAGGGGGAGGAGAGGAAGACCAGGAGAGCCACTTTGAGCTCCAGGAAAAGACGACATCTGTAGAACAAATTTCTTTTCCACTCAAGATTTGTCTTTTTTTTTTTTTTTTTTTTTCTCTCCTCCACAAAATGGAAGACAGAGCTGGGATGCAGGGGACGAGCCCAGGAGGGACGGGAAGTGGAGCGAGGAGGACTATAGCGTAAGCCTCACAAACATGCAGTGCGAACATCCACACACACACATTCATGCATGTATACACCACCCATGCAGATACACACACATGTCCACTCCTACAAACATAAACACACAGGCCAAGCAAACACGCAAACCATTTGTAACATGTCCACATGTTTATACCAAGAAATATTATTAACCCGTACACTCTAAACCGCACACACACACATTTTATATACACCGAAGGGAAAATGGAGCATGGATGAGCTCACTGATGCAAACATAAATAAAAAGGACACAGGAGAGAGAATGACTCAGAGAGGAGAGAGAGAGAGAGAGAGGGAGGAACATTGGGGGCTGCATGACATGGAGGGTGATATAGGTGAAAAGGGTGTTTCATCAGGTAGAGGAAAGAGGAGAGAAACTAGGAGCAAAGGGAGTGAGGAAGTGGGGGAGAGGGGGGAGGAGGAAGTGTGGGGAGGCAGGATGATTGACAGGCAGCAGAAGGTTGGGCCGAGGACCTGCTTGGGACAGGTTGTCTGTGGCCTGATTGTCAGCCCCGTTCAGCATGGGCCGTGCACACACACACACACACACACACACACACACACACTCACACACACACCTACACTCCCTGGGGTCAACATGTGGGGTGACAGACGCTGGGTAGAGGGGCCCGGGGTGCTCTAACAGCCTGTGGTTGATTTAGGATTCTTGAACGCCGGCCAAAATTCCTGAAGGGAACACAGTGAGCAGCAAGGCAGGCCATAAAAGCCGGCACAGGACTGGGGGGAAGAAGAAAAAAAAAAAAAACAGCAAGAGAATGTGGTGGATATGAAATAACTGTGTGTGTATCTGTGTGTGTGTGTGTGTGTGTGTGTGTGTGTGTGCATGCTGGATTTACTATTGAGTAACAAGAGAGTCTGTGAATGGGAGAATTCCAAATGGGAACTTTGGGAGCGCAGGTACAGGGAGGGAGCCAAATGAACATCTCACTACCCTGTGTGTTGGTGTGTTGGTGTGTGTGTGTGTGTGTGTGTGTGTGTGTGTGTGTGCGGGCTAGAGAGTGATGGCAAGAGAGAGAAGAGGATAAGTGTGACAGCGGAGTGAGAGAGCGAAAGGACGGGGTGGTGGGGGGGAAACAAAGAGAAGAAAACAAGTTAATAAAAGGGGTTACGGAGCCGTCAGAGAGGGGCTGGATGTCAGCCAAGGGTCTAGCCTCTTCCAGAGCGCAACGTGCAGGGGTCTGGATGAGAGCTGCATGCTGCTGCGGGGATGGTGCCTCACAATGCCTGTTGTCTAAATGGCGTTGGGGACGACCTTGAGGGCTAAATCTGATGAGTGCTAATTAGCAGAGAGGAGGAAGGCTGCCTCGGCTTCAGCACGTCTTCACTGGAGGTTAGGGCGTCTGCTCGTTGCAGAAAAATGAAAGAAAAACCTTTATTATGTTGGCCACTGCACTGCACAGGGTTCAAAACTCCACCGATGCATCGTGGTATAGACTTACATTCTTGCAGTCTTCGTTCATCCTATAATAACAGGGATAGATCAGAGGTCTACTAGTGACAGTGGTGCAGTTCTCTCCTCCCATCCAGTCTAATTTTGCCCTGAACAAATACTACTCCCTCCCTTCATCCATCCACATAAGCCCCCCACTGCTGGATCAGAGTAGCAGACAATTGGTTTGGGAAGCTAAAAACACCTCTTACTGAGACTAAACACCCTCCCACGTGAAGTAAAGACCCCTCTCATCTCTCTTGCTCGCCCTATTGAGACTTACAAGGGATTCACCGGGCAGACTCTCCTCCAGTGTCACTAGAGCTCCACTGGCCTTTACTGCGGCGGCACAGATTAGTACAGCATGTTCCTCTCCTCACCACATCCCCAGGCATGCCTCTGCAGTCGTGTCCCACTGCCGTATGGATGGATGGGTGTATGGACTATGTGTGTTGGAATGATGCAGGCGGAGACGCACACACACACACACACACACACACACACAGAGAGAGATAGAGAAACTGATACACACAGACAGGGAAACACATACAAAAACACCCATAGGGATGCACACAGTGTCTCCGGAGCTCCAGGGGCCCCAATTGAAAAAGTTTGTCGTGCAGATTTTCATTCATGACAAACTGTGATCTGTGTGTTAAAATGATCTCCAATTTTCCCTTGAATTGTACAGCCGCTGATCAGAAACCAACCACTTTTTCTCAACTGGTACAATATTCTTTTGTCAACGACCCTGTCAGAATGACTCACCACCCACTTTTGGGCCCCCAAACCACCAGATGGGTAACATACTTCACAAAACAGGGTTCGGACTGGGACAGTAATCAACCCAGGCCACCCTGCACACGGAGACCACCAAATACTGTAGCCTCTATTACAGAGGGCCGACTGTAAACGTTCTTTTCCAATTCCTATTGTCCGTTGCAAACAAAACGCACCGCAAGAACGGGCAAACGTGACGCCGTTACAGCAATACCTACCGAAAGTGTAGTGCCATAATCAACTGTAGTCTAAATATTGCCAGATTTGTGCCTGTTTACACACACACACACACACACACTTGCTGACCTCCTGCAAAAGTAATGAAAATCCATTCCCAAATGTACACTCAGTACTCCTGTGTTCTGGTACATTTATATAAATGTATATAAGCTTGTTACTTCCCTAATGGATGCCTCTAGTGCTTTAAAAAAAAAAAAAAAAAAAAACATTAATCTGCTGTAAATCTGGGAATATCTGTCTTTTTAACTCATGTATTATATAGATTTGTGTGCTAGCTTAGCCTGGACTCACAGTGATCCTCCAGACCCTGGCTGAGTGCTTGAACAGGAACCGGCTTGGTAAGTCTGTTTCACACCAAGGCCCTTTTTTTTTTTTTTTCCTTCTTCTTTATCAGCACCTTCTATTTATAGTGCCTTTACTGCGGTGGCACAGCTTAGTACAGTATGTTCCACACAACACAGGCCTGTCCTGACCTCATCCCCAGGCATGCCTCTGCAGTCGTCTCCCACTGCCGTATGGATGGGTGGATGGGATATGTGTGTTGGAGGTATGCAGGCGGCACAAACAAGGGGAGAAACACACACACACACACACACACACTTAGGGACAAAAAGAGAGAGTACAAAGGGACACATACACAGAGAGAGTGATACACACAGACAAGTAAACACACACACACATAGGGACACACACAGACTCGGAAACATATACAAGGACAACACAGACACACTTACAAAGAATACACACACACACACACACAAGGGATACACACACGAGAACATTTACAGAGAGGCTAATGTTTGCCTTGCATAAAGACATTCTGACAGGGAGCTGTCATGAGGTGAAGAGAAAAAAAAACGGGAGCAGGTGGGGTCACAGGAACATGGCGCTAACACGCTATCTGTGTCTCAGTAGTCAAGAGTGTGTGGGCCCAGCTCAAACAGAGGCCGTTTACAGACACACAGGTCAGAGCTGAGGAGACAGGTTTTACGGGGACACTGGGATACTGTCACTCCGGATTGTCAGCGGAAAAAATATCACACTGCAGCACGGATTATTGCCATTCTGCTCAACTCTGTCAACTCTGTGTCTGTTTGAATCCACTAAATACATCAGATGAAGGATGTTTAAGGGTAGCATCGTCTCCATTATACTGAACAGAGTGCTGCTACGTGTTTGGTCCTTTTTCGGATCGGCCTGCAATGTGAATGTTTCACCAACTAACACACACCAGCACTAACAACACTGGCACCACGTGCACACACACACACACACAAACCCACACACACACACACACACATAGAGGCGTGTCAAACAGCGCTGGCACACTATCAGATGAGCTAACCTTGGCCGACTTGGCAGAGGGTTCCGTACGTGAGGTGAGGTGCGTTGCCAAGCGGCACGTGGGCAAATTAATGCGACGCGCATAACACCTGAGCTGGCAGCCGAGGGGGAGCGAAGAGAGAGAAAACGAGAGAGAGAGAGAGAGAGAGAGAGAGAGAGAGAGAGAGAAGAAAAAAGCGAGAACACTGAGGCGTAGAACGACAACAACCACAAAAAAAGCAAGAGAGAGGAAGAGAGAAAGAAAACAATAACAAGAGTGAGGAAATCAAGGCACGAGTGAGATTTGGCAGTCAGTCAGGGTTACCGAATGGTTTTATAATATGACTCATGGGGCCGGCCTTCGATATTACTCTGCTACTGTCACTGGCATCACTCATGCTGGCAAGGACTACTGCCTCCTCTGAGGGTCCCCTTCCAAGTGTCCACCCTACTGAGTCATTTTGAAGGATAGTATTTCAAGCAGTATTTCAGTGGCCGGCTAGCTGGGTGGGGTGGCGTTGACCAGTCAGGGCCAGTGGAGACCAGCCCACTAGCTTACAGCATCAGGCCCTTTTTAATGAAAAGGTGCAGATCATGGTTGGCTGATCTGGAAAACATCCAAATACCAAGGGCGGGCCTATACATTCCTCTGCCTGTTCCTGCTGTACCTGTTGGAATGGCTGCGGGGAAGAATTGAGTGTGTGTGTGTGTTTACCTGTACGCAAATGTACACACACAGTTTAATGAATCCACTTTGTCAAATGAGCCACTTCCTTGCCTTGTCTCTTACCAGACTATTAACTGACTGACTACTGACTGCTGTTCTAGCAGCCCGGGCCGGCAGCTCAGCCCACGTGGACAGCAGAGATGAGTGTCCGTGTCCCGTCCCCCCCCCCCCCCAGTGCGTTAGCGAGCCGTCTTTCCTAACCCCCGGGCGTGTAATACTCTCCCCCCTTTTTTTTATCCTCACGACTCACTGACTAACGAAGACCGCGTTTATTGGAGTCCTCCAAAGTTCAGCTCGATTGTGCGGCGAGGGAGTAGGAGCGAGCAGGGAAGACTGGAATAGTTGTGGCCCGACAACAAAGGAGCTGGAATGCCCCTCTCTAAACGAGTTAATGCTGCCTACCATTCACAGGCCATTTCGGCACTATTTTCCTTCTAGTCTTTCTCCAACTCCTCTTTTCTCTCTTGTTTTTGTGTTTTTTCTCTCTCTTTCTTTTTTGCCCCGCTTGGAATACCTGTCTGGTCTTGATTAGGGAAATGTTCACCGTATCCAGAGCTTCGTAAACGTGTTTACTGCAGCTTGGACATAATAAACACGCTGACTGTAGCAAGCCAGGCATTTTTCAAGTCCCAGAGAGGGTGCCCGAGACCACAATGGGCCTTTTCTTGGGCAGAAGGGAGCTTTGAAATTAACACCACCCTCTTTGCACCACCACTGCTCTGGTGAGATTATTGCTCAGCCAATAGAACGGAGTGTTCCGCTGACTGTCGGGCTCATGCTCATACACGTATGCATGCGCATGCACGGCTTCACGGACATACACGGCGATGCATTCACAGACTATATGCTCATTTACACCCGCTAGAGAACCGCGTGAGCCAGCGTGTGCTCCCTTCAGGGCATTTTGGAGCAAAACGTCCCACTTTCTCTCAGATTATTTACCCAGATATACATCGCGACTTATCTGCCACGGTTACTCATTAAACTTGCAAACCAGCAGCCACTCAGTCCTTTTGTCCTTAACTTCAGGTTAAAGATACCGAGGACTTACCCAAACACAAAACCTCAGCAATATACGATATCCTTATCTATAATCCTACGCAGCTCGGCCCAGAAAGAGCGAGAGTGAGAGCACACACGGCCATGGGGAGCGCGAAAAAAAAAAAAAGAGCATCTGGCACGGTCTCGCACTTCAAACTGTTTTTTCCCACGTGAATGGCGGTGCAGTGGCAGACTCCTGGACTGTACATTACATGTATAATGTGGTTGGGCCAACTGTTTGAACAAGATCTCAAATTCATATCGCTCGCTGCACCTGTTCCGCGCCTCAACTGACACTGCCTTGAGGAAAGGCGGGGTGAAGGGGCGAGGGATAAAGCATGCCAGAATGTAGACCTTCTACATACAGTATATATTCACAGTAAAGGCTTAGACAAACACGTGCACAACTGCTGTCTTTCTTTATTAAAGCCAAATCAGCAACATCAGGGTGAACTTCTGGAAAATATCACCAGATTTATGCCTTCAATCTGGCAGAGAGAGAGAGAGGGATTCATCACCACATACCAACAGCATGGTGAGACTGTTTCACTGCAGCACACAGCGGGTCCAATTTATACGTCCCTCTAACACATTTGAGCGCCATCTAGAGAAGCTGGGACGTCAAATTCCACGTTGCAATCAGGCATTGGGTACATCACACAGTCCCCTGAAACCACACAGACATGTAACCTGTGTCACCCGAGGTTCAAAGCAGGTAGGGGTCAGTGTCTTTCAAGGCCACTGCGGCATGAATTCATGCTGTCTGTCACTGAGGATCAAGCCTGTGATTTATAGGTTAGAAGACAGTTTCTTAACACCCTGCCACCCATTTTCATGCAGAGTCACGTCTGTTCATTTGTCTTTATTAGACTCAAAATTACACAAATTGCTGTGATGTCCAGTCCATGCGTACAATTTAGTAAGAGATGTGTGATAGAGATTGGCCCAAATGAATCAGCCGTGTGTAAAACATTTTCACATGATGGGCCACATGACGGTGACTACGTTATGATACGCGCAGCAAACTGGTATGCATGTTCCTCAAGCATATCTGAAGGTACACTGTACAGTACACTTGGTACCTTCATCTCAGCAGAGCAGCAGGCTTAGATATACGGTATATGCTGATCATATCCTGTTCAGTTACACACTATGACAACACCTATTAGTTTCTCATAAGCATATACGGTATATGCTGATCATATCCTGTTCAGTTACACACTATGACAACACCTATTAGTTTCTCATATCATCCCATTGACAGAACTGTTGCAAAAACCAGAATTACCGGCGGCTCCACACAATATGCCTACAGGACACAACAGCAATCTCATGCAGATGTACCAACTCAGCTAGAAAAATAGATTATGGTTCTATTATATTCTATTATATAGCTTTCACCATGGTAATGGAGGTCATTATTAGAGCTTCAAAATGGGTAGTGGATGGGGAAAGGCTGCAGGGAGGGCTGAGCCTGTTAGAGCTACCGATATCTAGCCTGACAGAGGAGTACAAGTGTGTAAAGGTTAGACTGGAAATGACTCACAGTTAAAACAGGGAGGGAGTGGAACCTAAAAGAGGCAGTGCAGCAAGCACAGGCAGCCCTTAGACATATGGACATCGTAGGCCAGGTGCAGCGTGGGGGCTTAGGGCTGTGTGCAGAGAAACCTGTGTGGAGTAAGGCAACGGCAGTAGAAAAAAATGAAGATGGTAGTTGAAGAAATACATCGGCTGGAGGAGGTAGTAAGATGTACTAAAGCAGTGTCGCAGGCAAAACAACGGCAGTGGGTGAATTGGGAGAGTGTAGAGAAGAGAAGTTTGAAGTGGAGAGAGTTGTGCAGCATGGAGGCAAGCAGAATTAGATTCATTATAGGGGCTACTTATGATGTGCTGCCATCTCCCCAAAATCTTAGTCAGTGGATGGGTGAGGATGCTGCCTGCCAGTTGTGTTCCAGTGTATGTACGTTTAGGCATATACTGTCAGGGTATAAAGTTAGTCTTTCCCAAGGGGCGCGAGCCAGGACAGCGAGGAGTGGGCAGAGACTGGAAAATAAAGGTAGACTTGTTTGAGCAGTTAACTAGGCCGGCGGAAATAGTTAGCACTGGCGTACGGCTGGACATGCTGCTGTGGTCTGAAGCGCAGACGTTAGCTTGAAACTTGCGGTGAGGAATATGTCGCAAGCAGCGAAAGGAGCAAATGAGTGGTTGTGGATAAGGAGGAAGCATGCTAGCTGGGGAGCACGCTAAGGTAAGCGCCGCTGGGTTGAGTGTTGTGCGGCCTTGTGTAGTACTGTGTAGCAGTGCGTCTCGTGGTGCAACGTTGCGTGGAGTAGAGTAGCGTAGTGTAGCACTGTGTGGCTGTATTTATGGGATTGTACTGTGTCGTACTGTGGTATTGAGGGGGGTCTGTACTGCTAGCTAGGGACTGTGCCCATCAGTCAAGTATAGGCATGGTGGCACACACCCCACATACACCCCCCACCCCCCCTTTCCCTATCCCGGGAACGTATCCTATCGGGGTCAACCCCATATGTCTAAATACTGCAAGCTAGATGGCTTTAGAAAATCTTCCTATTGTTCTCTTATGTGAATGTGAACGTGGTGTCTTGAATCCCAGGAAGCCACCATTAGCACTGTGCTAATAATAGTATCCTAATACAACTAAACTACAGTAGCTTATGGCATTAACTAGCACAACACTTCCTGTCTGGTTAGCTTGAAGATCTCAATCAGTGCTCGTTTGAAACAGGATAACTCTTGATACAATCAGATCTATTCCACGCCATCACTTCTAGTTGGCTGGCTTAAGTGCAGCACAAAGTGGCCAGTAACTCAGACAGCTTGGCAAAGTGCTTAGTGTTATGTAACATGAACCTGGCTTCCAGCCTATGTCCTGACTACCAGTCACCAACCAGGGGTCAAAGGGCCAAGCCACTGGTCACTGAGCAGACAGCTCTGATCTGTTGGTAAACCGCCCTGCCATGACTCTTGACAGACAACATTCTGTGACTGCTCCAGCCCTCGCCGCAACACACACTAACACTTAGTGTGTCCATGTTTTCCCTCTGTCGTGGCTTGAGATCCAGAGTTACGTCTGAGTTATCAAACAAAGCAACCATCGCTTCATGAGAAATAGACTTTGAAAGACAGCGTCAGCTCTGCAGGCCAGCGATAACAATGTGGAGTCCAGATTTAAAAACCAATGTCAATCTCACCAGTAAACATTTCTGCCATGTATGGAGACGCAGAAACAAATTACTGGCGGCATGTTTTGAAGGTTTTGAAAGCTTCAGCGGCTCTCCACACAACCAAAAGTTGACCGTGGCGTTTGCATTGTTGACAGTAGCAAGTCGGCGGTTTGGCTTTATTCTTAGTTGTGTTGTTCTATGTCTCGGGCTGCTGTGAAAAACAAATGCCCCCCCCGGGGATTAATGAGTGCTGTTGAGCAGTGATATCATGTATCTCTCCGACATAGTTTCTGTAATGCCTCAGCCTCTGAGACAATTCAGCACTAAAGACATTTCCCACAGCAGAGCCTATATTTTCCTTGGCAATGACTAACGTGCCCTTTATCCGGGCTAGTCAAAACAGGAAGTTATGGCAGTATTAGAGGTTTAAATCTGAAGGAGCCAGATATTGTCCTAGAGCCGAGGTCCTTAGTTCACCCCCCCCCCGTCACACCTACACATAAGACCTACTCTTCTGTGCTTATACAGTGCATGAGCTGCACTGACTCCCGATATGTGATTCGGGCTTGCTGGCAGTGAGGATGCAGCATCAAAAGCACACATCAAAGTGTGATTTAAAACAGAAACTCAGTGGAAAGGTTGAACGTTACGCAGGTTTCGGGCGGTAAAACACAGCCGGCACAGTCCCGCACACCACCCATCAATTCCTGCTACATCTCCAGACAGTTTTATAAACAACATCATCCTGACCTTAGACCGACCCCTTGGACTGTGTAACACCAGTCAACTCTAGTTATAGCACAAACTCTGAGAGGAAATCCATCGTAACAAGGAGTGATGTTACCTAACGTCCACAAATACTCTCTGCTCTCTCTGCCAACTGTGGCTTTTTGCTCTTCTACCCGAGCCCTCCCACTGACCCCAAACAGAGCCTGTCTTTAATATGAGTAAAGGATGAATGAAATAAAAGAGTATCGGTGGAGAACTGTAAAAGAGGAACATTTTGTGCTTTGCTGAGAAGAGGCAAAAAACCACTTCCTTTCAGTGAATGACAGAACTGTCCAAGAAACCGCACAGTTTCAGTACAATGCCACCCACTTCATCCCCGGGCCACTGCAACCTAACATTACAGCTGCACCATGTTTACCCTGCACTGCAATAAAACCCTATGGTGTAAAGCAGGGAACACTTGCTCCTTCACAGTGACAACCCCCCCCCCCGTGCGTTACAGCCTCGCACCTCCGCTAGCGACCCAGCATCGTATCAAGACATCGATAAATGAAGAAACATTAATGCCAACCTGCTATTAACCCGCTTCATTGTTCAGTTGTTTCTTGACTTCCTGGAAATGTCATTTGGCAGCATGCTTGCTAGATCATGCCTGTTCCAAATGAGTTCAAGGCTTCTTTACGGCTAAATCGCCACCACCCTATATATTCCGTCTAGACGTCCAAAAAGCCTTAAGGCGGGTTATTGGGTTACTTTATTGATTTTCAAGAGAAACTGCTCATTCAAATGTCACAAACAGAAACAGAGACAGAATCCATACAACAACAGCTTGCCTGCATATATCCGTCTGACCGTAACGGCTCCCGTTTTAATTGTCGCTGCATTTTTCTTCTGCACAGCATTAACAAGCAGGAAGGTTGTTGTTTTTTTTCCCGCTCAGTGTCCAGCGAGGCTTAAATGGCCATCTGAAAAATTGAATTCCCTCGAATTAAAATCGAGGTTTAGTGTGGGCGCTGTCCAAAAGCGTGCGCTGGGACTACCCGGGCCAGGTGGCCAGGCAAACTGTTTTGGAGAAACCAGGCAATTCACAAAAACTGGCTCGGAGTCTCCTCACACTTTGGCTTTCCTAGTTTATGGATCCTCAGTGCTCCCTAGTTGAGGGTAACTTCCAGCAGATCTCAAAGAGTCTATACATAGGCAATAGTGTGTGTGTGTGTGTGTGTGTGTGTGTGTGTGTGTGTGTGTGTGTGTGTGTGTGTGTGTGTGTGAGAGAGAGAGACCCAAAGCAAGAAAGAAAGCAATTCCCCTGCTAGGCGTGACAGATGGGTAGGGAATGTCATGGCGCTCTCTCTCTCTCTCTCTCTCTCTCTCTCTCTCTCTCTCTCTCTCTCTCTCTCTCTCTCTCTCTCTCTCTCTCTCTCTCTCGCTCTCTCTCTCTCTCTCTGCCACCTGAGCAGCGCGAGGGAAGGGCCTGTGTCGACGCTGCGTCCCGTGCTCACTTCTCATCCCTCTGGCAGTTCCTGCGCTCCTCTGGCCAGATTCACTCCTTCCTGATTCATGCTCCGGCCCCTTCGTAAAACTAGGCTAATCTCGACTGTGTCATCGTTCACCGCAACAGAAAAAGGAGCCAACTGTAACCACTACTCCACATTAGTTGTTGCACTGCACGGTAGAAGCTTTCAGGGACCCCAGCACTGCAGCCAAGCATGCTGGCCTGGTGGGGGATAGCAGGAGGGACGGGAGGCGGGGGGGGAGTGCAAGTTCGACATTGTGCAAGATATCACTCTTCAGGAAGATTGCTGACTGCTGCGTCTCAGGTCCCACAAGCTGCACTATGCAACGCTGGTCCCGCGCCAGCGGTCGTAAAAGAAAATCTGCTCACCTGTTGCAGAAACCACGCTGATTCCAGTACGTCCATTTACCCTCTTGTCAGCACTGAACGATTTCTCTGTGGGGGGAGGGGGCGGTACAGAGTGACCGCCGAGGGCCAAACAGGCACTAGGGCTGCTTCAAATCCAGTGTTTTAAAAATCTGTGTGGGGACGGGGGGATGCTGATGCTTAGGATTTGCTCAGTATAAATTATTAAAAAAAAAGATTTTCCTCAAAATGCAACTTGACTAGACCAGGGATTCTGCACAGCACAAAAAAAACATCTTGTCTGGGAAGCTGTGTGAAGAAAAAGCTGTAGCCTCTTGGTATTTGGATACTGCAGTAATCCATATTGCAATATTCTTTTCTTTTTTTTTTGTTCTAATTTAATGGGCAGCCTTGACAGGCGTGACAGTGTGGGAAGCAGACAGACATGTCAGTGAGTCGATGTACACACACACACACACACACACCCCCGCCACCCCAAAAACCAAACCTGATATCTGCACCTGTGGGTATGAGACACTGCATTCCAGCATGGAAAAATAAAACCAACGCACCTCCCCGCGAGCCTTTGGCTTCGCGGCACTATCAAGGTATCACGGTAGCTGTACGTGCTCGCAGATCGGCGGTGTGTGTGTGTTAGGTATGTACAGAAAAGGGAACAACAAGTTACTTAACAGCTTAGATATTGTCAGCTCCTAGAAGTGTGTGCGCGGAGAAACATGTGGAAACATCACTTGCCTTAGGGGTCCGTTGTCCTCGGTTCAACGCTGTCTCTTCACATTTGTGTTTCCAGCGTACATCCAAACATCGGGTTTCACTGCACTCTGCAACAAGAACAGACAATCTGTTACTCCGTCACATTGTTGTCAGTGAAAGAAACATCCAGCACGCCGAAACAGCCCAGAGATCGAAAGGCTTAAGAGCCATCCAGGAGTTAACCACGTCCTAAAGATAGCTGCCGCGCTATACTAGGAAATCCTCATGGCCACTGATCCATGCATGTTCTGCCAAGTCAGGGATGACATGGGAGGAGTTTAAAGGTTCAGGAAAGGTGAAAATCCCTGAAGGAGGCGCAAGATTTTCTCGTCTATGCTAACCAATGCTAGATTTTCATGTGACCAGCTTACCACTAAAAGGCTTACCAGCCTAATCCTTTAGCCAAATGAGGTGTCTAACCTAGGCTTAGGCTGGCCAGAGGAATCAAAGGGACTTTGCAATATGAAGCTTACTAGACTAGGAATATATTTGTTCAGGAATGCACTGGCAGCTTGGGATATGTGCTCTACATGATAGAGGCATCTGCTTATCTTTGGCTACCTTACCACATATCTCCATACCACTAGGCTGATTATTTACAGCTACGGTGCTAAACTCACAGATGGAAGATTCCAGGAGATATCAACCAGACGGCTTAGCTAAGACCGAGCGAAGACCACTCTCCCCTCAACAGCTACCATCAAGGTGCCCAAACTCCCCCGTTAGCCATAGTCCAAGTCTGTTTGCTGAAAAAGAGCCGTTCATGTTCAAAAAAAAAAAGAAAACAACCTCAACTCAGAAATGAGAATGTAAAAGCGCAAAAAAACACAACAGCCACGATTCAATGAGTTTATACTGAGCAGCGCCAAATTTGTCACTTTGTATTGGATCCTAGATCAGTGATCTGGCAGAGGCAAGTTAAATAGTGCTTCACATCTGTGGCGTTTCTGCCCAGTTCAGCTGTTTAGCTCTCTCTCACCCACACACACACACACACAAATACAACCACACACATAAACACAGTAACACACACACACACATATCACTATTTAATTCTCCTTTGTGTCTCTGGCATACTTGATTCATTCCTTCTGATACGTTTATGCTGCTGTCTGATGACATTCAGCCAATCGCGGTCACCAAGTAGCTCCCCGACATCCGACTTGGCTAGCGGCGCGGAAAAGGCCATTCCTATCTTGTATTGACGACGATAATGAAACAATTCCTCACGCACACACACACACTTGATTGACTGTGTGAGCTGCTGTCAAAATCTTTGGCCTTTTAATATCAGACTCTGCCTCACAACTGTTGTCTCACCGATCACTGTCAATGCTTGATAGAAGCTTCGCAAGTCATCTTCATGTTTCTACAATATTTAACTCTCAGACGTTCAGCTTTCCAATGTTATTTTCTATTTTGCTTCTATTATTCCTGTACCAAACAAGTTATGTTTCCCAGTTGGCTCAAGAAACAGTCTTTCGGTGGAATCTCAAAACTCCAGGCGCTGCCTCTGGGCTGAGGGAAAACAGGAATCCCACCATATTGTATTATATAGGGCATTCGGATGCACAGCGGATACACCCACTCTGACATAAGACACCTCTGCTGGTTATCCTTTTCCCCTTCCCTCAGGCCTCATCTTTATGAGGGAGGGCAAATACTATAGAGCTCATCTCAGTTCACTCTTGAAACATTCAACCACGTGTTTTCCAGAGTACTTACCGCCTCACATTTTTTCACGGATTTTGAACAAAACGCACCGGAGCGGTCAAAGGGTTTCAATAATTACTTCTTCAGTGGTTTTAATTTTGAAATCCGCCACCTGAGTCCGTGGGATTTGTCAAAACATGAAACTGAGTACCTAAAAAAGGACGAAGAGACTAAGTCACACTTTCCCCTGACCCTGTGGCTGGGGTCGGAGGAGGTCGGAGGTCAGATCTACACCGCCGGTCTGCTTTAACGGTTTCCGGCTATGACCCTTCAGTGTGGCCTTGCATCTGATTCCCATGCTCAATCGCATGCTAAGCCAGCTCTCAGCCACTCAGCGAGGGATAAATATGCATTGGCACAGGCAGGCCATATAAGAGGGCCAGCTGCTTGGAGACAGGGTTAAACTTGCCGGGACCCAAGCCCTCGCCTGTGCTTCATTTTGCGCAAACAAGCGTATGAGCCAGAAAGAGTTCAAGAGTATGTATTGCAAATAGAAAAAAATACTAATGTTTCATTTGTGTTCAGGCCATCGCACCGCCAAGTACAGTCATTATCAGGTCTAGGTTTGATTGAGCAAAGAACAGATCTGAGCAAAAAAAAATATATATATCCTGCTTCTAAAGGGATGGCGAAAGGCTGAGGCTCGTAAACGCTGGAGAAAAACACACAAACTCATGACATGTATTAGTGCACAGCACACAAAATAGGTCTAAACGTGATTTCAGAGCTCCCACAGATGGCCACAACAGATTAAGGTCTGGGCCCTACAGCCAGACTTTAAAAGCAT
The DNA here is from genome assembly GCA_034670405.1 of Hoplostethus atlanticus. Taxonomy (NCBI): domain Eukaryota; kingdom Metazoa; phylum Chordata; class Actinopteri; order Trachichthyiformes; family Trachichthyidae; genus Hoplostethus; species Hoplostethus atlanticus. The sequence goes on from JAXDDX010000086.1 coordinate 590,507, forward strand.
TAAAGAAAATGTGATGTTCTTTCAAGCCTATTTACAGTACCGTACACCTGACCACATCATGACAATAAGGAGGGGAAAACATGAGCTCATTCTCCCCTGCAGGCAAGTCGTGTACTGGATTATTTATCTAAATCTGCTCAGCTGCAGGTCCCTGGCCCGATCACCTTATTTTAGTGGTGGGAGATAGTGTGCATTCTGCGGGATGGCTGGCGGTGAAAGGCATCATTTTATCCTACATCTGCCTGCTCAGTCCGCCACGCCAAGAATAAGAAGACTAGCCCACCACCGAGTCCGAACTTAACCTGCTGCTTCGAGCCAAAGCTGCTCCATCCTTCATGTACAGTTGGCTCCCTGTGAGTCTAACAGAGTGATATGCTGACAGTGTGATATTTTGTAGCACAGACTGGGATGCTTAATCTTCATATTAAAAAAATAATCCTTCTAAAATGACGGAGTGTCCCAAGAACAGATTGAAGCCATCTTTATTTCCTTTTTAGACAAATTTGACACAGTTGGACAGTCTTTGTCAAAGGCTTTGTATGAAACAACATCAAGCGTGTCTATTTCAGAATGAAAGAGGACCACGCATGAAAGGGGAAAAAAAAGTTTTCATAGTGTTTCCTCTGTGACTTCATGTTGCAGTGGGATTTGGGAATAATTCCAACTTCCAATTTCCACATCAAGTTATGGGTTAAGTGCAGGTTTGCGGCACTAAAAACATTGTTCTTTCACAATAAAAGCACCATTCTTAACACCTGGGTTATTTGTGTTGTACGGCGAAATACAACAAATTATATTGCTGGGGCGCACCGCTGCTGAATGAATACAGAGGGAACACTGGTCTCAGTTTGGGAGTTACGACTGGGCTTTTCTAACAGAGTGGACTAAGTGTTCTCGCTGCCAGAGACAGGCCTCAGGCAGGAAGTGTCACCGGGCTCAGAGACACTTTGCCAAACCACTGGCTGAATCACATCCATCTGTTTGCATATTATGGAAATCACCCAGAGGTACATGAAACCTTAAGTGTAGATCAGTAAAAACGCATGTGTGTCCGTGCATGTGTTTGCACACGTGTGGCACAGCGGGGCAAACATGCTAGGGGGGGTATCCAAATGAGAGCTCTGCCCGACGGCCCCACTGGCACCACACGTCTTTTCAATGTCACGTCTAGGCTTTAGCGCTTATATAGCCCAGGATCTTTCTGGCTGTGTATTGCCCAGTTTTAGCCCAGTCAAAAAAAAAAAGGTTCTCAACCTTTTGCACCTCAAGGACCACCTTTTTCACTGAAATGAGTCGAGGCCCACGAGGCAGTTTCTTTCTAAAAATATTTAATATTTTTTCTCTGATTCCAAGTGCTTTCCTTGATATTTGATCATTCTGTCCAGGCCAAGAGGCGGTCATCGTATTCCTCCATGTATATAGGCCTAATAAAATAAAATAATAAGAAATAAGGCTGTGCTCTGAATTATATTATAATAAGGATACTCCTTGTACAAAAATAAAAAGGACAAGTAAATTCAGGTCAGCTGTTCTATTTCTAACAGAGGGAGAGACATTTCCCAAAGTAAATATGTGCCACTGTCCAAATCCTAATATGATTGAATCCATCAAAAGCCCCTCAGGTGCAGAACTACAGCGTTACATTGCGCAACACATTACAGAAATGCGGCCAGCAGGACACCGAAGGAGAGAGAGCCTCGCGCTATCTGTGACAGCATGTTTCACTCACGTTAATGTCTACATTTACCGCCCTGCTGGGACATATATACATTTATCACATTCACCGTAACATATATATATAATTGAACATTCTATGATTTGTTTTCATGCTTGCGGACCACCGGCATTTTTTGATCATAGGCTTGCGGCCCAAAAGCAGGCGCTCGAGGCCGGCTTGTGGGCTGCGGCCCAGTGGTTGAGATCCCCGGGATAGATTATAGGCTGGCTATAGGACTTACATTTCCATTGTACATACCAGACATTTAAGCTGATGGTATTATAGAGCAACTTACATTGAGAATAAACGTAACTTCCTTTATTTTGACTGTCTATATACCATTAATTCTCATTGCACGTCTCATCCAAGTCATCGTCCCTCCACAGTTGTGTCTACAGAATGAGTCATTTCCACGTGGAATTAAACCAATGTTGCTGTGCATACTTTACTTTGAGAGCAATCTGTTGGTGTGCATATAGATTAAGAGCTTAGCTGCTTTCTGTGCACGTGGGCAGACACTCACACACACATGCACACGCACTGATACTCTCACACACACACACACGGCACTGTAAGTGAGCCAATGTGGAGATTGATCAGCTGGGCCGTGTCCAAACTGAGGCCCGTCCTCTGCAGGCATGCCAAGCATAATAACTCTCTCTCTCTCTCTTTGCACTTTCCCTGGGCTCAGGGACAGAGAGAGAGAGAGAGAGAGAGAGAGAGAGAGAGAGAGAGAGAGAGAGAGAGCGAGCGAGAGAGAGAGAGAGAGAAAGAGGTGTGATTGGCTAATGTCTTGACACCCAGAAAAAGGAATGCCTGGCTCTCAGATGTTTGACCCATTTTCTGCTTTTACTCTCTCTCTCTCTCTCTCTCTCTCTCTCTCTCTCACTCCCCCACTCTTCTATTCTCTGTCTAATTCCCTTCTTCCTCTATTCTACAGCAGAGAAGCTCTCTGACTCACTATGCATTTCTATAATGGAGTAGTGCCACAGGATGTGTACACACCACACACAAGCCTCTGCAACTAAACACACACACACACACACACACACACACACAAATAAACACACACAGACACACACAGACACTATGGCCCTGCAGTAACTGGAACCAGAAAACAGCTCATGCTATTCTTAATCTGTTTTATGGGCTTTACATGCTTTTATGTGGATGTGTGTGTGTGAAGCCCATGTGGTGCATGCACATGTATGCGTTCATTACTGTGCATAACGAGTTGCTTGTGTTCGGGAAAGATCCGAAATGATAAGCAGCTGCAACAGGGCAGCGTGTCCGCTCACTGTGTGACTGAAGGACTGTGTCTAGAACTGGGAAAACACCTGTTTCTATACACTGTATATACTGTATACAGAATATAGGTATCCAGCATTCAATAATCTATAGCTGTGTGTATTGGAGCAGCTGAATTTACACACTGAAATGTCCAAGACCACTGGAGGAACATGGAGCTTCAGGCTGCCTTCCCCCTGTGGTTTTACAGTAGCAGAGCAGACATGCTCAAGTGACAATTTGTGGAATTAGTAGGGCAGGAACACCGACAGGCAGAGGGTAGGGGAGGCCAAGGGTTGCCTTCGGTCACCTAATCCCCCTGTGTCAGATAAGGGCCAGCTGACAGGCTCGTGCTCAGCGCGCACACGCACACACACACACACACACACGCAGGGATAAGGGGAAGCAATGGACTGTAAAGGGTGTACTCTCAGATGATACTTACACAAACAGGCACAGGCAGAGAAGGCATTAACTCACTGTCCGACACGTGGTCTGTCTCTCTCTTCATGCTTATTCCTCTCTCTAATGTTGAGACACACACACACACACACACACACACACACACACACACACACACAAGGTCAGCGGGGCCAGGTGGCCTGCCTTGGCACAGCGGAGGACTCCAGATGTGAAAGCGGGGAGAGGGGGCGCTCTGGGGACAGCTGGAGCCGTCCCAACCTGGACAGAGGTCAGGGACACGACCGAGAGAACACGACGGACATTTGGACCGCCTTCCTCGGGGGGCCAGCCAGTCCGTCACCCAGTCCGTCACCCAGTCCGTCACCCCGGGTCTCTACCTGCTATGGCGTTGAGCTTTCACCAATTAAATTAATTTTTTCTCCAATTAAAAAATTCAGTCGTATTGAAGTCTTTTGATGAAAATGTCCTTAAGTCTAGTCATGTCATGTCATATTGATTCAGTTTAGTCAATGATTCACTGACCAAAATAACATTACACTAAATCTACTGCAGCAGCCCATTAACCACCACATCAGTAGTAAATGTAATAGGTTACATTTGGAGCATTTAGACATATTCCAATTTAAAAATCTGTTGGAGCTGTGTGATGTTTCTTATACATCGTACATCATTTCTACTTGTCATAATTGACTAAACTGAAAAAACATGTTTGTCAGTGAGCATTTATCATTAATGACACGTTCATGACGAGATGAGCGCTGGGTTTTGATACTGCGCCGGCGGCCTCTTGCTGCCCTTGATGTCATCTTGCTTGAAGCCAAGTCAAAGTCACAGCATACATTCTTTTGTCCAGCACAGCGTTAAATAGTCACAGGAAACAGTTTAGACAGAGCTGTATAAACAGAGAGGGTGGCCGGGTGAAAAATGAACTGAAAGTGCCTTTGTGTGTGTGTGTATCCTCTATGTAGTGTACAAGCTCCTGTGTGCAAACACCGTGTTCCTAATGCAACGTGTGTTCTTTACCGTGTAGCGGCTGATGAGAAGTGCCTGTGACCGTGCATTTGCAGATATACTTTTTTTGCGGGTGAGTGTGTGTGTACATACACTAGCACTTGCATATAACCAGTGATGTTTAATTGGATTAATTGTATGAATGGGTGTGCAAGTGTGCAGTACATGCATGCAATTCCCCTGTGTGTGAGTGTCCAGTATTGCCTGGCCAATGCTGGGGCTGGGCAGCAGTGATTGCCTCACACTTTGCACTATTAGGTTTCCTGCTATCTGGGCCAGCTATAGTGAGAGGAACATAACCCTGACTGCTACACCACATGAAGACACTGCACAGGCGCACACTAGCACGCGTTAACACATACCCATGCGTATGCTCGGGTACAGACAACACGCAAACACAAAAGTGTATTAGAAGAGAGAGACATTACTATCAACACAACGCAGCAAACGACATGGACTTGGACGATACATGTGCTTACTGTTTGACGGCTTTTGCTGCTTGGCTGCAGTTGAGACAAGAGGAGTGCATATGCCTGCCAGATCAGCAAGTCTCGCTATCCTTTTACAAAGACACACACATGGACACACACACACACACACACACACACACACAGAGAGAGAGAGCCTCAGGGCACTTGGCATTACGTTGGCGTTCTGGACCTCCCAGCTCGTACTTCTCCATCCCTCCGCTTGGCTAGCAACACTAACAGGTAGGGGGAGATGAAACGCGCTGCCTGGCTCTCTCTTTTCTCTCACCACCGTTTCTACTTTACTGCGCTAGAAAGTCATTGGAGCTGTCCCAAGTTACACCTCGCTTCAAGTGAAAATGCCTGGCAAAGCCCTGGCTTAGCAACACATTCGAATCGGACACCGACGTGCGAGCTTCCTGCAGGAGGAAGGACTTAGCGATCTAAAAACACTGCGTGATTTTGCCCCACGTCGCTCCCAAACTGGTAACTCAAGTTTTTAACGGCTTAGCTGCGTACTGCTGGGGAGCGAAAGAATCCATTTGCACTGATGTATTGTGCGGTGAAGGTAGATTCGTTGCCAGCAGGGTTAGCATCAACAAACAGTTCAAGAGGTGACTCAGTTAAGTTTCCTGTTCCCTGCATGCTCCCTGATCCACCCCCGCCCAGGCCCCCCAACCCCCCCCCCCACCCCCAAAACCACAGCGTGCCAGCCTGCAGCTGTAATGTAATGGCAGACATCTTCAGCAACTCACATGATCCTATTGCACGGCCATTGCCAACCCCCCCCCCCCCCCGACCCAATGCTCACACATACACATGTGAGGACCCAGGGCCTCTCCGATTGACTCGGCTGTTGGTGATTCCTGACCTAATTCAACAAGTGGGCCGACTTCACTTTCTGTTGAATGTAATGCAGTCACAATGATCTGAGGAAGGAAAATATCCCGAGGCGTGCAGAATGTACCAACTTCAAAAAAGGTTTTGGATATGATTCCTCAGTTTTCCTCAAACAAAAAAAGTGCTTGGTGGGCAGTGTCTGAGGCCCAGTGGGCAGCGGGTCACTGACGGTCACACTTCAAAGAACCCCAGCTAAACGTCGAGGAGGCTGAAGTGATTTTTAACCTCACAGACAGTCATAACATAAACCAAAGTCTCATTCCACAGCCAGAGGAACATCTCACATACACCTCTCTCCACTTGTTACTTGTGACTCCAAACTGAGGAAGCAGCGTGCAGTAAATTAACAGGAAAGCTGTGCAGCGGCAGCTAAAAGAGGCAGCCTGTCATAACTGAGCACAGTAAAAGCTTAATAAGTCATTAAAGCACAATCCCTAAGACTTGTTGTTATTAGACGTAATATATAGTGCCCGCACATACACACACACACCTACACTAAAGGCTCCATTCACTCCTGACACTTGTAATTCCACGCTGTCTGGTGTGAAGACCCGTGGCTCTAATGAAAAGCCACTGCTTCTATTTTGAAGGCCAACTGTACAACAAGGAGCTCTTATTTTGGCGGTGCACAGTATGCAGCCATTTTCGTGGCAAAAAAAAAAAAAGGAGCCCGGTGTACGTTGTGGCCTTGAACTCAAAAAGGCCTGTTAAAAAATAAAATGATCAAGAGGTAGAGCGCTGCTGGAGCCCGCCAAACCATCAGGCATTGAAACAAGTCCATCTAAAGTTCCTCGAGCATGACAGGTTACAAAACAGGGAGCAATAAAACTTTCTTCACCATAGCCACCCACTTATTATCCATCCCATGATTTAGGAAGTATTCAAGCAGTGCTAAGATCAGTTATGTAAACTTCTGGGCGCTTTTTGAACCCATTCTGCTGCGCTTTGTTTCCTCTGAAAATCCCAATTGATCACGCCAACCTGGAAAAAGTTCATTGACAAAGGTAAAACCACTAAACCAAAGCCGCTAAGACAAAAAAAAAAAAGTGTGAAATGCGCCGTGTGGGCCCCCGGTGGCACAAGGGGATTCCGATGGGATTTTATTTAAAGGGGTCAAACCATTCAACACTCAGACCAGGCCCTTGTTCTACAGTCACAAAATGATGACCTATATACAAGGTGGAGGACTTGGGTCTCTGCCAACGTTCTAATTGTGGGGTTTTATAAGCATCTCTTTGCTCAGGGTTATTCATTACCTCGGCAGATAATGCTAAAGGATGGAAAATTTCCAACTGGGTACATTGTGACGAATTTGTTCATCTGCCCCTTATCACATGCATCTGAACACTATATTGACTTTATCATTAAAGCCACCGACCATGCTTCGGTCTGTCTTCGGGAGACTGGTGGTTAGTGGTGTATATATATCTATATATATAGATATATATATGTAATGACGGCTGAGTCTGCTTTTTTCCATCAAAAAATAAATAAATCTCAATCAATTATGATTCATTAGACCGGTTTCATTTTGAATTCCCTTTTCATTAACGCCCACAGAACCCACTCATAATCACACACATCAACTCTCCCCGGGAACTCAGTGATTATAAACAGATTAACTTGCCCCCCCGGGGCGATCCGTATTGATATTGTTACTGCCAATTTGATCTCAAATCCACACACAGAGAATCCCTCTTATGGTATGGTGCAGTACAAAAGGTAGCCACTTCACTTGTCTTTGGGATTGCTCGTTTGGCATGTCTGCAAATGTGTGCTGACATCATATCTATCCCACTGTGTAAACCCAAGCAGCTATCAGACAGAGACAGAGAGAGAGAGAGAAAGAGGTTCAGTGCCAGCAAATATCGGATGGATTCCTCCTCGTAAAGTACTTTGCGTCACCCTGGCAAGAATAAACCTTACGTACCCCAGCGCCAAGTACTCCCGTTGATGAAGAGCCAGTTGTGAGTGGCCCCAGTTGTACCCTGGCAGAGCCAGGACGACTGGTGTTAATAAGAGAGAAGTGCTGCCGTGTAACGCTGCCTTGCCACTCTCTCTGACCAATAAAGGCCATTTTATAAGTTATTATTTTCCCTGGTGATTTGGAGGTTGCCGCACTCACTCCTGTTGCACAGGCAGAGCTGCTGGCCAAGAGGGGAGAACGAGAGAGGCAGAGAATAAGAGCGCCCAAGAGTGTGCTGTTATGATACAGAGAAGTGGAAAGGAAAGAAAGGACAAGGGGGAGCCTCTGGCAACCATCTGCATGGAAACCACAGTCGAGCAGAAACAACCAAATAAAAAACGACAAGAAGAAGACTTAAAGAGACCCAACTAAGAGAAGAAAGAGAGGGGCTTGGCTGGTGAAAAACACTGGGAAGAGAGGCTTGAAAAAGCCACAGAGTTGGAGGCTACAGGGCAGCGGCGTACTGCTCTAATGTGTTCTCTAATGTGCGAGTGTGTTTGTGTGTAAGGCGGATTGGGGCGTTATCTTGAGGACAGCAGGACCCCCAGTGTCCTGTGTGAAGACCAGTGCAGTGCACACCCAGATAATCTCTTGTCATGTTCAATGCTACAGCATGCTTATCAGCGGTGGAGCTCCATTTGCCCTCTGAATGCAACACACACCGACTCAAAGTTCACGCAGAAAAGCCTCATTCTGCTCGGCTAATGAGGTTTGAACGGGTGGCGGGGACAGAGGCAAGAATCAAGGTCAATTTATTCTCTCAGCTGAAACCGATCAACTATTTTTCATGCACATGGTCTTTGATGAAGAGATGGCGATGTTGAGCTGATGCATCTAAAACACAAACACGGTGCTATACAATGCAACGAATCTGTTAACCCCGGCTTCAGCGCAGCAACCCATGAAGATCAGATGACGTTTTGTGCTCGGCTGCCTTCGCCTTGGCTGAATAAAAGTCTACACGCAACTCTATGGCATATGGGTGATATAATCTAATTAATCACAGGCAGAAACATAGACAATATGGCAGGGGGCCTCGGGGCCTGAGGAGCAGTCTATTAAGGTCAAAGAGAAAATAAATGCAGTAGAATAACTACAGGCATGTCTTTGCATTGCGCAGTCTAGTCTGTGCATGCATGGAAGAAAAAAAAGGCAACAGTACACATCCACCCCTCCCAGGCACGATGCGGTGCCAAACTGGGCCAGTCAGTCACAAATATGTCACCTTTTCATGACCTGTAATTGTGTCCCCTTTGGGCCAATAAGTCTAATTTTGAAAAATGAGAATCACTCCGCCAGAACGGAGCCAAAATCTAAATCTGATCAGATGCAGCAACAAACAAACGGGGAACCAAATCAATTGTCTCCGCTCCCCACCTACCTCCCCTACTCCTCCAAAATCGTTGTGGGGGACCAAAAAAGGGGGGAAAAGAAGGAGGGACTGGGAGACAGATTCTGGGCTGGCCGCTCTTATTCTGGAGACTGTTCAGGAATAGAACACCCTCTCCCTCTCTAGGCAGCTCTGACATCATCATACAGTGGATTCAGACCAGGACATCAGCTGCACAGCCGAGGTTATATAACTAAACTCCTGTTTCTAAGCATTCAGCACTGGTGCCCCACCATGGGGAATGGAAGGGGGGGGGGGGGGTGGGCAAGGGGAGAAAGAGAAGGAAAAAGAGGGGGAGCTAGGGAAGAAAAGAGAGGAAGAGAGACAGACAGAAACAGACAGTAAGGCCACAAAAAGAGAGGCCCATTGGGGTGCTCGCTGCTGGGAGAGGCTGAAGAAGGTCACCTTTGCCCCCCTGAAGGGGCCCCAACCAACAGGCATCTCAGGCACACAGAGAAGAGAAGAGAAGAGAAGAGAAGAGAGAAATATAGACCAGGTCATACGGGGCTACTGTGAGAGTAATGCCCCTTCCCCGTGCAACACTGTGACATTCAGCTCTCCCACCTGCACTGTGCATGTAAAAACAATACAGGAAAAGATAGAAAAAATATATCAATGTATAAGAAAACACCTCCTTCATGTTTACTTGTTACTGCAGGTTGAATTCTTTCATTTGTTTGCGATGGAATCCTCCTTCAAGTGCCAAATAACACAAATGCAGGATTTAGATTCCAGAGGCTTCCACGGTCTTTGTACCCACACGGGGTTTATTTCAAACTGTATGCCTGTGGAAAATGTTTATGGTTGAATGGCAGACTTGTCCAAGGGTAATAATCAACCCAGACAGAGAACACTGCGTTTTAAACTACTGGCTAATGATTAATGCATAGGTGGGCATCTGGAGGCATGCCAGCTAACGTGACTCAAACTTGCTCAATGTTTTATCATGTATCATATAATGGAAGAAAACGCTGCGGCTTTGCACTTGCTCAGCAACACATACACTGACTATAAAGGTTGTAAACACACTCGGACGTTTTACAATTTATAAAAGCAATAAACTGTGCAAATGTGGTGCAAATGAAGAGTAGAATGTTGCATTTTCTTCACTGACTTAGACGTGATGGTAACTTCCCAAGGTGCACATCCACCTTAAGCCCGTTTGCAAATGTATGTTTGTGTAAAGATTGTTCCAAATAAAAACCCACTCAATTTGTAAGGTAATAAGACTATCTTGGAGCACAGCACAGTCAAGGAAAAAAGATGGCCCATACTCAAGAATAATATTTAACCTAACTTTTATTTCTCCAAGACTGCAGAACCAATATGTTTGTGAGTGGTCCCTATTTTTCTTTATTGACTCTGTACACTCTGCCATGAAAACAGCTCCAGTGTGTACCTCTGTCAGAGGAGCTGCGTCTGTTGCCAGCTTGATAAACTCAAGTAAAGGGCTTACTGCTTTTAGGCTGTCATTTTCTATCAGCACAATACAAAGATAACACTTTTGGAAATGAATGCCGCCTAGAAGCAACACTGAATAGACTATGAGCAGTTAAATTGAAAGATTTAATTATTACAGCATGTTAATGTGGTGGTGAGGTTTCAACATGGAAACAGCTGCAACAGCACTGAGGAGAATATCATCACAATCGTCAGGGTCTGTTGTGATACGCCAGGCAATGAGGTTATTTTCATACAGGCTGACAAGCTGTCAGTGCTACCTGTAAACAGCGAGGGCTGTGACACGCCAGGCAATTTTTAGGAAATGTAAATGGGGCATACTCTCAGAAACATGAAATAAAATGACACAAAAAATCTACATAAATGTTTCTTACGTTCCTATAATAAATGCAACTATGTCGGAGCAACTCCCTGGACACTGTATTCTACAAATGAGCAAATGAGTGCATACATTGTTAGTATTGATTGATTCAAGGGGAATTTAATTCAGAGGGAACTGAACCCCTAACCCCCATAGTTTCAATGCAACAGCCATTAAACCTTGCAAAATCAGCCTATTCTGACATGCACCATTTGTAATGAGCCAGAACTGATCAAACCGTCAATACTTGGGCTGTATATTTGTCATGTTATATACATATTTTGTAAATAAACAGTGGATAAACTATAACTTCTGGTCAGTGACCATCATAAAGCCAACAATTACAAACAAAAATCAACTATTTTCAGAAAAGCATTCCCTGCAAAAGACCCCCTGTTCTTATAACACACATCAGTTTGATACTACTTACTATGAATTTCAGATTTATGTTAGTGTAGAAAAGTGGGTAAATGCTATTCTGTAAATAAACTGAGTTTAGGTGGGTTTACCCTCCACTGCATCCCTGGTTATGGGACTCAAATTGCTGAGGCAGAGGTGGGTGAGTCGTATCATATAGACTTCACTGGAATGAAATATGCTAGTGACTGCAATGAATTGATATACTGATAAAAAAAAATCACATTCAGAAATGTATTATTGTCTTGCGTTGTTACTACATCATCTAGCATCATAGACCTACACTGTAGGCTATAGGAAGCTGATCATTTAACAATATTTTACTTTAATACATATTGCAGCTGCAACATAATAACTAAACCTAACAACTAAAAATGTCCCTTTGTTCAGACAGGGTACTATCACTGTTTTTGTTAAATGATTCAATTAATCCTTGTGAGAAAAAAAACTATAGTGATCTCATAATACATTTTAGAAAGATACAAATATGTTATTATAGAAAAAAAACTTTCAAATACCAGGCAGTACCATAAACTAGGATAAGGTACAGACACACTGTTAGTCCCTATAGGGAGATTATAGGAATATTATAGCGATCTCTCTTTCTCTCGCCCTCTCTCTCTATTTGTCTATCTATCCGCGCGTGTGTGTGTATGTGTGTGTGTCTGCTTCTGCGCGCGCCTGTGCATGCGTGTATGAGTGGACCGTGCGCGCGCCAGAGTGCAGCAGGCATAAATCCAAGTTTGGGCCCTATAGGCTGCCGCTGTACAGAGAATAATAACACTAAAACGCATGATTATCATGGCACAGTGGCATCCAGCAGTGTTACAATATCAATGCCATTGACAACAAAGCGCACACAGTCTTTAGAGGCATAACAGTAAGATTAGCCCCAACCGACTGTACTACGGACCTTGGCTGCTGATGTGATCTGTCAAACCCCTACAGCTATCGCGCCCAGGCTACCGGAGCTAGCACGGCCAAACAACTGCATGCATACCATGCTGTAAAGCGTCGTGTGGTGAATGCCCGATAACGACACTTACCGTTGGGTTCCCCGCGCGTGTTGGACAGCAGTTTGGGTGGGTTTCGAGCAGGAAATTAGGCGGAAATTAAGAGGGAGAAAGTCAGCAGGGCTCCCCCGGTTCCTGCACAAGTGTAGCGGCAGCACTCGCTGCACAGCAACCGCGCGTCCGAGCCTAGTCCTCCGCCAAGGCGCTGCGCCTCGTACCGCCAAATGATTACCCTCACACGGCTACTCTTCCTCTCCTCCACACATCTGCTATGTGAATTTTAGGATTTTTTTGCCCTTGTGTTGTCTTCCAGTAGCGTCTGGTTGGGCTGCCAGGACAGGGAGGGAAAGAATCAAGAAGAAATACTACACGGTCGCTCCTCCCCCGCTTTTGTACAGTACAGTAAGGAGATCGCACGACGTATAAGCATTTATTAAAACTATCTACCGCTCTCTACAGGACCGCCACTGTAAAGCATACACGCACGCACACATACACACACAGACACACATACACACACACACACACACGGGGAAATAACAAACCGATGTGAACTGCGGAGCATCCTCAGTGTTATATCGCCTCCGCCTTCGTCATTTATCCACTTCATTTATGCGCTGAAGATTGGCCCCCTGCTCCTCCTCCCACCTGGGTAGGCCAAATAAGTCCACCTTGCATTGGGTAGATAATAATAGGGGTTATAGATAAGGAGAAGACTTTCTACTGCTGTAATAACAAAAAAAAACTATATACTCTACAAGGAGTATTTTACACGTTAGTAGACTTACTTGTAATTTTAATAGTTATCAGTTCATATTAATAGCGCTTAGGCTACTACCAATAATAATAATAATAATAATAATAATAATGACAATCATTTATTTGTATAGAACGTCTCTAACAACGTATATAATCAAGACAAAAGGCAGAAACAAGGTTACACAAGAAAATATTATTAACCTCATTACTTGTTTAATTACCAAGATAGAGAGAGAGAGAGAGACATTTTGTGGGGATGTGCAAAGTATAGAAGCTTGACCACTTCTCGATCTCCTCAGCAATGTGAAATCCTCTGGAGACACCAAATGAAGTGTATACTAACAATAATGGGAAAGGCTCTGGTAAAGCAGACGTTTGGGGAACATGTCCAACGGCAACATTCTTTCTCTTGTCATCACAGTATCATGATTCCATTTAGACTCTCCATCATGACCCCTCTACTCATTTTGATAATAGTTGGAAAAAGTGAATCAGTTTTTCACTCTGACTAATAATAACAACACTAATAATCATAATGCCCTCACACCCTTGTTAAAGTGAAGTCCAACTTAAAGTAGTGCAGGCAAGGCTTATGAAGTCATGTTTGTGCAGCATTGGCCTCAGCTCTCATATTCAAGGGAATTCTCCTTGCGCTCTTCAATCTTCAGACTTGTGCATACAAACATCTCTGCGCTAAACAAATGTATGACAGTAGACTCCAATCTGTCAGACACTGATTTCTGACAAACTAATCTAGTGGGCAAACATGCCCAGACAGAGAGGAGGGGACCCAAGCTGTTTAAAGTTACGAGGATGACAAAGTTGGGGTACTGAATGCCCGGCATGTGCGACATTTACTTTTGATGGCTTTCAATTGCAGAGATGGAATAACTTGTGGTAGAGAATAAAGGTTGCTGCTTATGTGCAAATGCCACTGCACCAGTCAGATAAAGATTCCTGTTTTTGCAGCACCATTATCAAGGTGTGTGTGTGTGTGTGTGTGTGCGTGCGTGCGTGCCCCAACCCCAACCTCATTTCCATTCAGTCTCACCAGAGCGAGAGACTCTTCCATGAAACAAAGCGGCTCATCGACCAAAACCTCCATCTATTGACAGCCTAATAGAAACAAAGGACAGAGATAAATGAACCTGCTAATGACTGAAAAAAATGCCTCTGTGTTTCTGTTTGTTCCTCTTTCTTTGGAGGGGGCCTGCATGATCGACAGGGACTGCACTTACTTTGGAGTGCATATGTTTTCGGTTCCCGTCAAGCTTCTGGCAAAACCACTCCAGGATAGCAATTAGCAGGTTCCCCATTGCTTTCCAGATAACACCTATACAACAGCAAGCCTCCACACTGAGGAGGAGACAGTTTAGGTGGTTCAGGCACCTGATAAGGATGTCGCCTGGGCCGTTTTCTCTTTGGAGATATACTGAGCATGGCCAGCTAGGAGGAGACTGCATCTCCCAGAATGCCTGACAGCACGGATCCCCCAGGAAGAGCTGGAGGCTGGGGTAAAACGACACCTTGTGCTGTTGCAACCATGACCCCGACCGGATGGTAAGAAAATGCATGAATGAATAGATGGGTGGATAACAATCTGTTTCATCACTATCCTTCCCCCAAATATGAATCTATGAATCTATGCCAACAGCTCTCAAACCAAGAGCATTAGAGAATCCCAGGATACCAGCTTAAGCCACTGCAGAAAGCGAGCCCAGAAACAAGATCTATCATGTGGCCGTTCAAAGCCATCTTCTTATATTTCTTTGCGGAATTAGAGAAAGAAATCAAGGCGTTTGACTAAAAATCTTCAGCTAATTTGTGATACATGTGATAGCTGATAAAGCTGCAAAGCAACCAGAGAGCGAGAGTAGGAATCAAACATTCATACATATACATATTCATGTATGTCCTATATGGAGAGTGTAACATCATCTGGTTGTTCATTTTTTATTTAAAAGTATTAAAAGTTTTCTCAACCCACACAGCAGAAAGGCAGCAACACAACAGGATGTTTTCATCTAACCTGGAACAAGATCAGGCCTCACATTGATGACCTACCTGAAGGAAGGCAGAAGGCCTCTTGAAGCAAGCAATCTTAAATATAAAACTGTTCTCTTACCTATAACAAATGGCACAGTCAAATCTGTGTCTGCAATTGTTTTCCAAGGCGTCTCTGAATTAAACTGTGAAAGTGCATGGAGTCCTTCCATTTTCACCCGCCTACATTTGGCCATTTGGTCATAATAACTGTTTGCAGGCCCAGATTGGGATTAACACCACAGTGTTCCTGTGATGTGTGACTGACTGTTCTGGCGGTAGCGGTATCCATTGTCAGCTTCCATCAAATCAGTATTACGATTCATTTGGTGGACAAGTGTGAAAACAGCTGAGATAATGTCAACGCTTAACCCAAATGAATATGTAAACTCTAATCCAATTAGTGCTGTAAATCATTGTCTAGGGCAGCGAAAAGACGCTCAGAAAATACTGCAAAGGGGCCAGAGAACACACTTGTACACTCACACACAGACACACCGACACAGATACACACACAGACACAAGCACACACACACACAAACACACTAAATTTAAATCCTAAAATCCTATTACACAACTAAGTCCACTTTTAGATTCAGTCTCAATTTGCAAAACACCCTCAAAACAGCCTTGGCGTGTGCTTAAGTAGAAACAGGGGCAAGCTTGGCAGTGACAGCTAACACCAGCTCTTTTTTTTTACACTGTATTTCAAGGTTTGCATTTGACACTATACAGTTTTTTTTATTAGAGATTTGCTTTTCAATCAGTAGCTGGATTTTCAAAGCACACAGTGAAAACACACACTCTGTATGTGATGAACTGGATTAACCCTTGGTTCTTCCCCGCAGTGCTCTGATTGCTAATGGGCTCTAAGAGCATTTCGCCTTATTAACTCACATTGATTTACTAAAACATTTCAAGCAATTTAATCCTATATAGCTTATGGTACATTTATTTGCAATGGTCTCCTACACCAGCATCATTACTAGTATGTATGTCAACACGCAAGCATGTAATTTACGCTGATGGACCAAAGCAAATTACTAGACAATTCTCAACCATTGTTATTCATCATGTAGAGGGCTTTTAAGTAATTACGACACTGATCGTACTTATATTTATATATATATATTTAAATATGAACCTAAAGATTCACTGCTCTGTCACCAAAGATTATCTTCATTTACACACTATCTATGTGCAAATTGCATCACTTTGAATGGCAGAAAATAAACGTTTGCTTATGTGAAATTCAAAAAGTTATTGTCCTGGCCTGAGTAAGTTGTGCTGATTTTACCATAATGCTTGTTTGGCAAGTCCACCAGAGAAAAGTTAAAAAAAACCTGTGGACTCAGAGGAACTGATGAGAATAAATGAGTAGGTTAGTGGGGTCGTTAGTGACAGCGGTCGTGTCGCCATGTGTCCTCAATTCACCTTAAACTCCCACTGCTTTTCACTCGCATGCTTCTCCTTGACCCATTCATTCATTGTGTGTTGCTTTCGCTACGGTTCTTCTCCTGCAATCATTAAACAGGAGAAGGTGAGAGCAAGAGGAGCTTCACCACAATGGCAACTTTTTCAAACATTTTCATTCTGATTGGAGCATTATTCCAATTAATAACAGAATACTATGCTCCATGTCAGTGCAGCTTGCATGTACAAAGTGGAGATCCTATCGTATGGCAGGCTGCACCTGTGACATTTACCAACAGATCCTCCCATTGAAAAGCAAACGGCAACAAATGAGTTGACTAAAGCTTTTGGCATATGGATGTTTAACCTTCACGACATCAACCGTTTCAACGAAAACTCCTATGTATGTGTATGTTGAAAATGCGGTGCTTTCCAAGTAGCCCATACGTTTTACAGCATTAACCCGCCTTTCTCCAAATGCAAACAAATGAGAGTTAATCTAACAAATGGCTGTCAGAAGCTGATATTGGAGACCCCACCCTCTGAATAATGGATCACTCCATCTGTAGTTTTTCCTCTCGCTAAATGGCGCCAGTACGTAATCTAGCCCATGATGAAGTTGTCTGTTGATTGGAGTTAACATGTTGCTCTCTAGTTTATACAGAGACCACTGTGTTAAAGGTTATGTGGCAATTCATTATTGATAGACTGTGACTTAGATAATTGTTCTCTCCATTTGTCAAGACTACCTTGCAGTAACTTCTTGTTATTCCAAAGCATTTCCTTATAAACTTACATTTCATAAAATGTACTTTTAAAAATATACTTATTTAGGTATATATTTAGGTAGCTTTATATAAGTGATCAAATTCAGAGTTCCCGGACTCAAACCATGGAAATTAAGTGAAGGTGGATGCCGACATGCAAAAATATGAAATCCTTCCATCTGACCGAAAGACGACACAAAAGGGAGGGCAGGGGAAAAACCCATCCATCATCCCGGCGTTCCCTAGGTTGCCTTTTTGTCATCTACTTTCATTTTTTGTCATTTACATTCAAAGGAAAATTCCTCATAGCACTACGTATATTCTAGTTACTTACATTCTAGCACTCCTATTTTTCTCCTATATTCTTCTCCTGTTCTCTGATAAATATGCCCTGTATTTGTATTTGAAACGTCTGCTGTTTTTTTTCCCTTTTTTGATCACGTGTTTGAGCTCCCCTCACGTTTTGTATTGTTCTCTTTTGGTTGGATGGAATACATTTCTATTTTTGCTTTTTTGCAGCATCCTCCATTACTTAATCCCCATGGTTTGTGTGTCTGTCTGTATGTCTGGAGAGGAGCATTGAATCATTTTGGCCAAGAGCTGAAGACACTGCTGATAACAATAGGACTACAGCCTCCAATCTTCAAGGACCACTTGCTCAACAAGACGGCCATCTGTCACATTGTGAAAGTGTACACACTGAATGTATGCTGTCATTTACAAAGATGATCAAAGTATTTCAAGGTTTTGATCTAGGAGGAGAATCTGAATTGCAAGTCTTTATACCAAATCATTTTCTCAAAACAACAAGGTGAAAAAAACTCAATATTTCAAAAGATTGGTAATGAGAAATGATATTCGATAGAAAGTTTTTACTGTCATGTCAGAAACCACTCCATCATAGTAAGGGCTACACTCTTCACAGGATGCAAAATTTCGCAAATTCTACTTGAGTAGTGAACATTGGGTCCTTTCATATGGAGAGAAAACATCACTCACAATACTTTACCCTCACAGACTATTCATGAGATGTCAAGAGGACCACAGCATTAACGTTTCATCACCATAGCAACATGGGAAACTGTATGTGAACATTATTGGCCTCTGAAAGTGTTAAGTGGTACTAATTCACACACGTAACACATACACAATTGTGCCAGGTTATTTCAGGCTAGTCTTGCAGTACCTTTACTTTCAGAGCCTCAGATTCACAGCAGAAGTCCAGTGGAGGAGGACAGGGGCTCTCTCTCCGTGGCTCGTACCCTGGGCCAAACTACCATCGGTGGCTTTGTGCCCGGCAACTTGGGAGGCACAGATGCACCTGCCCAGATTGAACTTGGTATGTGGCCCAGTTTGGATCTTAGGATATGAAATCGGACTTGCAATAAAACAGACAATTACAATGTAGCCTACTTTTATTAACTGATTCTATGAAGACCCCGGTGCCTCCAGCAAACAGCCACAGCCATTACGCACGGCTACAGCCTTTATATAGAGACGTTTTAACAACCTATTAATTGGTTACACATGAAGGTGTAGGCTATTCTTACTCTCCACTAATGTGAGATTTTGCTGACAAATCTATAAGTCGACATTAAGGCTTTAAAAAAAAAGATTGTTACTACTCTGTTACCACTCAAGCATTACACTACACTACAGCCTAACACCATGTAGTGAAAGAAAAAAGCTCTAAATAATCCAAATTCATCCAAATTTGACATTATCCTTTTTTGACAACTCGCAATATGGCACAAATCGACTCAAAAGACTGCGTACACATGATGTGAAATGTGTACAGTATTCTGTGTAGAGAGTGGTACACGCCCACTTTTTGTGTGCATGCATTGGTTTAATACATTTGGCCTCTGGTGAACTGGCAAAGGAAGGTGGCTGCAAATGACCTGAGCCCCAAACTGCTCCAGTAGTCCAACCCAGCCCTCTGACCTCTCTCAAGAAATGCAGTCGTACAGGGGGCTGTGTGTGTGTGTGTGTGTGTGTGTGTCAGATTTTGTGTGGGTAGGTCTGAATCACATATAATGGTTTCATCTTATAGTGTCTGGTCACATAACCATCTAAATATCACACAATCAAGCAGAAAATAACCATACGCTACGGTAACATACATCATGCTGGCTGACCCCTATGTTACATTCTCACTTTTCATTTGTCCATTTTGCTTTCGCGTTGTACCACTTTCCGTCTTGTTGATCCATTTAGTCATTTAGTTTCTGTTATCCAATTCAGTTGCATTTCTGTGTGCCGTCTAGGTTGTTTTCATTCTTTTGAGAGGAGATGTTGTTATCAGCCCCTTGGGGTTTTTATCTCACCTGGAAAAATCTGTTATTTTTTTTCTGCAGTCTTCCATTTTGTGTGCTGATAAATAAACTCTGAACATTTCTTCACCTGCGCCTCGCTTTTTTTAAACAACGAACTGAAAGCCTGCAGGAAGGAGAGAGAGATTGACAGCCGAAAAAGAGACCGGTGGTGAAGCGGGAGGTCAAAGGACTTAACCCAGACTATCTCCACTGACAAAACTCACATTGAGGTGTGTTTCCTCATATGATGCTCAGCCCTAAATGCACTCCTATGTGCCAGTGAGTTTTGTCCATCAGTTCTCCCACTCTGCGGTTACTGTTTTAGAAAACAGGGTATGGACAGTAGCCCTTATAGGCTTGGACGTGATGTCCAGTGAAATCAGTGCGAAGAGGACAATGGAGCCATTTTGGAGGACAATTCTTTTGACGCGATAAAATACATTTGCAGGCAGCAAAATATGCACTAAATATATATCAGGAGAGACATGTGACACCTTGAGAGACATGATATTTTGTTTTGCAGACATACGTGACATACGTGACTGGCTGCCCTACCTATCTGTCTCCATTAATCAACATGGTTGTCCATGGTTGGAGCTGGCTGTGCCTCTCTTCCTCCACGTCTGTTTGCCCTCTTGTCTCACTGTACATGTTATCAGCCTGCAGGACGGGTCAACAAGCAAAGTGCCATACAGCTTCCCAGATACCATTTAAAAAAACGAATGTAGCAAAGATAAAGAGGTTAATAATTGTTGGAAGTATACCATAACACACAAGTTATGTCTAGACTTTCAACAATCAAACATGCTTATGGATGCTTAAGAACACCTCAGGATGGAAGGAAGGCAAAATCTGAACTTTTAAATTCAGACTCATGCAGACATCTGAAAACTTAAAAAAAAAATGTGGCATATGACTGCATGGAGTCAACTACTGCTAATGCAGCACGTGATATTCTTCAACAGAAAGAGAAGCCTGTGAGAGGAAACAGATGACCACTTAATATCCCCATGAAACCTTTGTATTATCCACCCCGTTCCAGGCCTTCATCCAAATCCAAGGCTGATTTGAATACTGCCATCCACGATGGCTTAATCATTAAGGCCGAGCCAGCAATAAAACATTTGGCATTTTGAAACACTGCTTGTATTCAGCTTCCTTGTCATGTGACAGCTGTGTGCAATAAAAGGTCATAAATGTGTCAGGATTGGGTAAAGTAGTTTTTAACCAAAAAAAAATAAACGCAGGGTAAAATAATGCAGCGCTCTTAATGTTGAGAGAAGGACGAGAAAAGGTTAAGGGATTGTTTATGTCTTTTGATATATTAAGGTTTTTAAGGGGGGGCGGTTTGGAAGGGCTTCAGTCCAACTACATCTAGACAGTAATGTACTAAAATTTAATATTTTCACACACACAAACCAGCAGCAGTACAGGTTCTTTAGAAGTAGCCTTGTCCAGAGTGGAAGAGAAGTAAGGATAAACCAGAATGTTGTATCCCTTTTCTACAACGGTACTATTAAAATGGGTTTGAATGTTAAAAAAATGTATCTTAAGTATTGAATTGTGCTGTACTCTGTTGCCTGTCACCTGTGCAAACAGAAATACTTAGTGGCCAATATAGTATACAGTCTAGCAAATAGTGTGAAATGTTAAAGCTTGTTGAAAGTGGTGTGAATGACACACGGTGCACGCTATTCACACCTCCATCTGAACATACAAATTGGAATTGGCAATTAGAGAAATGTACGGCACAAGCGGCGGGCCGATGCCTCATTATTTTGGTTATGCCACGGTGGTAAAATTCTGGGGTCAAAGAGATGGCAAATTCCTGAATTCACTAAGCATGTCGTCTAACTGGTGTAGTCCACTCCTGCTTTCAATCACGCGGGAGTGGAGAAGTTGACTTTTTGAGTACTTGACTCTCCGTCAGTACTTGGTTTTTGCAGCAGATTGAACATTGCATGGCAGGAAATACATTTACTGATGAGGTCGCCTTCGTATAGTATGCTGTACTACCGAATAACATCACAAGCAAAATTTGCCTTGGGCCAATTATTTTGGCTGAAAGTAACGGTTGTCTGCTAGAACATACGTAGATCATTCATAATGATACTCTCCATGCAGACTGTCTTATCTGTTTTTACCGACCGCTACAGTGCCAATGCTCTTTCTCTAATATCCCTTTGACAGCTCTTCCTGTAAGCACAGCGAGAGTCAAACATTCACACTGCTCTGAGGCATGGAGCCGCCGTTCACACACACACAGGGGTGCTATCTCTTCCACTGTTACTCAGGCTGTTGTATATGTCAGCTATAGTGTGTGTGTGTATGCATGCATATGTGTGATGTGAGATCTTCTGGAGCACGGTAAAGCGTCGTTTAAGCTCTTAACGTACTCATTGACTTACTGAGTCTCACACACTAAGCCGGTGTGTTTGTGTGTGTGTTGTGATAGTCAGCAAATCTTGAGATTGTTGGCTTAATAATCGATACAGGTCGGCAGAAGCAGGGAAAGCAGGCCTCCTCCTTGGTGTTTAAAGGGGAACCTTGACTCCGAGCAGCCTAATGATGGTACTCATAGCTGCAGCAGTGAGCTGATTGATGCTGAAGCCGCCCGTTGGCTGTCTGCTTTGGTGTTAGAGCCAGCACCGCCGAGGCAGAACAGCGCAGAATTATCGCAGGATTTATGGAGACAAATGTAGAACGTATCCGGTTTGACTGATTTGTGGTGTTTGAGGATGTCGGTGTGTGGGTCATGCTCAGAAGAGACAGGCACTTGCAAGACGGATGAGGTTATGAAAAGTCCACCCTAAAACACTTGTTTACAAGCATCCATTCTACCTTTTATTTATGGGTCCATTTTGTTGTTTGGTGGCGTATTTTCTTTTCTCCTGGCCAAGAGCTGTGATCGCCATCGTCACGTCAAGATCCTTCCAATGTAGGGGGCTTCCTGTTGGCTCAGCGGTCTAAGGGACATACCAAGCAACCACAATGTCCTGGGTTCAAATCCAGCCCAGGACCCTTGTCACATGTCATCCCTCCCCTCCCTCTCCCAAGTCTTCCTGTCTCTCTCTACTAGTCTAGTCTACTAACTGTCCATTAAAGGAAAAAATGAAAAAAATAACATTCATTCATTCAACAATCATACAGGGAGAAATCCATCGAAGAAGAGGCAGAGGTCACAGTGCAATGCAGCCACATGACACGCTGCCTTTCGCATTAGGGGCGTGACTCACTTTTTTATCAACTGCAAGCACTTGGCCTGCATCACACACTGAACTTCATAAAAGGCATTACAGTACATAATGTCAGACTGAAGACACGGGGAGAGCACAACTGCACGTTAACAGCAATGTACAGATGTTGAAATCATACAGTAACTATCATCTTAACCACAAGCTGCCAACAGTGCAATTGTACTGTCACCACAGGAAGTAAGCAGAGATCTCAGTTGCAAACCTCAATGAATAAGCTACCAAAAGTTTCCCTGTACAAACTCAATCTCCTCTCTCTCCTCCACAAGCCTAGATCAACTTTTAAAAAACAATTATGTACCCAATGTTGCCCAAACAACGGATAAAAAACATCGGTCCCACATCCCGTAGGCCCTTCCAGGCATCATCACTCTACAAATGTTGTTACCACTCAGTGATCTTCAGTAGTCAAAGAGAGTCAAAGAGAATTACAAACTATAAACCAGAAGCCATCTCCATTCACACTCTTACAAGGATGGATACTTAACGATGTGATCTGACACTGAAACACATTAAAAGTTTCCATCTCAACATGACACAGCCCTGGTTGTCTTATTGGTTTAATGGATGTGGCTTTGTGTCTGTGCCTTTTATGTGTTGTTCTCAAAGACAACACTCCCTACTGTGAGCATCATTTTCCTCTGCTCAAAGACCTAATTCTTCCTTACAGGCTTTCATCGCAGCATGGCTGATGTCTGGCTTCAGAAACAAAACCGGCCTATCTTTGAAACATATCAGTTAGCGCAAATCCCAAACTTCTCAGCCGCTCAAACTTTGTCCCTTTGTGCCGTCCTCCTGAGGTAGATAACTCACGTACGTCGTCTCAGTGGGACATTTGCATTTCAAACCTATTTCCCCCCCCAATCTATTTTTCCCCTCAAAGGAGTGGCGCTTTGATATCCCTCAAATCTCATTACGTTTGGGGGGCTCAACACCGGCAAAGAGTGATTTCCTCTGGTTTTGCAGTGGCGAGGAGGAGATGAGGGAGGCAAATCCCCGCGGGGCAGAATCCAAATGGATATGGCCAGCCGTGAGGGGGAACCTTTGAAACGCACAGTACCGCGCTGCCTCGTTCCGACGAGGAGGCGTATCTTGTTTAGCGGTGAATAGCAACACCCGGTGTGACCAAGCTACCTACTGTCAATGACACTACACACACACACACACACAAAGAGAAGCATAATCTGTACAAACCTAATCTGTTCCTGACCAATCAGATGGCGGTACAATAAGAAATCAGGTCATTTTGAGTTTGATATGCTGCACTACAAATTGTGTGGTCGAGGTTTGGGGAAATAGCCGTCATAATAAGAAGCTGGCGACTGGTCACTGCTAGCCAAATTGACAGATCAGATTTTGAGCCCTGACAAAAAAAAAACCCTCCAGATCTCATCACCTTAAAGACGGAAGCCCAGTAGGACGCGGATATCGGCGGGTACATCAAAGTAAGGACAGGGCCTGTGATTAATTGACGCTCTCTGCACATGAATCCATTCATAATGTGGCTGGGTGGCAGGAGCTGCTTTGAATTATGCTGCAGTATTCCCACCCGGTATCAACTCCCACTCATCAGCCCCCATGAATCATTCTGCTCCCCGTCCTCTTAACAATGGACTTGTGTCTGACAGCGGCAGCCTCCATTTACACAGTGTGTCAGATGGAGAAACTGCGATCGCGGGGATGTACGTGTGACTCGCTGCCAAATGTGTGATCCGCCCTTGGCCGTGGACGTCTCTTTGTCTTCAAGTGTTTTCAACTGTAAAGTTTGTTTACGTCCGCCGTACGGTAAAAGCCGCTCTTCCCCCCTGATGTTTAGCTTAGCACATGTGTAAGGACGGTCCATCGGGGCGTGAGCGTCAGTGTCTTCCAACGAGCGCCATATGGATGTGTGTGTGTATATATGACAACGTGAGTGTGGTTGGACCGCAACACGCGAGCTCGAGAGTCTAGCTGGCTTCTTGAGGTCCTCTTGGCCCGGCTGGAAAACAAACATTTATTCAGCGCTGCCATTTCAATGGTGAGGATACATTTCAGGGTTGATGGGAGAGGTCTGTTCCAGGATTCTGTCTCCCTTTTCATCATGTCACATCCAGCGTTATGGTCAACCCAGTGTGTAGCTGAGCTCTAATGGCTGGGAAATAATGGCTTTCTTACCCACTCCCCTCTCAATTTCTCTCCAATTTGAACACATATCCATTTGTGTGTGCTCTCTCTCTCTCTCCCACTCTCTCTCTCTCTCTCTCTCTCTCTCTCTCTCACGCACACACACTCTGACTTTGAGGAAGCGTTTTTCCGTGCATCATATCTCCCCCTTCCTTCTACTTTGCAGCAAGGAATCTGAGACACACACACACACACACACACACACACACACACACAAAGCTTCCATATGACAGATCCCAGTCTGGACACAGTCCCGGCGGTGTTCAGCCCTATTCATTATAAATGAGAGGATGATTTGCATGGAGGCTCTCATAGCTGAGCCGTGGTGGTCTGCAGCGAGCATCGTCGACACGTGTCCCACGGTCTCACGGCCATGTGCGCTTTACTGTGTGAGAGAGCACACAAGCTTTAGGGGATGTAGAAAAAGATGGGAAGTAAAGGAAAGGAAAGGAAAGGAAAGGAAGATGTGGCGAAAAGACTGAACAGAGTGAATGAGGTCCTGTGGGAAAGTAATACCAGTAGGAGCAAAGAAATAAAAAGACTGGCTGGGAATCAACTAAAGAGCATCACAGCTGAAGATCGATCGATCGATCTATCTATCTATCTATCTATCTATCTATCTATCTATCTATCTATCTATCTATCTTCTATCTGTCTATCTGTCTATCTATCTATCTATCTATCTATCTGTCTATCTGTCTATCTATCTATCTATCTATCTATCTATCTATCTGTCTATCGGTCTATCTATCTATCTATCTATCTATCTATCATTTAGATCAGAGGTGTGTGGGAAAACAGAGTGCAGTATCTTTATCTTTAGATTGAGTTGATCATTACAGTTTTGAGTCGTGACTGTATGAACAATATACGTTAATCCATAATATCATCAAAAAACAGATTTTTTTTTATAATGCAAGTGTGCTAGCCCTGTTTGCAACTATGAGACCTGAAATGTGACTCTCAAAATCTTTACTGCACGGTTGCCAAATATTGCACAACACTTAGAGGTGGCTGTCACACGCACTGCTACATTTAAGACGAAACATCAATCTGGAGGAAGAGAGAAAAGACAAAAGTCGTGCTTCAGATTTCTTCTTGAACATTGTTCCAGACTGTCTTAGTGGGCTATTACATGTTGACGCAAGGGCCGGTAATGGAACCTTAATGGAAAGGCAGCAGTGAATTGCAGCTCTGAAGGCATTATCCCAGCTAGCGTCTGTCTACAATCAGGATGCCTAGCTGAGAGAATAACTAACACCTTGATTGAACAGCAGGAGCTCACAGAGCAGCCCAATTCAACGGGACTGTTTGTGTGGTACGCAATCAAGTGTACTATATTGATTATTGCATAGTTGTGTACCATTAGTTACTGATGCAGCCATGTGAAGCTGAGTTTATACTTATTACACTATTCTTCCTGGATGCACTCAGCATCACTCAGCGTGTTGAAAGTCTGCTATCATTCACCCTATTCACCCTCTTACTGTTTGTCCTGCACAGATGGCATGGCACTGTTTACACCATCGCAAGAGAAAACAAGCATACACACATACACACACACACATACACACAACACTGAGCACATAAGTCTTTGGAGATTCCATCTCTAGGTAATAACTCCACACATCAGCAGGATGTACAGCCTTTCTGCTCTCTAGGGAGTAAGAAAAGCTCTAATTACCTATAGCCATTGTTGGGAGCTGGAGAGACGGTAAACACATCTACCTTCTTTCTTCTTTCTTTCTTTGTGTTGCCGTGTGGTGCTATTAGAGGACAGAAAAGCAATTGAGCAGTGGGTGAGGCACACAAACAAACACTCAAAGAAGTTGGAAAAACAGGATCAAAAAAACACACTAGCAGTGTTCACACTCGTATTTTTACATCGTTGAGGAGCCTAATCGAAACTTTTGCTAGCTGGTTATAATGTTCGCCATGTCAACTTTTTTATATGTGGCTACCTCTGCAGTCGAGGCTGTAAAATGGTAAAAAAAACATTAACTTTATAATGCTAACAGGCCTTAAGAGAGCTGGTGGCATTACTAGCTAGTTAGAATTAGTTGTATCGAGCAGGTCATCTGTATGACCTCTCTGTATCTATACAGACCCGTCCCAACAAAAGTGCACTCAGCGTATGGTGCACTTTGATGCCCCGGCGCTGCCTCGTGCTGCACATTTCACAGTCTGGAGCTCACCCTAATCACACACTCCATAGGAAACCAGGAGCTGCAGTACTATGGGGGGGCATCCATCCGTGGTGTTTGTGAGTGTATGTGCATGTGCACCCATGCATCCGTGTTTGTCCGTGATGAAAAAAAGAATTCAACTTGATCCGTGGCTTGTCTGGGTACCGTGGCATTGACTATTGCACGCTTTATTACTGGTTGCTTTTAATGCTGGCAATGTAGAAATAGAAGTTTATTGCACTGCTGCAATCAATGTTTCTCACTCTGTATAAAAGTGATCCTTAACAAACTGATAACATCAAGTCTCTATCTTGTGCTGAAAATGTTTGAAAGGAGTGAAAAAATCATTTGCTATACCTTTGTCAATTTGTTGGTATTTGTTGGTTTTTTTCCCGATCTGGAAAGGTAAGCACTATTTAACACTGCAAGCGTGTGTCATGAGTCATGTTGGCAATGGAGGGATTTTAGCTTATTCTGCTGCGGCACTTATTTTAAGTTGCTCTGGGAGAGAGAGACGGCTCCTACATGGAGGTTATTTACCTCAATAGATCATTCTCAAATTAATGTTGATAGCATAGTATAAAAGGCTGTA
The DNA here is from genome assembly GCA_034670405.1 of Hoplostethus atlanticus. NCBI lineage: Eukaryota > Metazoa > Chordata > Actinopteri > Trachichthyiformes > Trachichthyidae > Hoplostethus > Hoplostethus atlanticus. Next base: position 618,412 of record JAXDDX010000086.1, read on the forward strand.
GAAAAATGAGACCGCAGCCGAGAGAATGGGTTTATTCTAGTAGAATAATGTGCTTTCTAGGTGTATTTCCCCTCTGGGATCAATAAAGTATCTATCTATCTATCTATCTATCTATCTATCTATCTATCTATCTATCTATCTATCTATCTATCACAACTTGTAGGATTGACTTACAGCACAAAGAGGGGCCTCAACCAAAACAGGACGAGGCCTGCCTCACTCTGAACTGCTGTACTTGTTTGTCTGCAAACAAACACAGACAAGTCCAGATGCTGTCCAGTCCCATGGCACCTAGCTAGCTATAACCACATCATTCACCCACTGTGTCAAGAAGAATAGATCCACTCTACTCTATTGCTATGCTCTGGGAGGTTCGCTGTCTTTCAGTATCATAACAGGGTTAAGTCTCTGATGACTGACTGACTGATCAACTGATTTACCTGAATTTGGCTCCTGATGCCCACGTCCTGCACCGCGGGAAAACTAACTTGCGTCCTTACACAAGTGTATTACAGTCCCAAGCAAGTGGAAGCAAGTGACGAGTCGATGTGAAACGCCACCACTAAGGGACTCAAGGGGGCGCTAGGATTAAATTGTGATCAAATTTCCAATTCTACTGGTTCTGAAACAAAATGGGAAATAAAAATTCCCATCATTCTATAACGTGGCTTTTACTGGCCCACACGTATCTGTACACTTATTTCCCCACTTTTACCAAAGGAAAACCAACTTTATCACAACAATATATCACAACAACGTGACACCTGCCCTGATTAAATGATTGCGGGCATGAAAGTGGAAACATTATTGAAGTAATTACCTTTGCTAACAAAACAGCAACGGTTCTGTTTCTGCACAAACCCGTCTAGTGATATGTGATTATGCTCTGAAGCCGAGCACAGGGGGGGGCGGGGCTCTGCTGAATAAGATGTTGTGAGGGTCCAAGGCTGGGGGAAAGTCGTGTACTAACCATTTATTGTTGTCACCCTTTGAGACTGTAATGGTGATTAAGGGCTGTGCAAATAAAATGTGATTTGATTTGATTGATTACAGCCTCCCGCTTTCTGACGCTAACAATTTTCTTCTGCCAAGCAGGGCTCCACTTAGTACATGGGCTGAGTGCATGTGTGGTGAGAGACACGGAACACAATGCAACATATGTGTGTGTGTGTGCATGTGTATCTGTGTGTGTGTGTGTGTGTGTGTTCACGCAGGCCAAGACTGGTTCCCTCTGCAATGCGTCAGGATCCCTCATCTGAGCCTGGCTCCGAGCGGCGGAGTTACACGGCCTGCATGTCCCTAAAAAAGTGTGCCTCAAACACACGCCAGGCTTTCTGCTTTCTTGGCGGTTCCAAGCGGTTGGGAGCTGGCGTGGATCGGAAGAAATTTCGGAATATTTTTTGGTGTGTGTGTGTGTGTGTGAGTGTGGAGATGGTTTGCTGGAGTTTGCTGGAGGGAAATCACCTTCACGGTTGTGCTGGTATAGCTGTGCCGAACCCACAAGAGAAAGCACATACACTCGCATGCACGCGCGCACACACACACACACACACACACACAGAAAGCATAATTTCTCCACTCCAATTAGATTATGTGCAAGCATGTATGTCGTCGAACTGACTAGAGAAGCAAAGAAACCCCGGAAATGTCTTCCATGAAAAATCACAACGCACTACTGAAATTTCTCCCTACACACACACACACACACACACACACACACACACGCACACACACACACACACACAATACAGCACCATGCATATAGTCACTCCTCCAGAGGTTTATGGAACCAGTCAATACACTATAATACATGTTTAAACAAACAGCTCTCTGCGGTTGGTGTTTACACATCACAGCATGAGCCTCACACGGAGGAACAAATATGCCCGCTCACACAGTATATGTTTATGCAGGGAACGTACAACACACACATCGCATTCACACCGACGTCTCCTAAAAAACAAGGTTGCCGGGCTGCTGTGATCCGACAGTTGCAGAGGATCAAAGCGTTCCTCCCTCGGAAGCCTCTTTGGGGACGGCCCGCTGTAGGTGTAGAGGATTTACCACAGCGAGGAGGTCGGTAAAGTCCTGCTCGAGATTCACGGCGAAGGAGAACAAAATGAGTACATGTCCTCCAGGAAAAAAAGAACTTCCTCCCTCCTGTTCACAGCTGTTGGGAAATGAATCAGAAATGAATCCTCCCGTTTTGGTTCCTGAGCCTCCCTGTTGCTTTTCTTCCTCATGTTTATGACTGGGGGGTCAAAGAAACACCAACGCTCTCTCTTTCTAGGAGGATTTGAAGCTTTCAGATGAAGATGCTTTTATTTATCAGACGAGGGATGATTTTAAATCTTGTTATGCTAGAGGTTGGGCACTTTCAGGTGACACTGACAAATGATTTGGATGCACTATAGAACTGTTGGTATGCATTGGATTTGAATGATTCATCTACTGAAGGGATAACACCGGTAACACATTGTTTTCCTTCATTTTTCCTATGACAATGTACGATGATTGGCCCAGCACTAACCCAACACAGTAACTCAGTAATCCAATTTTTCTCTTCAGTTGTGCATTCAACTTCATAGTGAACAGAAATGGGCATTAACAGGATATGAAAATGTATACAAATATAAACTCTGTAATTGTAATTTAATGATTGCAAAGAAAGGATAAGGATTAATATAAAAAAGGCAGTAGGGTAGGAGATAAACAGATATACAAGCTTTTTGAGCGTTGGGTGACTCTAAAACTCCACAAGGTGAGCAGACGCCGCCTCCCAAGCCTCGCTGAAGTATAAATAAAACACTAAAGATTAGAATTAGATTTGATTTGTTTTCCCCCAAAGGAAATAATTTTTCCATCCATCCTCGAGAGCATTTCAACACCACGTGGAAACAAAGGTCACGGCGGATTTTGTTCCATTTGTTCCGGTCTAGACGTTAACGGCGGTCAAAGTGCTGCAAAGGTCGGCCTTATTCACCATTTCCCGCGCGGATGAACACTTTTATTGAACTAACAGCACAAACCACTTTATCATTTCTCCAAGCAAGGCTGAGCTCTCAACAATCTAATTAAGTGGACTATCCAACACGGCCATCCAACTCAACCATTCCAGCATATTACACTCCCTCCCTGAGGCCTCAACAACCATTTGTACTGAGTGTCATGGCGAGATCTGGGGGTCTAGCAATTGCTGAGCACACCATTGTGAAGCCTGTGCTAGTTCAAATTGAGTTGGACATAAAGCAGCCCTGGGAGATATAGGTTAGTTTATATTGGAGTGGCCATGATTGAAGAGTGTGTGTTCTGCGGCTGAAGGCTTTGCATTATCCTGCGTTTTGTTTACAGGAGGAGCATAATGCATCTATCTGTCTGGTGACAGGTGACACGCCTGCGTGGTAAGATTTCAAGAGGGATCCATCGATCTTTCCAGGGCCGCCAAGACATTCAGCCTGTTTCATCAGTTTATACGGAGGGGAACAAGCCCGTATCAAATGGGCTACGTCTCACTACAGCAGAGGTGGGAAGAGAAGTTTTTTTTTTTTTTATCCAAGTAGAAGTAACTCTAGTAACTCTAGTAACTCTAGTCTAGAAAATTGTGTTAAGGGTTACAATAACAAAAACAAAAGTACAGTTAGTTTCATATTGAAAAATCATTAAGATTTTATGCATGTTCCAAGTTTTACCCCTCAGAATTTTGGGTTGCCCATTTTTATATAGCGCTTGAAAAGAATTTAATATTATTAGTCCAAGGTCCAAGGTTATTCATGTCAGCAAAGCTATAAAATCAGTAATGGTTAATTCCAGATTGACTGTTTTAAATGACAGATGTCAAAGTCATATGGCTTTGAGCCAGTTCACTCAGCTTTTTGATGGCACTGGGTATTTCAAATGTAATACCATATTCATTTATTTTTTTCTTAAATGTTATTTTCTATTAGGTCTTACTGTGTTCATAATTTTCTGCCATTGTCTCAGGGTTTTGTGTTGTCAGATTTCTGTTGCACTTATCGAGGCACTTTTCGCTTACTTTAGTCTTTCACCATTACATATTGTAGTATAAAAGATAATTCTTATAAAGAATTTGCACTAATTGAAGTACCTTAACTTACCTTAAGCACGTTTCATTACAACAAATGTTCATTCATTATACAAGTTGGTGGGGTGGTTGTCTGAGAGCCAGACACCTCAGTGTTGCAAAAGTTTATGATGCAATGTGAATACAACATTTTTAATCTCTTTAATTTTACTTCTGACTGAAATTTGGATTGCAGAATTGTGATTGTGAAACCTGGAAAATTCAGCCTCTCCGACCAGACCCATGTTGTAGAACAGACTAGAGCAGTTAAAGTCGTTATAGTGCATGTATGCACTATAACTAGAGCAGTGCACTATAACATGCACTATAACATGCACTATAACGACTTTAACTGCTCTAGTCTGTCTATGTTGTCTCTTGTGTTTGGAGTATGAGACTGTGTGACTCCAAGGAAGGTCAAGCATAATGGCAGCAGCCTGGGGGGCTTTGGATGGGCAGTGTGTGATCACCTTTTACAGACAAAAGCACTTGAATGGAGCAAGAGATTCTCAATGCTCATGGATGAGCAGTCATGGACATGGTGGTGAGTTCTACAGAAAATAAAGCAGCTAGGTATTGTTAGTTTCTTTTTTGTTGATATTTGCTTCCCTCATTTTCTATTAGGGATTATTTGTATCTATTAGTATTTTTATTTATTCATTAGTGACCATGTGACTCTGGGTGTGATGAAATGTGTGTCCAGGTCACAGAGCTCAGATTGGCTGTGACATCATGACATTCTGAGAGACGCAGCAAATGTTACTTGTGGGTCAGACTTCACTCTACCAACCTGAAAGAAACAGCGATTTCATTGTCTTGGTTAGCAAACCCAAACAATATTTTAGAAAACCAATTATGGAGGAGAATTTCTGTCTAGGTAAGACAAATCTACTTGTATTTTTCTTTTTTAAACAGATCTACTATCCTAAAACATTCTTTCCAGCCAGTTCCTTTACTGTCTCTGTGTGATAAAAGATGAAGCTAAATGTTTTAGAACTGAAACTCTCTGTCAGCCTGTTTTGATAACATGCTGACATACCTTGTCTCACTTCTTTCAGCGTGGATGGATCAAGTCATTTGCCTCAACGCCCTCAAAGGTGATGATGACGAATTCATGGCTTACATCCCAGCCAACGACCATGGGGAGAGACGATATGCTTACGCTCCAGCCTCTATCTCTGGATACGCTGTTGAGCTCAACTCTGCCCTGTCTATATTTGCTCAGCCCACCTCAGCTGAAGACCTTTGGCAGGGACGATACGGTTATGCTCCAGCCTCTATCTCTGGATACGCTGTTGAGCTCAACTGTGCCCTGTCCCCATTTTCTCAGCCGACCGTAGGCTCCAGCCATCCAACCCAGGACGCCGAGAGTCCATCCAACCTGCTCAGAGATGCTGAGGCTTCATTCAGCATGGCTCAAACTATTGAGTCCATAGAGCTCATTGGGAGGCTGCTGCAGCAATCCGTCATTGGTGACCAAGAAGACCACGTGTATGAATACTGCAAGAATGTACTTGGTGAAAAGTACTTCTATGCTCCTTCATCTGATGTATCTGGATTTGTGGTTGACTGCTCTTCACCCTGTGGGCCGTATATAAACCAGCTTGATACATGGGAGCCAGTCGTCACAGCAGATTCTGACTCAACACAGTTCCTCTCAGACTTGGAAAAAGAGGAAGAGGGCCAAGACCATGTGGTCCTCAAGGAAGACAAAGTCATGTTTTCTGCCAGTGATCCAATTGATGAAAGTGTCACAAGTGTCCATGAAGATGCAATGTGTGAGTGTTATGAGAAAAACAACGTCACTACATTGCTCTGTGCTGGGCCTGACAGCAGTATCACTGCACAGGAGGAGGGAGACTTCGTCCAAGGGCTCGACCCTGCAGGACCTGACTGCTCCAACGTTGAGATCACCTCTTCAAAACCAAAAAAAGAGAGGAAGAATTCTGGCTGCTTCTCTTGGCTCTTCCGTCTCTTCAGGCGAAAGAAGAACAGCAAATCCTCTAATGCAAATCGTACTTGAATCATTATGCTTGTTGTCATGTTCAAATAAATGTATTTAACCTAAATACATTTAAACTAAATACATGGTGGATTCTATCTGTACAAGTATATTTGTATGAACCAAGATATCTACTATTCTTTGTTTTAATTTTGTGCCATCAAATCGTTTTATAAGTGTGCATGTCATTTTTTGTCATTTTGGAACAAAACTCAATATTGCCTACAGAAATAGAGTCTTGTTTTGGGGCTGATCCATTGGCTACCAAAGCAGGGAAGCTTCCACTGCAGACTTTTTCAAAAACAAGGAGGCATCTGCAAGATGATGAGAATGCATTTTCATCAGCAGCCCACACCTGATTCCCTGTCATGTTACTTTACAGTTAAATGTTTTACAGCTCAGCAAATACAAATAAAGGCCTTTTCATTTATAAATACACTGATGATACCTTAGTACATGTTTGCTTGATTTTTGGTATAGCCCCCCCTGGAGAAAAATGCACCAGCCGCCACTGGTCGTTGTACTCACTACTTTTACGTCTAAAACTGAAACTTACTCAAAAGCAGGAGCAAAAGTGTAACTTTCAGCAAATCAAAATAAAAGCATGGGCTGATTATCAGCTCATTGTTCATTGTTCATTCCAACACCTTGTTATTTCTGAGGTTAAATCATATCAGCTTAGTCAATAACACAAAACAGTCAAATCATAACAAATAGAAGATACTTGACACTTCATACTTGATATCTTAACTTGATATATTAATATTATGATATTAAAGCCAGAATCCAGATACACTGTTAGATATCATCAATCTATGATGCTCACTGCATTTTGTGCTATAATCTACTTTTTTTTGTGTATCCACTTTTTCTCAACCTCTGTAATCGACTTCTACTTCAGTTAATGATTTCCTACATTTCACAGAATGGCTTTCGACAACCCCAGAGAACGGGTGTGAACATGTCAAGCAATAGTCATCGTGATAATAACAGCAAGACAGCAACTTTTTCTAGACGAGAAAGTGAGCGTTGAACGTGTCTTGTGGCTGCATTTCATTCTGGTCTACTGATGCTACTGTCGGTGGAGAAATTCTCTATGATGGATTTCTCCCTGTACGATTATTGAACGTCGGTGCAAAATGGTGCATCTAGTAAGAAGCCCTTTCTCTTTGATTCTGAGGGGCTGACACTAAATGCTGACGGTTACAGTTTTAGATTGTTGAAAACTGCTGGAAATATCTTGACGTGAGGTCATGTTGTCTACATTTGGCCAGTTATCCACAAAACAATAGGTTAGACCAGAACGTGAGGAGATGCTACACGGCCGTGATCCAGGTTCAAAGCCACAACAGAACCAGAGTCATGGCAGCCGACTCTTGCCTGCCGATCCACCTGGATACCTCAACCTTAATGCTGCACCTTCATGACCTTGAGACGCAGACTGAATCCATCTGCCATTCATGTAGCCTTGATCTCACAAGATGCCTCGTGTATCATGTAGCACGCCGGGAAGCACAGCTGTGATAAACTTCATCTGTGACTCAAAGCCAAAACAAATGCAGCCTTCGCAGCTCCGTTGCTACATTTGCTTCAGACACCTTTCTCTCCGGAGGTCTGTTGTTCTACGCAGGCCTGAGAAAACGGAGGGAAAGCTATCAGGTACGCGAGAAGAAAGACGCGAGCCTTAATTCCTCATGTGCGCTATTGCCAAACCAAATGTCTTCGTGCTTGGGAAGTGCTCCCTTGTTTAGCTCTCAGCCTTTTCAATTGTGATTGTATTTGTTATCGTCTTGTATTTGTTACAGGGCAATATATACTTTGGGTAAAAACAAAGCATAATGTGAATGCCAAATGCAAGATCTGTACTGCTAACTTCACTGAGATGTTAAAATGACTTTCATTTGGTCTCGGCCCAAAATACATGGCTGACATGCTCACCCAATATGAACCCTCCAGACCCCTCAGGTCAGCTGGGACAGGTCTGCTAACTGTTCCCAGAGTCAAAACCAAACAGGGTGAAGCAGCGTTTAGTTACTATGCAACAAATAGGTGGAACAAACTTACAGAACAACTGAGACTTGCTCCCACAATAACTACTTTTAAGTCCAGACTACAAATGTTTCTGTTCACCACCGCTTTCTGCTTTACTGTAAACTTGCACTACAACTTTTATTCCTTTTGCACTGTGATTTTTTTTATTATTTATTTGTATTATTTAGTATTATTATTATTATTATTATTATTATTTATTTAATTATTATTATTATTATTATTATTATTTTATTTTATTTTTTTGTATTGTTTTTAAAAATGTCTATAAATGTCCTTGTTTTAAATGTCTTTTAATGCCTCATGTAAAGCACTTTGAACTGCCTTGTGTATGAAAGGTGCTATACAAATAAACATGCCTTGCCTTGCCTTGCCGTCATTTCATGCCTGGCAGAATGTACACAGGAAGCATCCACCCTCATAGGTTGGAAGGGGACGGTGTAGCAGCTGGCATCATGATGCATTGGTTTCCTCCTAATCTGATTGTATCCATATTTGCACACAGTTCCTTCCCATTCTGATTTGCTTCAGTAATTAAAGTAACCCACAGGGGGTAAATTAGCAATCAGCAACTCATTGGTACCGTGATGGAATTCATCGCTGTCAGATGAAAACCTTGTAACTCTAATTTTGGTGATTGTAACGTTGTAATGTAAGGATTACATGTTCCCTAATGGGTTGAGAGAACTCTACAACCTTTGGGTTTATGAAATCCTTTACAAAAAAACAATGAGATCAACTTGAAAATGCATGGTGGTGAAGCTGAAATGAGGCTGTTTTTCTTAGGTCCTGAAAAGTTTTTCACCCAATGGCGAATTGCAATTTGTCTGTGTGTAACGTGCAAGGAGTGTCTCAAGGAGAGGAGAAATAAGTGACACCTGCACATCCAGCATAACTAATAGCATCACATGAAAGTAAACAACTGTATTTTTTAAAGCAGGTAACCCAAGTTGTGTTTCCATTGTAGGGGTAGGGGATAGGTTCTGTTGCTGCCTCTTCACCAGCACTGCTGCAGACTGTTGGCACAGCTTGAGCCTCCTCATACATTCTCTAAGCATCCACTCCTGGCATGTTCCTGGACCCTTGCAGCTTGCATGGCTTTCCACATCACCCCAATGCAAGCTCAGTCTGCCAAAGAAAAAAAAAAAAAAGCCAAGTGTCTCTCAATCGTTCTCTCTCCCACACATTCGCACATGCATGCACCCGCACTCCCTCATCACTCTCTCTTTTTGTCTCTCACCCACTCTCTCCCTCATCTCTTTTTCCTCTTTCCTTCTTTCACCCACTCTCTCTCTCTCTCTCTCTCTCTCTCCTGCAATGCAGGCATCTTAAAAGGCTTCTAGCATGCAGGCCCATTGCTCTGGAGCAGGTCCAGCTAGTGATTAGAGGAGGGACTGAGAGCATCCCTGTGGTTGACTAATGTCCGAGTGTAAATCATCCTGCCTTGGGACCTGGGAGAGCGAGAGAAAGCGAGAAGGTCAAACAATAGGGAGGTAGGTGGGGGGGTGGTGGGGTGAGGAATGAGGAGAGAGTAAGTTGTTCCAGCTGGGCAGCGGCTTCCAGGTAAACACTCTTTTGGTGTGTGTGTGTGTTTCTGCTCTTACAAATGAAGATTGTGCAGTGTGTTGGGTGCCTGCATGCTTGTGTGTGTGCTCATATATATGTGTGTACATGTCTCTGCACTAAAGAATTCAAATGCAGAGCTAGAGTCTGCATAGAAAATGTGTTTATGAGAATGTGTGTATGAGTATACGTCGGCGTTTTTTTTCCCTCTGCCTGGGCATTTGAACACATCATTTAAAGCCTCTCACACACCGCCGCATGCTCCAGAGACAGGAGGAATTAAAATGATAAAAGCGACCACAATAAGTGACACGGGGGCCGTAGAAGATGCCAGCTGGTCCCGAGTCAAAGGCATTTCTCTCCTAAGCTGCACCGCTGATGCACAGGAAGGAGGGATCTTGAAAATTCATTAAAAAATGATGTCATTCTCCCTCCCTGTCCCTGTTCTTCAATATCACCTCTCTTCTGAGCAAAGCCCACATTGATATTTCCCAACTGTCTTTTATTGGTTTTGTTGGCACTACCGGCGTCCGACACAGATGATTTCAGAGAGGGCAACGTGAGAAAATCAAAGCTTCTCTGATCCTGCTGCACATCCTGCTCCACACAAGACACACGATTTTTTATTGCCCAATATCACAAAGTGACCCTTGTCAGATATGGGGGTCAGCTCATGTCTGCATGTGTGTGTGTGTGTGTGTTGAGGTTGAGAGAAACAGACACATGTGCAGCATGTTTTTTAGTCCCTGTATGGAAGGAGATGTGATTTTTGTTCTCCATTATTAAATCACTAAGCTGGCATACAGGAAAATGTGATTTCTGTACAGCAGAGTAATCCATTGTCTTCTAACTCACAGTGCCTATATCATTTATGATATGATGATGCATGATGCAAAATCAAATAGAGCTACTTTACTTAAGGTAAGTAAAATAAGGTCACGGCTAATAAGGTTAGAGTTAAAGGACCATTCCAGGGAGATTGGAGTTTTTCCTGCCTTCACTGTAAATCATTTCCAGTGCTTTTTTCTCAAGTTACGAGATATGTGCTGTTTGTCATTTATTTGAGTTATTTTTAAAAGTAAATATTTTGAAACAAATGCTGTCTAAATATTACAAATTACTCCCAGTAAAGAAAAAAGGCAGCAAATTAAAGCTGTAATTGTGTAAAATCTAGCTTTAATTTCTGTTTCCGTTTCATAGCTGGCAGAAGCGTCTATGCTTTAGTTGTACATTGGCTTGACTGGGGTTGTGACTGACAGAACGTAAACGTTGCAAGTAAGATGCCCACTCCTGTCTGGTCTCGGCTCTCGTGATGCTTCCGAATTGCAGGCATTAATATGAAATGGCCATTTTACAGTGAACGGAGCTTCTTTTCAAAATGTAAAAGTTTCCAGCCTGATATTAGTGTTTTCATGCTACTTGGCAAAACGCGATTGTTGGCTTCTCATTCACAGTGATAAATTACCTTTACCGACCGAATCAGACGTCTCAGGAGTTGTTTTCTATGCTGTTTGGACTCGAATTGAATTGAGTGATTGAGCCTGAGAGGTATGGCAAAACAGAAGTAACATTATATGGATGGAAAAAAATGAGCAAAACATTTCTGTCTGTCTGTCCATTCGTCTGCCTAGGTATGTATGAAATTTACTTCTGTGTTTCTGTATTTGTAACCAGGACATACAGTACATATAGTTCATAGTGAGAAACATGGTATAGCTTGTGGATGAAAAGGGATCCGGAGAGCTCTTCAGCGGTAATCGACTGGCTAAGTGGCTAAGGACATCCTGTCAAGTCAGCAACAGCACGAGGAAGAGACTGAGAGGAACAGGGCGGGGTTCGGTGCCAGTGGCCGCATTACCCCCTCCTGCACATTAAATATTAAGTATTCATCCACTTTATTGTGAACCAGGGGACAAAAAAAACCAGAGGAACAAATCACAGAAATGGACGGTAGATCAGACAGCCTACGTCAGATCAATGTAATCCATCATTCCAATGCCAGGTGACAGAGATAGTGTATCGTAGCAGCGTAAGCAGTGTTGGCAGGTGCCCAAGCCCTCTTTCAAAGTGCTTACCTGATCTACTCGATGGGGCTGATGCATCATGGGAAATATCAAACACATGTATACTAAAGCTCATTGCGTTTTCTGAGTTATTTGTCAAAGGCAGTGATAATAGCCAGTAATAGCTGTATTTTATGTTTGTGTTTTGTAGAGGTCCATTTGATCGGGGCATCAGATCCATCCATTTCTAACAAATATCTGATTTTGCTTTCAACCGTGGAAAATCCCCTAACGGTTTTGCAAGCAAGGCCATCCAGCAAAAACTGTGCGCTGAATTCTGAGTGTGCATCGACCGGCGGGCTAATGTATATTTATTTAGTGTATCATCTATGTGCACCCCCGAAGTCTGAGATTCAACATTTAAAAGGTCAAGTAGGTAATAGCACGGGTTCCTGGAGCCAGCCATGGACTAACAAATTACACAGAAACAAAGGCAAATTTGAAATGTGTGAGGTTTAATTCCTGGAGAAGAGTGGAATATGCACTGTCACGGTCAAACTAAATTTCCACCACATAGCGGCAGAGAAAGATGCCAGTCATGCATCAATATGTTGTGCATCACTTCAGCGGTAATGCATTGATAAGTGCTGAGACGTACCGGCATGTTAATGCAGAATAAAGTTGAGTTCACTTTGCTTAGCCAACGGTGTGGAAGGCTGGCTTGCTGAGCTAATTCACCGTCAATCATTTCACATTGTATTACCAACAGTTGAAGTTGCTAATTGCTCCTAGGAAAACAAACCTCAGATCTATTTGCCTTCCCTGAGAACGTTCTCTATATGACTCATGCACAACGAGTGAAAACGAAACAACTAGACTTCACTAACACCTGGTAATAAAATGTGATATCCTGTCCTGATAATACAATCTCAGGACACAACAATACAACAATCTGATCACGCCCTTGCATTTAAACCTGGTGTATACATGCTCATTTCTGCATCCACTCATTTTTCATGTGTGCTACGCAAAGCAGGCACGTAGCTGGGGAGGTGGCAAGTCCCTCTCTTGTCAACAAAAACAAGCACGGCAGGGATCACCAGAAGAGATGTTGCTGTACAGCTTGCACCTTTCCTTTGCTGCTGAAGGGACTCTCTCTGCCATTACTGTCTAGTAGGAGGGATGGTAACGACAGTACATGCAGACCAAACACGACCACTTTGCTCTATCAAAAATTGTCACATGTGGATGTCTCATTGGGTGTGTTATAGGGCCAAGTATCCAAGCAAATTGTTGGTTTGCTAAACATTATTTGTTTTGCACAAATATAATCCATAATCATATGTCGGGAAAATGTTATTTTGAAATTGTGTTTTACTCTAGCGTGCTACGCGGTTGCAGCTATTTGGATGTGATAGGATAGGCTAGCAAACGAACATTACCTATTTAGCCTACGAGAGCTACAGTTAGCAGCTAAAATGTTTATGTACGTTTATATATATAATGTTTTAACATTACACACCAGGAAGACCGACAATCTCTGGCACATTGCTCCATGCATTATGTCATTTATCACCATGTTTATATGCTGACAGAAATGGGTCAGGAAAGCAGATAACAACAAAATGCATAAATGACAAGTATAGGGGAAAAATAACCTAAAATGAAACCATAGAGAAAATAAAGTGTAGTTATGAGTGTTGTGTGTTGTGTTATTGAAGGAAACCCCTCAAGCAGTGTGGTTCATCAGACAGTATTAAATATAGAATAAAAATATATTTCTGAAATTGCTCATAGGAGTAGATTCACTGGGCAATGTGAATTCACTGAACAATGTGAATTGAATTATTTCCATAGTTGGGCTCCTCTATATCTTATGGAGAACTGACAGTGAGTACGCTGGCAGCTTGTTAGTGTATGCTGTTATAATATAATATAATAATCATTTCAATCCAACTGACAGAAAGTACGTTTTTGTGTGTTTTGTGTGAGCCATTTATACAGGACTGCAGGTAATTCAAAACACAAACCTTTTCTCACAATCTGTTAGAGTTCATCTCAACGTCCCTATTGCATGGAGCAATATAGAGCCACGGTAAATCTAATGCTGTCTGCCCTCTCACAGAAGCAAAATAAAATATCGGAAAATGATTACTTGGAAATAAGCGCCATTTATTTGCCATGTCAACAAAAGCAGGAAAACGTATAATATACTCCAGCGGGCACAGTGCATTGTGGGGACAATCGTTCTCTTTGGTATCAGCGTATTGTATGGCTGAATAAATATGATAAGAAAAAAGTAGGAATGAAAACAGAAAAATAAATTAAACTGCAAGGCCAAAATCATAATGTTGTGGAGCTCTAGCTGAGCCCTCAAAAACACCAATCAATGTTGAATAGAATAAGCTCTCAACATAGCCTGATCCCATAACCTGTAACATGTTGTTCTTGCTATAACATATTGTCTCTCCCTGACAGTGTCTATATATCTCTATCTGAAATACAGCCCCTACCCAGCTGCTCCACATATACATGCACAATAGTCGTTGAATCATTAGTTATAGTGCCAAGGCTGTCAACAGCAGACACAGGAAGAGAAAGACAGATTGCACTATTGTGACTCAGCAAAACATTGGAAGCTTAAACCTGCACTCTGTAACTTTTTTTATGTAAAAGTACAAGCGCTGTATCAGTCTAGTTCATGAAGTGGGACTGCAACAAAAGACTGGCCCATCCCCCTTTATTGAGTTTTGGAGTCGGGTAGGTACACTGGCGGCAACAGCAGTGAGCAAGCTAGCGCCTCGGCTATCGCTACAGAAAGCTGATTCACCGTGAGCAAAGCTGACTGAAGCTGCTAACAAAGCTGCGAACATTTACCTCTCGCTGCCACTTGGAGCCGTCAACGACTTTACTAAAGCCAAGAAGTCGTTGACTTTTGACGAAGAGTTAGTTCTACCTGCCTCAAAAACCTCAAAAACTCACAACAGGCAAACTACATTGGTCATTCTGTGTCCAGGTCTGTGCAGATGGGGCCGATCGGGCCTGGCTGGTGAAAGCGTGTGAATCTACCTGCTGTGTCCTACATAGAGAGACATTGACCAGCTCAAATTTGTCCCTCGAGTTCACAGAGTATTGAATGGTGTGATTCGATTTGTAAATCATATCCAAGCCCACCCACTCAACGCGTCCCAGTTTGCAGGGGATGGACACAGAATACAATGGCTCTCGTGAGAGAAGAGCAAATTGAATTTTTTTTATCTGGAAAACAATTTCCCTTGCCGCAGCACTTTGTCAACAGACAGTGGGTATCCTAGCTCCCCACTGTGCAAGCGAGCAGAAAGAGCGATCCAGATGTCATTGCAGCTGCTCGTGCGCCGGAGTCTTGGTGTGGAAACCATGTCCTTCAGGTCTCCGATGGAGGACAGTTGGTAGGTGACAAACCAAGAAAGCTACAGCTCCACACAGTCCCTGACATGATAACTCAAATTCTGAAGAAGCATTAACGAGTTTGTGGCAGCGCTGCAAAACAACTACACCACGTCCTTCGTGGACTTGACCTCTAGACCTGTTCTGTGGTAAAATACAACTCAACACCCAAACCCAACACAGTAAATCAAGTTTCAAAAGGAAATTCTGCAGAAAGTCACGTCTCTCACGGCAGAAAACCATCTGAGTCTGAGAGTAAGCCACCAAGTCATCAGATTGGCAAAATAGTGACTCAGAGCAACATGGCAGGAGAACCAGAGAGTCAATACAGCACAGAGAGTGCATCACGTCTTCACAGATGAAAACTAGTGACTGAAAGCCATCCACAGAGCAACAGCTTTCAGAAGCCCTGCAACACAATTTTACGATATCTCAATTTCTTTATGAGAGCAGCTTCTAATGGGAACACAACACACACACACACACGTGTGTGTGTTGATCCACAGCGGATCAACGACTGCCGCGGTCTACAGTGCTGAAGCACCCATCAGCACTGTCAAACGGAAATGCCTTTCACAGAATTGCTGAAGTGACATTGAACTGAACTGAACTGCTACTTACCTGTGTTTCCAGAGAGCTAATTGCAGTGTTGTGACTAATGGGACAGTACAGTGGTGCGCTATTCAACCACCTCGGGCCACAAAAACATTTGAAACATGACTACTGGGTCCCCTGGGATAAAAAGGTTGGGAACCCATGAACCATAGTGATCCGGTGAGATGGTTTTCCTATCCTATACTATGAAGAGTGTATTATGATTAATCACACATTTTGTATTTTCTGCACTACAAGCACTTCAGTTGGCAGGAGGAGCTGCTGGTGGGGTCAATTGTTTCTGGTTGAATGAGTGAGTGGTAAGCTTGGTGGCTGTTGTCTCCACCAGGCTCCTCAGTCACCAGACAACAGCTATTAGTGCACCACTGCCCAACCCTTAAAGGGATATTCCAGCTCTCATCAGGCAGTAATGATGATAGAGAGTGGGAGGTATACGGGTGCTTGGCTTTCATGCTGGTCTTCACAGTATTAATAATATATACTTGAAGATCATCGGCATGCATGTTTATAGTCTATTATATATTGTGTGTCTTGCACTTTGCACAGGTACATAGAGGTCCTAGTGTGCTATTATGTACTATGTATGTTGTCATTATGTCGCCACCAAGACAACTTCCTGGTCGGACACATCTTTGTACCCCAAAGGAGAGGAGGCTACAGACAAAGTTGACCCATGTAATCCAGGTTAAAACTTCAGAAAATACATGTTATACATATTTTATGTGGACAGGGGCATTCTTCCGTTTAAATGCTAAAGATTAAATGAAGTACAAACATACAGCTCAACAGGTTTTGAAGCGTGTATCTTCTGAGGCTATACGGAGCTTGAATAATTCAGGACACTAAAATACATTCCAGTTGTTTCGTTCTCCCTGAGGCAGTACACACTTTATTGAGATCTGACATTCTGCTCAACAACTTCTCAACACTAGTAAATATCTTCAAAGTCAGTTGACTCAACAGTTGTTGTTTTTTTAGAAAAGTTTATTTCTTCATATTTTTCATTTAGTCTCAAAATAAAAGAATCAATAAAATGAGTTAACCTTTTTTGTGAGAACATTTAATTCCTCTTTAAGTCAGTATTTCATTTTGGTACAACCGTCATTTCTGCTTATCTTGACACGACTCTGAACAGTCAACCTCCAACTGGAATGTGTATTCACCAGTGGTATTAAGGCTTTTTCTCCCTGACTCTCGACAATTGCAAACAGACAAAGCCACATCCCATAAAACATTGGAAATAATGAATACTATTTTGGTTGCTCTGGTTTAGCTTATATATATATGTTTCATCACTGACCCCAAAGTAATGGAAACAATAAGAAACCAAGGGGGGGGACAGCCAATATTGGTGTGTGGCAAGAACTATGAATGTTGTAGATGTACAAATCTTACGTGAAATGCTTTAACTTAAAGTTGACAATCTACTTTACGACTTTCACAAAACTGAAGGCCATTAGAACGTTTTAAATTAAATTAATGACTAAAAAGTACCTCCTGTGGGCTTGAGCAAAATAATTGCCTGGTAGGAAAAGGCTCTAATGCTCTGCGCCCTGGCTCCTCGATGACTCACGGTCTTGAGTCATACATTGACAGAGATCTATGGGGCTCTATGGGAGGAGGATGTAGGGTAGGACGTGATTCAGTGTGTGTGTGTGTGTGTGTGTGTGTGTGTGTGTGTGTGTGTGTGTGTGTGTGTGTGTGTGTGTGTGTGAGAGAGAGAGAGAGAGAGCACACTTCAGTTCTGAATTCAGATTGTGTTGAGACTGAGGATTGAGTCTGACCCATAATTTTACTGTCTGTATGTGTGCTTTTAGTATTCCCATCATCATCAACAGAAACCTGGCCTGGGCCTGGTGAAAGCAGCCAACTACTTGATGTGCTGTGTCCTCCCAATTATGGGAATAATATTTTAACTCCGCTAGTCTCAAGGGCCGGTATGGGGGCCTCGCTGCTGTTTTTAAGAACCATTTTAACTGTAATCCTATTCCTGCTGACTCCTCCTCTAGCTTTGAGGTACTCTTTTTTTCAAGATTGACTGTGCCAATAGTTGTGTACCACCCACCTAAAACAAATGGGAGCTTATGTATTGTGCTAACACGATAGAGTGATCAGGGTTGGTGATTTTATTTGTATAGATTAATCTTCTAATAGTCTTGCTTCTGAATTTTGAAATATTACTGAATCTTCTCCGTGGGTCTGTCTGTCAACTCCATTTATATGGAGGATTTAATCTCTGATCACAAATGTATTGATCCTCTCAGATGCCTAGTATTCAAACCTGTATTATTAACTCCTCCACCAATAGCAAATCTGAAGCTGCTTTCAACGAGTTCAGTCTTGCTATTAGCAGGAAGACTCTCTCTCACCTGCAGCTAGTCCAAAATGCAGCTGCTGGGCTCCAAGAGGGGAGGGCATATAACTCCCATCTTCTACACTGGCTACCTGTTGATTTTAAAATAGATCATCCCCCTATGGTCAGAGCGCACAAGTCAAGAGGCGACAGAGCTTTTGCTGTCAGAGCCCCAACATTATGGAACAATATCCCTGTCAACATCCGCCTAGCTCCCTCAGCACATATTTAAGTCACTGCTCAAAACACAGTTATAACCTTGCATTTTGCTGTGAATTTATTTGACTTGTTTTATTTGCTTGTCTTATTTCCATGATGCCTTTTATTGCTCTTATCTGAATTTTAGGTATTGAGGTATTTTGTTTTAGTTTGTGTAAAGCACTTTGTAGCATTTGGTTTTGAAAGGTGCTATATAAACCCACTACCTGGTGGTAGTCAGGTATCAGGCTTGATGATCAGATCTTCAGTGCCTCTTGGGTGCATTTACATCTGGATTTTATGTGCTTTTTTAAGCGCTATCCAATTACGATCCAATCCTCATAGTTTATCATTAATCGCTTAATAGCTAGAGACCATACTGTATGACCCTGTGACTTACGCATGGAGACGGAGACGGAGACTAAGAAGCGAAGATAAAGATGCCTCAGCAAGACAAGGAGGATGAAATGAGGCCAGATACATCCTGGCTTCCCCTCCAGATATTAAAGGGCTTCAAGCTGACATGAGTAAAAACGTGATAATTATATAAAGCCCTCAGATAAATGTATATAGAGCGCCAGGCCATTAAAGTAAGTGAGATGTGATCTGATGAAAGAGACAGGGGCATCCAGAGGGTAAACGCCTCCTGCGTGAATATGATACATCGTTTTCCAGGATTTGAGGACCCACTTTGCTGCTGGCTTGGTTTAGCTTCAAAGTTCCCTTGTTCAATTACTGTTCATTTCTCTGGGTCCACTTGCTCATTTGTCTCTCCCTATCGCCTCTCTCTTTCATGCTCGCTTCATCATCTTCCACTTCTGTGTGCCGCCCCCCCCCCACCCTTTCTTTCTCTCCAACATCCAAATGGGCAGAGGAGGTTGCGTACTAACCCATCCTGTCCAGATCGTCCTTCTCGTATCCAAGTTGATCACTGAGCTCACCCCCGTCATCCTCCATGATCAACCATCAGGTTATATGGGTGTACCATCAAGAATGAAGGGATTGTATGAAAAGAATCTATGGCATGCGTGTTGTATATCATCCTAATCTTGACAGGGTTCAAATGCATCCTGATCTTGCCTTGAGATCAAGACTTCTGTATCCCAGGGTTTAAAAAACTACTTATCTAAATTAAAGCCAGCCTATGTGCCATGTCTCCCTCTTCCCATTCTTTGCAGCCCCCCAAATAAAGACCATCCTCCCTCCCTCCAGAGCAAAACATGACTCCCCTGTCCGTTCTTAAATGGCCGTGGTTTTTGCTTTTCCTGCTGTACATTCTCCACAGGCTATGACCATCAGTTAGCCTAAAATGCGACCCCTCTGCTCACCGCGGTCACAACCCCTCATCTCTGATCACCGCCGCAAGCATGAAAGTTGAATACAGACTGTCTAATCTGATCTTCACTTAAAAAGGACCAGATTCAAATGGAGAAGTATGGATATTTACACCAGCGGGCTTCATAACATGGTGCCAACATGATGTTGTGCTCAGTTGACTTTCCTCTAGATGTATGGGAGATAAAACCCATCTGCAGTCCTGCCTCCCTCTCTTTTTCAAGTCCTTTGTGTATTCATGCTCTGTCTTTTGATGGTCTGAGCCATCATTCTGTTTTGAGGGAGGCTTGCTGATTTTCAAGAGAGATATCTGCTCATTACCAGCTACCTCAGACGTCACTGCTTTTGCACAGTGTATACCCACTCTTTCCTCCTCTGTCTCCGCCAAACAGTTTCCTCAGGGCTCCATTTATGCTCTATGAGGAAAAATCACCCGCATGGCACGGCTTGAGTACTTCGGCAAGAGAAGTCACATGGCACTGCAGGACCAGATTCAATACCCACTGTCTGAATACAATCAGAGATGGAGGGGTGGATGATTGAATAGGGGCGGCCTCATACACAATAACACTTTAATCCTGCATCCACCGAGCAGCAAATGAGATTCCCTGCATGCCTCTTCCTCTTGAATCACCATTGTCAAGATACTCCACTTTCATTTAGACGGAACCTTTCCCAAGATACAAGGTAATTTTCTCCTTGCCTCCCAATTAACTAGAGCATTAGCTTTTAGTCTGTTTTCAACCACAGAGCCCAAGGGTGCTGCGGTTGTGTTTGCCTGGAGTACTCTCAAGCTTAAAGCATCTGATGATGGGCAGATGTGAGAAGGAGACAAAGATTAGACTGAAAGACTGATCTTTCCCAGCCTTCCAACATCTCAATACGTCCGTCTCTTCTTTCTCTCTTCAAAGATTTAATGTTTCAACCACGCTCTCTGAATCAGCTCAGGAAGAAGGACAGGAACTCTGTGGGGCAGGGAGATTGGTTCATGTTTATTTTAGGGGCTGGTTACACCAAAGGTTTACATCTGAATTCTGTTTCCTTTCCAAGGTTGCTGGATTCCTCGGCATGTATGAGAACCTGGCAGCATGCCACAGTAGACCACTTGTAAGGCAAGGCAAGGTCAACACTGTGTAAATAATGGGCTTTTAATGTGCCAATGCAGCACATGAGGACATGCACTGTACGATATACACTATGTATGTGCTACGGGTGTGGCAAGGATAAAGTGTTAGTCAAGAGGCAGAGAGAGGTGGGGGCGGCCCATTAGGGCAACAAGGTTCACCTGCACCCAATTCATGTCTGTAAGGCACGGGTGGGCCTGGGTGGGCCTGGGTGGGCCTGGGTGGGCCGCTGCCGTCCGATTTGTGCTGTGGCCCACCCATGTGAGAGCAGACGGATGGTGAACAGATTTTGCCTTTGTGGTATAAATTGTAAATTGTATAAAATGACAATCATAAGGGTAACAGTAGTCGTATGGAAAACATGGAATAATATCCCTGGTGCACAATGTCGGTATGGCGCTGTGTGTGCAATGTGGTATAGTTGGTGCTTACCCTTATGTTAGATTTTTGCCAGAAGAGCAACTGGGCACTATAAGTTTGGTCCAGCCAATTTAATGTAGGCCATCTACTAAAGGCTTGTTGGCTAGGCTACTGACCCAATTAACCTTTAACAAAGCATGTACTGTAGAAAGGAGCAGTCTGAAAAGGCTACATATATAGATATATAGATATATTGGACTACGGCAAGCTAACACGGTGAATTCTTTGTTCACACTGCAAGCAATGTGATCAACAAGTCACTGGAGGTCTATTCATTTCCTCTAGAGCTGATGGTAAGCTCTGAAGTAATGCTATTGAGTTTCCTATGTTTATTTTTGATTAATGCTACCTAATTAGCACTTCCCAGCTAGCTCTGTTAGCTCATTAAACAATATAACGTCATGAAAGGCAATACCCGAGCAGTAAAAAATACATGATTTGACTGCACAAAACTTTATAGCTGCACGAGAACTACTACATATCACTCCACACAATCGGTCCGGGGGGGGGGGGGGGGGGGGGGCATGGAGAGGAAGATAACCAGAAGCATGTGAAAGGGTCAAGATGAAAGCATTAAGTGGAAAGCTCATGCAGCTTCAAAGGATAATACCAATGCTTTTTGACATGTGGGCCCTATGTCATTCTTGCCTTGACAGCAGTGAATATATGTAGTGAATGGATATATAAGTTAATGTTAAAGTTAAAGTCAAAGACATAGGACCCACATGTTGCTGGTATGTTGATGGGCCGTCTTTGAGCATGACCTAAAATATCAGCAGTGATGGAAATGTTTGAATTACTATCATGACGTATATAGTACTTCTAACATCATATGAGAAGAACTTGAAGAAAGAACCAAACACAGGCGGTGCATCAAAAACACTTGATTCTGTCAGCAGTGGAAGAAGAAAATGATGAGATTGATAATGTGTATGATGATGAGGAGGAAGAGGAAGATACTGGTGAGAATGACGGTGATGCTAATGCCTGCTAGAGCCTCACCTCACAGGGCCGGCAGGTCAGCCATAGTGCACGTGTCATATGAGTGCAGTGCCGCTGTAGGTCTAATCTGTGGTTAGAGGTGGGACAGAGGCGGGTGATTCTAGGATGCTGGAATTCACTCTTTGGTCTCCAGGGGGCGTTGTGGGCCTAATTCAGTGAAATATTGGTAAAAGCAACCATACGTTTTAAATAGACAAAAGATGAAAATGTTAATCCAACTTTTCAACTGCATTAGTCCAATTCCCAGTTTCTTCTTGATAGCATTCTGCTTGCATTGGTGCACAAAATAAAAAGATAACTATATTCATGGGCTGTAACAGATCTATTAAACACTTATATTAATGATGATGTTGATGACTGAGGTGATGATGATCACAGCCACTAATCATTTTTGACAGCTAGATGATCATGTTTGGAGGTCTACATAGGGTTAGCTCTTACTGCAGCCCAGGCACAAAGTCTCATTCGTTGTATCCCGAGGAAGGCCACCGATCTGTTAGGATTAATAAAATGGTGTGCAGACTCAGCACCTATATCTTATTTTAATTGGAGTAAGGTCGTGGCATCTTCTGCTTTCAGCTACCACCAGAATAAGATCGCCTGCATCAAGGTGTTCTATAAGTGCAAGATGACAGAATGTTCGGACTCTTTTATGTCCTGCCACCATGATAAATGGTACCCGGACCGTTGTCATGGTAGCGTCTGTGTGTCTGTCTGTCTGTCTGTATGTAGACACATTCTTGTGAACACAAATAATCAAGAATGATGCATGATAGAAAGTTCATACTTACACCACAGGCATCCTCCACATGATCTGATTGCTGCATGCATTTTTCTTGAGCTCCTTAATGCTATAGATAGATATAGAGTTCATATTAATACCACCCATGTGTTATGTGAAGACAAGTATGTTGACAAAGTGAATGGATTCATTAACTTAATTAATGCCCTCAGTAGCAGAACAGGATTAATGATATCATGGTGGGGCTTGTTTTTGTCTGATATTGAGATGGCCACAGGCTGGATCTCATTGCGTCACATCCTCTGAGTAAACTAACCCGTCTATCCAATAAATCTATGTATACCAGACTATGTGCAGTAAAAGCTTTGGCCAAACTTTCATCTTAACCTGATTATTCACATTTGTCTGCATGTAAACATCTTTGCTAAGCTCTCTCGCTGCAAAGCTGTTATGGTCACAGCGTACCATTCGGTGTTTGGGTCACCTTTAACTCAATCAGATTAATCAGAATACAAAACCTGGAAATCTTTTGCATAGAAATGGCTCTTATATGCAATCCACAAAAAATGACGGAGACAAGGCGCTGTTATCATAATTGTTAAAGTGAACTGACACCTAGTGTCTCTACAGCAGATCAACACCAAATCAATGACACAATCAATGCTCTGTATGATCCCTGGTGCTTGAAGACTCATGCACTATTTGTCTCTGCTTATTAAGTGAAGAGTGTCGTGGCTTGGGTTCAGGCAGAACGGACCCTCAATCCACGTTCAATACCATAATGAGGCCTAGCGCATCCCATTCATTATCACATTTAACACTTGAAATGGAAAGGCCAGCTGCAGCAGGGTATCAATGGAGAATGTCAATATCTCGATTCTGACACAGAAATGCTCTGTGACCGGTTAAGGAATTTCTTATTTGCCAACAGGCTTGACCTGTGAAGCGTACGATCAGGCTTCTGGTGCTTTCCATCCAATCAATACAACCTGCTCCTGCATGTGTTGCTTGAGTGAACATGGTAATGACAACCATTAAGATGTAAACAGTCAATGACAACAACTCACTACCTCTCGGGAGTTTCAATTGTTCTGGAACAGCCAGTTGTGGTTTGCGCTGACCGTGACTAATACTCAACACCATCGTTTTCCTCAACGTTAATTACTCAAAGTAATAGTAATAGTAGTATTTGGTATTCTGCTATATTTCGAAAGAGAATCGTTGACAGGCATTCAACTGTATCAAATAAAAAGTGACTATAATCTACAGCAGTACAACACTTATATACACATTTTTTCCATGAGACACTAAATTCCCAGGCACATCTAATTGGTGCTTGATTGGAAATGTTGCAGTTAGCCTTGTATAGTATAGGGATATATATAAGGACATTTAAAAAAAAATGCATTAACTTTGAGTGGGGAAAAGTATTTATTTTTATTTAATTGCCTTCATTATATAATATTTGTATTTAATACTAATCTGTTTTACAGCAGCCAAATGTCAAGTTAAACTCACTCCACAACAAACTGGTTGAGAACCACTGTGGTGCCTGATGCTCCAGAAATGGCCCCAACAGTTTGCTCGAGGTAAAAGGCAGGTGAGCAGGGGACAGGAGACGTTGCACCAGGATACCAGGGTAACTGGAGGAAACCTAATCAAAGCCGCACAGTCAGACATTCATGGAAGACAGAGATGAGAAACATTCACATCCTCTCACCCAACTTGCTCTAAGTTAGGAGGAAAAAGAGAGAGGAATAAAGCCTGCGAGAAGACGAGAGAAGATGAGAAGCAGGGGAGCAGAGAAAGAGGGCGAGAGAAAGAGAGAGACTACGTGAGTGAGCCCTTGCAGTGGGGCAGATTACTCGCGTATAGGGTGTTCACACAGATTTCATAAAGCTAATATCAAAGCAACAGCTGGAGGAAAAGGCCACGCAGAGGCAGGACCATGACAGGGCAGCTGCAGAAAGGGAACGAGAGGAGGAGCACACCAACATCTGTTTGTGTGTGTGTTGTGTGTGTGATTGCGTATGTGCATGCGCTTTTGTGTGTGTGTGTGTGTGTGTGTGTGAGTTTCCGTATTCATGTGCAGATCATGCATAACCCACCACCCACTCGCTGGCTCTTTCAGCTGAGGGAACTGTCCTTGTGAAACTGACTTGGCTAACTCTGCAGGGCTAATCTTTTATACAGTAGCAAACTAAAACCTTGGGATGAATTCAGAGGCCCACTGATTGAGAACCTCTTAAAAAATGCAAACCCCATCAAAGAGTGCTACTCCGTGCATCCACATGAAGATGCAGTTGGCTCTCGCTGAAACTTTTTTTTTCCTCTGGCCTTGCTGTGGAGCCTTTGGGTTTTGATTACTAAAAGCTTTGGCTCTCCCAGACAAAAAAAGCACATTAGCTCTGCTCTAACCGTTTCCTTCAACTTTAATATTTGGCTCAGGGGGATGTATGTTTTTCCCTCCTTTTTTGTAAACTTTGTGCTCATTCTTCTTGTCTTCTTTATTTATTGTTCTCATTACTGTACCTAGTAACTTACTACATTATGCATGGCGCGGCACGGTGGCACAGTGCTTGCACTGCTGCATCACAGCAAGAAGGTCCTGGGTTTGATTCCTGCCTGGGGCGCTGTTGACTCTGGGGTGCCCAGGTGGGTTATCTCCCAGGGCCTTTCTGTGTGGAGTTTGCATGTTCTGCCCGTGCTCACACGGGTCTCCTCCTATAAAGAACCCCATCTAAAAACATGCAATATCCTGACCACGACTGAGGAGCCACAACTGGATTTAGTCCCCGGGCGCCTGAAAGAAATAAGCGCTGCCCACTGCCCCTGGAGGAAGGTCGGCAAGGATGGGAAAAATGCAGAAGAAAAATTCATTCAGGACACCCTGCATGTGGTGCATGTGTGTTGTGTTCGGCGGTCACTTCCCCTTGTGTGTGTTAGTGCATGTGTGCACCCAAATGCAATAAATTAATCTTCTCTTCAATACACCATCTATGACTACAGTGTAGTCATTGTGGACTGTATCTCTACTGTGCATCAACTCAATTTAATACTACTGCAGAATTAATTTCCTGTGGAAGATAATCCACTGTGAACTAATAGAGAGTTCATATTAAGAGAGAGGACTGCCTATTTTAATGTGACTTTATTATCTGAACATTTTTATAGACCTACATAACTACAGTACTGCAGTACACCTGTCATTACCAGAGAGCTGAAGGCTAAGAGTCAACTGGGAAGCACAAGGCAGCTGCATGAGAATCTGCACACCTGAAAAACCTTCATTTTCAATATATGCACCTTTTTCAAGGTTTGGAGCCATCAACACATTGTTGCAGCCTTAGTTTTGATCTAACCCACAAAATATGACTTATCCCCATCAAATCATCCTGGACAGTCGCTTTAACTTTTTTCCATCTTCCAATTCACCGGATTCATACAATTCAGCGTGAGATTACAGGTGCCAGACAATAGACAGTTCTCTGATGTTCTGGCTACAGTGGATGTTTGTGAATGTTCATAAATACAGAACTAACTGTTTTAAGGAGAAAGCGACATATGCTGCAAAGCAGTGGCAGCTGGTGCATTTTTCTCCAGGGGGGTCTATACCAAAAATCAAGCAAACATGTACTAAGGTATCATCAGTGTATTTATAAATGAAAAGGCCTCTATTTGTATTTGCTGAGCTGTAAAACATTTAACTGTAAAGTAACATGACAGGGAATCAGGTGTGGGCTGCTGATGAAAATGCATTCTCATCATCTTGCAGATGCCTCCTTGTTTTTGAAAAGGTCTGCAGTGGAAGCTTCCCTGCTTTGGTAGCCAATGGATCATCCCCAAAACAAGACTCTATTTCTGTAGGCAATATTGAGAGTTTTGTTCCAAAATGACACTTATAAAACGATTTGATGGCACAAAATTAAAACAAAGAATAGTAGATCTCTTGGTTTATACAAATACACTTGTACAGATAGAATCCACAATGTATTTAGTTTAAATGTATTTAGGTTAAATACATTTATTTGAACATGACAATAAGCATAATGATTCAAGTACGATTTGCATTAGAGGATTTGCTGTTCTTCTTTCGCCTGAAGAGACGGAAGAGCCAAGAGAAGCAACCAGAATTCTTCCTCTCTTTCTTTGGTTTTGAAGAGGTGATCTCAACGTTGGAGCAATCAAGTCCTGCAGGGTCGAGCCCTTGGACGAAGTCTCCCTCCTTGTGATACTGTGATATTGCTGTCAGGCCCAGCACAGAGCAAAGTAGTGACGTTGTTTGAGAAAATGGGGACAGGGCACAGTTGAGCTCAACAGCGTATTCAGAGATAGAGGCTGGAGCATAACCGTATCGTCCCTCCCAAAGGTCTTCAGCTGAGGTGGGCTGAGCAAATGGAGACAGGGCAGAGTTGAGCTCAACAGCGTATCCAGAGATAGAGGCTGGAGCGTAAGCATATCGTCTCTCCCCATGGTCGTTGGCTGGGATGTAAGCCATGAATTCGTCATCATCACCTTTGAGGGCGTTGAGGCGAATGACTTGATCCATCCACGCTGAAAGAAGTGAGACAAGGTATGTCAGCATGTTAGCAAAACAGGCTGACAGAGAGTTTCAGTTCTAAAACATTTAGCTTCATCTTTTATCACACCAGACAGTAAAGGAACTGGCTGGAAAGAATATTTTAGGATAGTAGATCTGTTTAAAAAAGAAAAATACTAGTAGATTTTTCTTACCTGGACAGAAATTCTCCTCCATAATTACTTTTCTAAAATATCGTTTGGGTTTGCTAACCAAGACAATGAAATCGCTGTTTCGTTCAGGTTGGTAGAGTGAAGTCTGACCCACAAGTAACATTTGCTGCGTCTCTCAGAATGTCATGATGTCACAGCCAATCTGAGCTCTGTGACCTGGACACACATTTCATCACACCCAGAGTCACATGGTCACTAATGAATAAATACAAATACTAATAGATACAAATAATCCCTAATAGAAAATGAGGGAAGCAAATATCAACAAAAAAGAAACTAACAATACTAGCTGCTTTATTTTCAGGCTTACTCACCACCATGTCCATGACTGCTCATCCATGAGCATTAAGAATCTCTTTGTCTGTAAAAGGTGATCACACACTGCCCATCCAAAGCCCCCCAGGCTGCTGCCATTATGCTTGACCTTCCTTGGAGTCACACAGTCTCATACTCCAAACATAAGAGACAACATAGACAACAGAACAGACTAGAGCAGTTAAAGTCGTTATAGTGCATGTTATAGTGCATACATACAACATGGGTCTGGTCGGAGAGGCTGAATTTTCCAGGTTTCACAATCACAATTCTGCAATCCAAATTTCAGTCAGAAGTAAAATTAAAGAGATTAAAAATGTTGTATTCACATTGCATCATAAACTTGTGCAACGCTGAGAGCTGTTTACTCTGTCTGGCTCTCAGACAACCACCCCACCAACTTGTATAATGAATGAACATTTGTTGTAATAAAACGTGCTTAAGGTAAGTTAAGGTACTTCAATTAGTGCAAATTCTTTATAATAATTATCTTTTATACTACAATATGTAATGGTGAAAGACTAAAGTAAGAGAAAAAGAAATCTGACAACACAAAACCCTGAGACAATGGCAGAAAATTATGAACACAGTAAGACCTAATAGAAAATAACATTTAAGAAAAAAATTAATTAATATGGTATTACATTTGAAATACCCAGTGCCATCAAAACGCTGAGTGAACTGGCTCAAAGCCATATGACTTTGCCACCTTGTGGCTTAAACTTTTTGTACATAAATGTTGCCCTTCCTCTCCTTGAGAGATGCACATTTCTCAATGACTCTATTGCACCACAGAACTTGACACAGTTTATTATTTTAGACAGGATGTGCCTGTTTTTGTCAACCTCTTCATTATGCTCACGGATCCCTGTCCTGTAGCCTTCATCAAGCTGAGCAGCTATGTTTACTTTCCCAAACATTTGCTTTTGTTTTTTCTGATATGTGGTTTAAATCATTCAAACCTGTCTGAATCCATGCTGGGTCTGAGACCTGTCGTTTGAAAAAGGGTGCAGGGAAAGCAAAATAAAGCATTGGTGTCACTACATACAGTTAGCCAAGCCTTCCTACTAAACCAGCTGCTTGAAAACGACCGAGTATATTGTGTCATTCTGGCGCATTTTATGTCCCCCTTTTATGAGCCCCTCGCTCTCTGCTGCCAACCAGTGGTTGGTGGTGTAAATCAGCAGCATTCAGATAAATGCTGTTGCGCCCCACCAAGCTCCTATCTCTTGTATTGAGAGGAGTGAACTGCGCATGTACAATTATAACGAGAGTCAATGGGCAAAGATTGTTGCGATCCAGGCCGGAAATACGTGACCTAGCAGTAACTTTAGAC
This sequence comes from Hoplostethus atlanticus, assembly GCA_034670405.1. NCBI lineage: Eukaryota > Metazoa > Chordata > Actinopteri > Trachichthyiformes > Trachichthyidae > Hoplostethus > Hoplostethus atlanticus. The sequence goes on from JAXDDX010000086.1 coordinate 647,728, forward strand.
AACGTAGAACAATTTTAATCTACATTTTATTGCGGATTATACATTCTACTCACTAACTATATAATATTTACCTCGCTCATTTAAAAAAAAGTAATTCAAAGTAATTTTTAAAGTCTTATTCAATGAAGTCTAGGATGTGGCGCCCTCTATTGGCCAGCCGCCACTGCTGCAAAGTAAGTGCCCCATCGTGTGGAGTGTGTCATTTGTTTTCTTCAGGAAGTCCAAAGCCGGCACACACACCCCCATCCGCATCTACGGGACGGAGGTTGAGCGTGTCGCCAGCTTTAAGTTTCTGGGCGTCCACATCTCCGAGGACCTCTCTTGGAACCCTCAACACCTCGACCCTGGTCAAGAAGGCTCACCAGCGTCTCTTCTTCCTGAGGAGACTGAAGAAAGTCCACCTGTCTCCTCAGATTCTGGTGAACTTCTACCGCTGCACCATCGAGAGCATCCTCACCAACTGCATCACAGTCACCTGCTCTGTTTCAGACCGGAAAGCACTGCAGAGGGTGGTGAAATGTAATATTTATATCACCACTATACATATGTACATACTTTACTGCTATTTGCACTTCTGGTTAGAACTGCATTTCGTTGTCTCAGTACTTGTACTCTGTTCAATGACAATAATCTAATAAAAAAAACGATGAAAACGTGTAAACATTGCAGAGGCAGTCAATTCTGTTCAAGGCGTGGGCACACACTCCGAGTCATGCACATGCATTTTTTACGAGCACTACTTACATGTTTTTTTCATGCCGTACGAGACAGTGACTCCTGCATTCATGTATGACTCCACTAATGTCACCTCCTCTTTTTTTAACCACAAGAAAACCCAAGGCTGAATCCCCAGTTGACGTCTTTCACTTGACCTGACTAGCGCTTACCTATAGACTATATGCTCGCTTCCCCTGTGTAAGCTTTAGTCTACCACATTCATCCATATATACAGACACAGCTGGATGGAGAAGTGGAGCGTACAGTTAGTGTCCTCAGTGAACCTCAGAGCGCTTGAGTCAGTGGGTACGTTCACATGCACACCGAGACCTCCATCACTGGGAGTAATCAGCTTAAGGCAACATTTCAATTACGATTCCTCTAATAACCCGGTTTACATGGATTCATTTAATAACGGGCTACTGCTCGCCACCGCTGCACTGCGCCATGCTGTTTGATTTGTCAATCCAACAAATTACTGCCTCCTGTGACCTTTGACATGCTCAGTTTGAAAAAGCAGAGGTGTGTTAACCATACTATGATTAAGAGAATCAGATAAAGCCGTTTATGACCATTTCAATAGTTGGAGTATTACCTTAATTGAGATAAGTGTGTGTAAAAGTACTCGTTATATTGTGGTAATTTACCCTTATCCACACACACACACATGCATTCTCTCACATAAACACAGGCACACACACAAGACACATTTACCTCAGCCAGACACACTGCATGCCTGCAGCGGACACACACTGCGGATACACACAGATGCATACTCAAACACACCCTCACTAACACAAAGTCAGTCCTTCAGAACACACACACACACACACACACACACACACACTGCTTGGAGCTCGTCTCCACCAAGCTGCCAGGCCTCATCTCTGTTCGTGTCAGTGCTCCAGGTTAAAAGCATTTAATATGAATCATGGCAGCTACAGTGGCACATGGGAGAATAAACGTATCAGGTCTGAGAGGAAAGGATGGATGAGAGGGAGACGGGGGAGAGAGGAGAGAAGAAGGGAGGATGGAGAAAGAGGGGAAGACAGGGAGAATAAAGAAGAGGAAGAAGGGAAGGAAAAGAGGAAAGATTAGTGGGAAATGGAGAGAGGAAGAAGTGAAGGAGAGGGAAGAGAGAGCGATTTGGGTAAGAAAGGAAAGGAGGAAAGGAGTGTTGAATGGAGAGCAGGGAAGATGGGGGTGACAGGAAGAAAGAGCAAGGAAAGGAAATGAAAGGAGTCCAGAGGCAGAAAGACAGAGTGAGTAAAGGTGGAGAGGACACGGGGAAAGTAAAGAGAAAGGTCAAGTATAGGGTAAGGGAGAAAGGAAACGGAGAAGGGAGAAAGGGAGAAGGAGAGAGGAAGCAACAGGGTAAGGAGAGGGGAGAAAAGGTGGTGGAGGGGAGGTGGAAGAGAGGGTGAAAGAAGGAGAGGGGGAGGTTGTGTAAAATAGAGGCAGTATCCCAAATACTGTGTACATAGAAATGTGTGATGAGTACATGTCCTTGTGTTTGTCTGTCCCGGTGCCTTTACACCTCAACAGTAAGTTACTGAAAGTAATCAGAATACATGAGTTGAGGTAATCCCTTTAGGTAACTAGTAACTGTAATGGAGTAGGTTTTTAAAGTAACCTCTCCAAATTGAATTGAATTGAAAATTAAACACAGCAAGAAATCCCAGGGACTGATTTGCTAAGAGCATCAGTACGTTGGTGTGTCAGATGGTGTATCAGTCGCTACTGGAAATAGACCATCGCCTTGCATCACTTAATATTTCTCCTAAATGGAGCCACTGGGGAATCCAGCCCCTTTCTAAGAGCTCGGCTGTCTCGCCCTATAGGGCCAATAAAACATTTAGAGTACAGAGGGAAAGTTGTTATCGCCCCCCGTAGCGCACATTTTGCTTCAGATGTCCATAAATGACAGTGAAAGTGGCTTTGAATCAAACCCCGAAAGCGTTTAAGCTTTTACAGATCAGATGGACATGCTGGTAATGTTCTGTTTTCCATTTCCATCTATGCTGTAACCTGCATGTAAACTCACAATGTATCACGCCCAGTGGCATTTCAGCTCTGTGTTGTATTAATATGAGGGGAAATAGCTGGGGAAATATGTCCCGTTCTCTCAACCACACGTGCGCTGTCAAATCACCTGCCACCTCAGTGGCATTAGTTCCGGGTTTGCCGTTATTCCTCAGGGTGAAACGTGTGCCCTTGCATTCTGACAACATCTCGAGAAATGACTGAATCGGTGGAAAGCGAAGCTAAAAACTGTTAAGGCGATCCACCCTGATGCAGATGACCGAGCATCACCCACTTATTGCTAGCCTCGCCGTGACCTGGACAAAGGGCTGCTGGGGGGAGTCGTGGCAGTCTGTCAGAATAAAAGACCGTGGCAAAAAAAAAAAAGACTCCAGGCTCAACACAGGCAGAAAGGATCCTTTCAGCTTTAGAGACAATGGGAAAGAGCATCTAGGGTTGACAAGCCTTATCAGTCATGTTCGCTTTTCATCATTTGCCATTGCTGTTACCTGAACTAGAAGGACAGCCTTCTGTTTTTCCTCTTATCGGCCTCCTCTCGCTCTGCTCTCCCCCAGAGCTGATTCATTTTTTTAAACAAACAGCTAATCTCTGAGGAAATGTGCAAACGGCTCAACATGAAAGAGAGCAGATTGTGATAGTGGTGCAGTACGGGCTGTTCGTCATATCCATGCAGAATTTGAATGGGCAGCGCACAATCTTTGTACGCGCTCACACACACACACACACACACACACTCACTCACACACTATCTATTTCTTGGCACAAAATCTCTTTTTATTTTTCCTCCTGAAAGGAATTCACTTTCCCTCATCATGCGGAAGAAAATGTTATCTCCAGTGAACCGAAACCAATTTGGAATAGAATAAATGATGTACCTGCCCATTTGACAGGCACTAAAACCTCTGATCCCCGGTTACCTGCTTCGGCGCCTTCGCTTGACACCGTGATGGAACAGCAGAGACACTCAAATATCATCATTCCCATGCAGATAACCTGGAGAAGACGCGCAGACAGCCCACTTAACAAGCAGTGAGGTATAAATGCCCCGCGGCCCGATCGATAAACAACTTGTAGAAGTAACTCATCACTGGTGGGCTCAACTAGCTCAACCTCCACACCCCTCAGGCAAAGTGCTGAGGCGAGTCTCTCTCCACGTCCGCTTCACCACGATCAAGGAGGGAGGCGAGGGGGCCCACTCAGACACCAGTGGCCCCGCTGTCCGCGACTCCATCTCCCTTTCATTGATCTCCTCTCCTCAGAAAATATGACTGAGAGCTGATTCTCTAATGGGACCGCAAATGCAAGCTGTGGGCCACGGGGCCGGCCTGTCCGCATGATGTATGCCAGACAATCACGGTCGGGCCACTTGTCTTTTCATTGTCGGCTAATCGTCTCTCCCGGCGTGCCTCGTGCCTCGGTCAGGCCACGGCTAATAGCCGGTACGCCGCCCAACCCCCATCCTGCTTCGGGGATCAATGTCATGCAGACGCGTTTCCCACTCCACTCCATCCCACTCCATCCACCTTCCCACAGGGGACACGACGAGTGCTTTTGAAAGGTGTTGCAGTGATGGTGATAAATACATCTATTACCGGATGTATGACTCCTTTAAGGCACCGGCATCTTTGGTCTACAGGAACGCGTCGCCCACAACTGTAGATTAGCTGCATTTCAACAGGCTCTCAGGATTTATTGAGTTTAATAGTCGAGGTAATATTCAAGTCATCTGAAGTAATGAAAGTGAGGAGCCCCACCCAGTCTCTCTAATGATGATATACCGCAATATTGAAAAGGTGGCTGATACGATCGGACCAATCAATCATCTGGAAGGGCAATATTTTTCTCCGGTATGCAACCCGCAACATGAGCTAATCTCGTGGTCTCATCAGAGAAACTGTATTAAAGTGGAATTACCACAATCGACGTGCACACTGATGTAATAAAATGGGCTTTAACGATTCATTAAAAAGCTAACTACAAACTTTTCTTATTTCTTTACCCTGCAGCTCGCTAGCAGACGTAATCGATCGACACAGGAATTGTTTTCTCTCCCTTGCACGCCCTGCCATTGGTTGCTTGTAATGCTGGGGGATCTAGGAAGCTTATTCTACCGCTGTGCTCTTTCTAAAGCCTATGATGTAAACGTAACGTAATCACGGAGGCAGTGGGAAAGCGTGGCGGTACATGTCCGATTAGAGAATACAGGTTGAGAGTCTCGGTGGGTCCTCAGCGTTTGTCTCAATTAAACATGACAGAGTGACATTACTGATCTGGCCTCTCCTCTGAGACCAGCTGAGTCTTCGTATACTGTCATTGTTACACACACTGCGCTGCTAGGGGAGGTGAGATCGTTTCATTTTTCAAATCTACAGGTTCAATTGACAGGTTCTAATTGACTTTAATCAGGCGGATCGCTCCAGCTTTTAATATGTGTTGTTTGAAAAATAGGACTTTTGCAGTGTAGGCTTACAAACCGGCGTTAAGGGGTTTTTGATCATGAATCCAGCTAAAAGGCTTAGCCCAGTATACTTTCAATTTATCACTTACATGGCTGTGGGGGAGTTACTCATGCACTTGTGCTCAGCGGCTTGGGTGGTGTCACGTATAAACACAAGCACAAATAATCCTAAACTCACCGGAGACTCCCTGTTCGTAGGATGCTCCAGAGCTCCTAGGAGAAGTGAGGAAAATGAACGATGCATGCATCAGTGGTTTCCAGCATTTGAGTGCCAGAGCAAAACAGCAATCCTTCCAAAGCACACCACCATTATTGACATGCTTTTTGTCTGATCATAAACAGGAGCCTGCAAACACGATGACCTGCTGGATGTAGATGATTTAGATGACTTTGGAGGAAAACGTTGACTCATTACATTGATATTTTGTGATGGTGGTTTTGTTTGGTATAGGATCAGTGTAATAGCTGCATTCCTATCAATAGCTACATTCCTTGCAAGAGAGGTGGTAACACTGCTTTGTTTGCCCAGTGCTCTTATAACACTTGCAGGTCAGTCTTTTGCTATACCTGCCAGCATTACGAAGGTATTAACTCATTTTGTCCACTGACACTGGAGACTGTCATTCAGTGCAGGCCATTGGTTGTGTATTGTTTTTTTTTCCATTTCAGACAATTTTCTGCCATTGGACTTGTCTATGGTTAGTGTAAGATGATTGTTAGCTGCACTCCCACACAGAACATGACAGAATACAACGGATAATGACAACAAGCAAACAACAGAAATGTTTTCCACTCAACAACCACTTTCCATATTGAACAGTGTCCAGCTGTTTTCCACGCCATGGAAGCAGGCAGCTATTACTGCATTTTCCAACATGGATGCATGTACGGGGTACCTGGGGAGATGCAGCAGCCAGCCACGGCTGACCTTGGTGCTCCTCACGAATCAGCCGAGCACTCAGCTCAAAGCCCAGGCGGGGAAAAAAATCTCTCTGAATAATTTCTTAATGCTCACACTGAGGTAGCGAGAGGGAAGGAGAAAGGAAGCGGTTGGAGGGGTGAGAAGGTGCAAGAGAAGGCTAGAGGTGGAGAGAGCCAGTGAGAGATAGTGAAGAGTTGAACTGTTATGAGACGGGGAGCGAATAAGAACAGGAGAGAGTCTGAGACAGAAGAAAAGAGAGGAAGAGAAGCATGACGATACATAGAGTCAGAGTGAAAAGGAGAAATGACTGACAGACAGACAGGAAAGGGCAGAGGGTGGGGAGGGAGAGAGAGATTCATAGAGAGAGAGAGAGAGAGAGAGAGAGAGAGAGAGAGAGAGAGAGAGAGAGAGAGAGAGAGAGAGAGAGGGCTGTGTCCAGCGTCCCGGGATCCTCCTCCTCCTCTGCATTATTCATGGCAGCACCAGGAATCATCCAGGGTGACTTACATCGCTCATCATTTACATCCATCCACCTATGAATTATTGAAAAAATGAGTTGTGGGTCTGCTGATCCATGAAGGGCACAGTCATGGAGGTGAGCTCCCTGTAGGGAAACATTCCCTCGGAGGTCATCCACCCGAAGCAGTGGCTAGGTCCTAAATAAAGGGAGTAGTATATAGTCTGGCGTACTTCGGGGCAAAAATGCTTAAAAGTTATTAAGGATGTAAAGATTATTGGAATTGTTGAAAGGTTTTGACGAAGTAGCTATATAAACTCTGGAAATGCCCCCTGAATCAGCTCACATAAGTAAATGTAAAGATTGCCATAGCACACTGAATGAAATTCTCAGTTTATTTGAGATCTCAGCTCTCTAGCTTTAGAAGTGGAGCTCCTTATTTGATCAGCTGCCACAATCTCTTCCGTGAAGAATACAGTCACATTGGCAGCTCTGTCGTTGTGTGAAGAATCACACTGCAGATTTACTGTTCAATGATCACAGTAATTCTCACTTCCTTTAAATGCACTGCGACAGTTCGATAGCGCCGGGGTATGATTCACTAGCCCGACCTGATGTCAGGCTCTTAAAAAAGACCTCTAGTTTATTGTGTATTTATTATTTATTTAGAGGTACAATGTAGAGCCTTGTTTAGGGGGGGTCTTTGGTCGAACCCCATGTATGGTTTTCAGCATTCTGCATAGAGAGAAAAGAAAAGAGCATTTCTCAGTATGTTCTCACACAGGAATGAAATGAGATTATCGCCTGTGCCGCATGAACTTGTTGAAAAAGTGCAGAGAAAGAACCCTGCTGGAACGGTGTTCTTCATATGCAAGAACAGTCCAAAGTTCAAAGCAGAACCGTATCACCTAATTAATCTTTGTAGTGCGCACACACCCTCAGGCAATAGCTGTCAGTGAGACTTCGTTATAATGCAGGAGAAAGAGAAGCACTAACTTTGGTGTCAGGGTAAATGCAGGGAGAGAGGGAGCTCCAGTAGTTCAATTTAAAAAAGCACAGCACTTCGGGTACAGGTGAAATGATTCATCTTCAACATAATTAACCATACTGATTTTCGAGAGGCTGCTTGCCAAGGAAACCTCGCCCGGGATTGGAGAGGGAAAAGCTGACTCACTTTGTGTATCAAGCTTTCATTTGGTCCAATTTAAAACACAGGGTTACAGTAAAATGATCTACACTCAAGACCACCTATTCACTCTATCCACCCAACATCAGATCACATACAGTGTCATGGAATTCAATGCAGTGATTTGAAATTCAGGGGGTATAATTCAGAATCAGAATCAGAATCAGAATCAGAATCAGTCTTATTGCCAAATATGTTTTCACATACAAGGAATTTGACTTGGTGTTTGGTGCATAACAATAAACATAGCAAGAGAAGAATAAAAAACAAGAATAAAAGCAAGTACTGTAAAAGGCAAAGGTCAAGAATACAATAGAAAATAGAAAAATTCACACTAAAATAAATGAAAAGATATTATAAAAATACTAATAACAATAAAATAAAAAGAATATGTGCCATATATATGTGCAAATTTGTGCCTTAATGTAACGCATTGAGACAGATGTGGAGGCTTTACATTAAAGTGTAAAATAATCCAGTGCAGTCACCAAAGTAAAAGCCACAATTACTGCTAATTATTATTATAGAGAGGGCTTTATGTTAGAAGCTCACTTCACATACACCCTCCACATATAAGTACAGTGCTCCAATGCTTATTACCAGACACCCAGTGCACTAAATCTACTCAACGTATTTTATGTATTTTTTATAATTTCTTGTTACTTCCAGTCCATAATAATTGGTACTTACTGCACCACTTCATAAAAGACTGTTTCTGACAACATGGAGCAGGACAATGCAGGGGGTATTGAAAGCTAATATTGTCGTCATGGTTACTTTTGGTTGCTATCGGTTACTGTAAAAGAGTGCAATGTATTGAGTTCCTGTTCTGCGTACCTTCCAGCAATCAAAAACTGCATTGACAGGCAGGGATTGAGTTTAAAACATCTCTTGTGTTCGTTAACACTGTTTGATACCATCAGTTATCATCAGTTCTCTGAGCTGATCTGAAGAACATGGAATCAATATGATCAATAAAACTTAAAGCATCACTTACTCCATAATAAGATGTATATCCCACCTCCCTTGGGTGATTTGTCAGATCTCGGTAGAGCCTTACTGTGTGTGTGTGTGTGTGTGTGTGTGTGTGTGTGTGCGCGCGTGCATGTTTGTTGGGGGGTGCTCAGTGCAGGAGCACAGTGATTTACAGATGCACACACACACACACCCACATGCACACACACACCCTTCCTCTCGCGCTCTCTCCCTCTGTCTCTCTTTCACGCACTGTCTTCAACACTTTTGTTCCCTTTCTCCCCCTTGCTCACACACACACACACACACACACACACACACACACACACACACACACAAAAGAGATAAAGCCGAGCAAAGCCCCTGCATATACCCCAGCTGCTGACACCACCCACGCACCCAAACATTGTTGGAAAACAATAAAAGTGACTGTCCTTGAAAGAGGGAAAATAAAACAAGGAAAACACAAAGCAAGTGTAAAACGCTCAGTGAGCCCCAGGTAATTAATTAAGAGCGTTCAGATTTAGTCCAGGCTCGACACCCAGCAGTGCGGTGCTAAATTGCGGTGAAGTGAAAGCTAATTAGGCCTGACTCTTAAAGCCGTGATGTGTTTTATTCATGACTCCCATCTCCAGAGCTCCAGTTTTCTCAGTGCGCCGGCGCCGCAGTGCCGCGGTGGCCGGCAAACTTTCACACCCCCTTGTTTTTTTTTTGTTTTTTTTGTTAAATCTGGACGTCACAGAAGAATCGTAAATCTCATGATTGGATTAAATGAGGAGACTGTAATGGCGCCCGTGGATGTTAATAATGTAAAACAAGAACAGTGTATGAATATTCATACAGCCTATGATAGAGCTGCACGAGGCTTTTATGAGTTGGCTCACATCTCCACCCCTGGCAGACAGCTCGTTTCTCAGAAGCAATTCATTATTTTGAAGGTGTCATTCTGCGCTGCTTCATCTGTAAAAGCACTAAGTGGTTTTTTTCAGTCTGGAGTCGAGCAGGTTAGACTGTGCGAGGCTCTCTCACAGTGCCACATCTCACATATTTGTCATAGTTTTACTGTTTTATCATTTATAGTAATTGAGCACTAATTGATTATATTCAATTGAAGGCGCTGTGAAAATGTGAAGTGTAAACATATTAATAAAGGTAGGCTTAAAGCTACAACAACTGACTCTAAAACAGCAAATCGAGATTCTATGTCACGCGGATGTATCTCCCTGACTTTTCCAATTCCCTCACAATGTAGTCGTGCAGCGGGGCGGCGGGACACATTTGTTTTTGTCAACGGGAGACGGTGCTACATGGCCTGGCAAGCGGCAAGAGCCACTTGAGGGGAAAAAGGGGGAGAGCGGCTAAAAGATAGAGGCATGTGAAAAGCAAAAGGTACATCCAAAAATAACACATGAATATAGACAACAAAAACAACAGACAAATAAGCAGCAGTCGACACGGGACACAGGCGGGTACACCGGCGAGGCGGAGGCACACAAGAAAAAACACAAAAACTAGTTACGCCTAAACGGGCACAAGGAGCGCAAGCGGTAAACAACAGACAGAGGCATGAGGGTACAGAAGGCCTGGGTGTAATACATACAGAGATATCCTCAGTTATATACTGCCCTGCTTCTTACCACCATTAAGAATGTTGAACAGCACAAACTTTTACTTGACGCAGCCAGATAGTAGGTCCCGCTTCAGCAGCCACTCTCTAGAAGCCCTAAAGTGCATTTCAGTGACAGCACAGCGGTTTCAGGAGGACGCTGTCTCCTCTAGTCAGTGCTGCCCTTGGGTTTCTCAGCCAGTTCAAAGACCCCGCGGGGGATCCAAGCCTCATAATTAATTGATCCATTTTCTTGCTTGGTTCTATTTATATCTAACCTCATCCATACTGTAACTGTTCCCTTTTCTTGTCCACAGCTGCCTGGTCCTCCCACTTGAAGCACAGAGGATATTCCGCATCGAGCATCAGTTGTGTCAGTGTCACAGCAGGGCGAACCGAGGAACACATCTATGTTTTCTATGTCATCTAAGCTCTGATGCTGTCACATCCACAAAAAAAGCCAGAGCACACGCACTGGGAGCCTAGCAACACGGGGCATGCATATTTCAGATGTTCAATTTGAGAAGATGGCATTGCCATGTGTTCACTCGGTTGCTTTCGACAGGGGGTGCTCCCTTTCTGGCAGGGTGGGCATCTATATTGGATGATGTTGTTGATTGTGCAGCAGCCATGTGACTTTGTTTTCCTCCAAGAAGAAAGCAGACGTGCTGCCTGCTTAGCCTCCCAAACAAACTTTTCATGAAGTTATGTTATATAAAATAGAACAACATGAAATCATAAATAGGCTCGCTGAGATGTATGATTTCCCTCACAGCATAGGGTTAAGGTCTTTTTTTGTTCTGGAAAGCAGCGGGTTCCTCCGCTCCTTCCATGAACAACACAAATCTTGTTCAGGGTTTTATTTATTGTGCAGATCCTTTGCTGTTACCCTAGCTGCTGCACCCCGAGGTCTTTGTCACCTGCTTGAGATTTGTACGGTGCACTTGCAGTGAGCTTTACAGAACACCCACTTTGCAACAGTGCTCAATTTCTTGCGTTTGTTCCATTTATCTTGCCTGACGTTTGACTGATGGAGGCCCGGGTCTTTAGAAATGCTTTTGTAGCCTTTTTCCAGCCTCAACAACTCTTCTCCGCAGCTCCTCTGAGGCATATTCCACTTCAATAGATCTCTTTTTTTTTTGGAGAGCAGACTCTGTGGGGTTTTTATATGACAGGACACCTCTAACCCACATCCCAATGTCATCACATTGATTGGATCACCTGACCAATTACCCCTTTCATAGAAGTCAGTATCCTAGAGGTTCACATACTTTTTCCAGGCTTACGTGTGACCGCTCAAACAATGTCTTCAATAAAGACATTACAGTACAGTACAATTGTTTGTTTGTTCTACATTGATTCAGATTGTGTTTATCTATTGTTATGACGTCGATGAAGAGCAGACCACATTTTAGAACCGATTAAAGGATCACGCTGACCTTTTGGGAAATTGGCTCTTTGGTCAACCTTTTACATGTTAGGATGGGAGAACCACCAAAAAAAAATCATCTCTTGTGTTGCTGGTAGATATCTCCTGTCCAGCATACAGTAAAATAAAAAGATAGACCTTTTAGTAATCCAGAGTTGGTGTTGGTTCGTTTCTACCAATCCTCCCGTCTCATGAGGGGTTAGCTGGCCAATGGGCCAATTCCCCAACAAGCCAGTGCTGGTGGCAGGTGCTAAGAGTGAGACTGGAAGGAGACTGGGGGGGGATGAGGAGTCAGACAGGTAAAGGAGACGTGAACCCAGAGTCACCTAGACATAGATGCCAGCTGTACACAAGGAAATGACTTAAGGGTCTTCTCACAAGTGAAATAATTCATAAGCAAATAATGCAATCTGCACCCGAGTTCTGCAGAGCGAACCTGACATGTGCTAAATGCATTGTTTTTGTTTTTGTATTGCACTTATGAGAAGATGGATCATTATTAATTAATGCAATCACATAGTCCTGCATCAGCAACGCCAAGGGAGATAGAAATGATTGTGAAAAGAGCATGCAATACTCTTACATAATCCCCCATGCCAGACAGTAATTCAATGTGATATAGAAGGCATATGGGAGTGAAGTGTGCTGCAATGATGAAGAGAAGACAAGGAGGGATGTGGAAGGGATGAGGGCTCTACAGCTGCAACCATTTTGTATGCCACACAGATAGCTCCAACACACATACAAGACACTGAATGTTGAATGTACATATTGAGAGTGATGGGTACAGTCTCCTATCTGTTGTCCTTCTGATACTGCCCCCCCTGCAGTGTGTGTGAGGTCCTGATGTCCATGTACGACATGTGTCAGTTTGTCTGCACCTAATTTCACCAAGTCATCTTCCTTTACTGTACTTGGCACCAACTGATTTTGATGAGTGAACACTCCCTCCCTATGCACACACACTATGTCACATTTTCATGTAAGTGTGTGTGCTGTCTTTTATGTGTGTCATGTGTTTGCTGTTAGACCAGTTATATTTCATTAAATGAAAGTAAAAATCTATCATTATTGACAAAACCTAAATTTATCTACATGAATATACATTTGCAATATTGCTACATTATTATTTGGTATAATAATAATAATGTAGTTCAAATACTGTGCATTAGACGGGAGAAACACACCAATAATCTCTGCCTTGCAGCACTCCTATTTATAGGGGGTAAATGTCGCTTCAGATTAGAGTCAATGACAGCCATTTGCTGCCCTCTGCTGGAAAGAAATACATAGATTTTTTGTTTTTGTTTTAGTAATTTATAGAAAACTAGTAACTGTTACAATACATTATCTTTATAACTTTAATCAAGAATAATATGGGCACTGAAAAGTTCAGTGAATTTTTAATTTTTACAAATGTCATCACAACAGTAGTGCTCTATTACTACATGCTACATGTTGAACACATATTACTGTATACTGAATATGTGGTGAGTTATGCAGAGGGCACAGAATATAATGCACTTAATTGGATTTTGACTTCAGGTCAGGTCCCCAGTTCGCCCTTGGTGCCTGTCTCTGAGTGCTCATATGACACTAACAGGACATTAGAGTGCAGGGCTGTGCTCAGGCATCTTGAGGGAAGGGAACTCCAGCTTAAACAGCTATTTTTTAATAAGGTACAATATATCCTAGTCGCCTTAACAACCCTGAGCAACACTCATGTTCAGCTATCTTATTGGACCTTAGTTGAATGTCTATTAGTTTGAATGTTGTTATGCGGAGTTCACTGCATTGGAAATTACTAGAATTCATTAAAATGAAGCCAACCAACAACCACTATATGATATGTAGTGTATGTTGTCAAAAGTAGTAAAACATCTCCATGTTGTATAATGTAGGAAATAAAACAGAGCCAAAGGTCTACCTGGTGAACGTAATCAACCTCATACCATTTCTTTAACTGTAGAAAGTGTAGTGTTTGTCCGCTAAGTAGCGCTGATACTCCTTGAGGCCAGGGAATACCTTGGAAGAACATTTGTTAGAAAGACAGCAAAAAAAACTGGCAACAAAAAAGATCTGGGAACTCAGCTTCAAAACTCATGTTTCATCTGACTTCTCTTATCACGAAAGAACCAACTTGGTATTGCCTCTAGTTTTACATGGGCTAATCAGTGATTGATATAATTAAAGTTGCCTGTAGTGGCATGAAGGGCCCCAGGAGGGTGCTTTACAAGTGGAAGGGCACAGGGCCAGGGATCGGGCCCAAGCCTGATAAGACACATTGTACATGAAACAAAGAACACATTAACTATCTGTTGAGTTGAGACACAAATCCTAAACTGAACCATCAATATCAACAAATATCTTAGAGGAATATAGAGCTTTAATGGGCTATATTTACAACAAAACCTCATCATTTAGACTCAATCAGCTACAAAATATAAGCTCTACAGAGTTGATGTTAATAGATCCAACCGTACTTGATTTACAGGTTCTTACTCAAAGAACTGAAGATTTACACAACCTCCTTTTAGTTGAGCATTCCCTTACCTTAAGGCCCAAGAAACACATTCAAAACAAACAGTATCAATCAAGACCGCTTTCGATAGTTCCAGGCTTTTTTGGAGAAATCGCTGTTCCACTCAGTCGCAGCGATATACAGCGGTTACCTCAATACCGAGAATAAAGGGTCCACATGTAATATAAAGTGCTTTCAATTTTCCCCACTGTTCCAAGAAGTCACTCAGAGATACTTTAATGTTGTGAAAGAATACTGAAATGTAAGGCCTTATTGGAGATTGAAGATGAAGTGCATGTTAAGGTGATGGATTAGTCATTGTAACACCTGGAGAAACAAGGCTAGCATTACAGCATGATTTAAAACATACGCTATGTTACAAGATGCTCCATACTGCAATATTGAACAGAAAATGTGAACAGAAAATGTGAATAAGACAACATAGATTCATACAGTTCGAAGTACATTATGGTATTGCGGTGCTGAAGTATTGGAATATAAGTCATAGCCATTATATGTCATTACAACTAGTTAAAAAAAAAAACTAAAAAAAATATTACAATTTTGTGCTCATGTAACCAAGCATTGTCCCGGTTATTCCTTTTATTGATCCATTCCTTTCCTCGTTCCTGCATATTGAGGTTTTCAACAATTTGAACAATTACCAATTAAATTGATCCTTCTTCCATATAAACTCATGACAGTATCCAGGGATACTGTCTCTAACTTAATCAATGTTTAACAAGCTTGTGGCTTTGGGTAACACAGCACTGTAGCACTGTACCTGTATCCAGTTGCAATAAACATTGCAAATAAACATCATGGATTACCTTTAAGATCTGCAGGGCTGCTTTGCTACAGAGTACGAGTTGAAAGACAGAGCAGCGATGTTCAAGCTAAAACAGTTATCCTGGGATCCTGTACAGTTTGTGAAACTATCACGTTATTTTATTTGGTTGGACTGCTGCAGCAACACAACTAATGCTACCGCATGGCATACAGTGTGTTTTGTGTGTATTTGTACTCGCACAAAATAATCCTACAGCATTTCAAACATACAAATACGAGTACCACCAGGGAACAAGTCAGGAAATGACCTCCTAAGTCAAATGTCCAGAACACACCAGAGCTCCATTGTACTGGATACGGATGTATGCATGCAAGGAAAGGCTTTTACAAACAAACATACAGTAGATTATCAATCAGTTGACCATTTTAATTCCCTCCCTTTGTAAAAGATACTGCTCTATTTTTGTAATAAATGTTGTGCGCAAACAGCACTGTAAGTAATAAACCCTTGCTTCATTAAAGGCATGACTGTTCTGAGACCAAATGTAAAAAAACGTCAAGTATATCTGCGAATCTATGAGATGAACAAAAGGCTCACTCTACAAGTCCAGGCATGTCTTCAACTAAAGACATGTAATAATTTATCCAATAAGACAGAAAATAATGTTTGTGTGTCCATAACAAAGCCTGGAAGTTTAGAATAATACTATAACAAATCACTCATTTGCTCTTTAAATCCATTTTTAGATTTAATGGTCAAGCTTATTGACCTTACTTCTGAAATGTACAGAGGAGAGTTAAGTAAAGCCATCCAGAAGACAGGAGGATGTCAAAGCCCTTATTAGGCTCACATCATGTAGTACCAACAATTTGGGTTGACCATACAATTACACAATTAAATTGAAAAAAAATCCTATATCATGTACCAAATACAACTCTTCACATTGCTACTGTCTTGATAAATTCAACATGTCTTTTCCATTTCCATTAAAAGGCTAACAAACGCGACTACCCTACGATACAAATCGAGCACAAGTGTTATGGGAGATCATAGATGGAAAATATGGAAAATGATCACCAAACTAAAAGCCATGAGCACACTGCCTCAAACATTCAATGTGCAGTATCTTTCAAAAGCTGTCATATGCTTAACTTTGTGTTATGAAATTGTACATACAGCCTCCCCTTTGCCTAAAGCCATTCTTGATTGGCCATCAAGATGTATATTCAAAACCATGCTACTACTTTTTACATCCAAATGCTTAACTCTTTGGTCCATGCTCATGAACTGTCTCAGGATCAGTTTGCACTCAACCGTACCATTTCGCATCCCCAAATGAACTATTTTGAACATTCATTAGGAGGATGCAAAAGGGCTGCAGAAGGGAACCGTGGCATCAAATGAAAGAGTCCCAGTTTCAGTCCATATATACACACACACACATTACTTCACAATAACAAAGTAGTTTGAGATAAGCCCTTATATTGTGAGACGGTTCATGGATACTTCCACATGCAAGTGCTCTCCCACGGCCAGTAAATAAGAACGTGTTCTTAGTCAAACAGCCTGGTTGAATAAGGGGTAAAAAAAATAATAGCAATGAAAACACACTAGCAGTATGGACTAGCAGTACGCAAAACTATAAGCAAACATCTTTCAATGAAGAGTAACTCCATAACGTCTAACATGTTGCCTTCAGGTTCCAAACCGAGACGTAGCCTTAACAGTCTCATGCTGATGCAATGATCTGGGAGAAGATTGTGTATTTACTGGCATATGTTTGACTATGCACTAAGTATCTACGAACAGAAATACTGATCGGAGACCAGTTTGCCTCCTAAGTCATCGTGAAGGACTTCTGGTCATGTTGCTTGGCCTGTGGTCCGGATCAGTACACAGTGCGCCTACTTAAGACTTTCGACACACAGAGGCCAGACTATGCTGCAGACAGGAAGCTCGCTCTGGCACAAATCAGGACAAGAGTAGTCCAAATATGGAAACGGGTCAGATAAAAATAAGAGTTCCTTAACTTTCCGACCCGGAGCAGAGCGGCAAGGGCTAAATATAAAACCTTGCGGTTCCTCGCGTCTCGCTTCTGCAGCGGTCGGCGGGTCCCTTAGGATCTCATCAAACTACCACTACTCTCCTTCGCTCAGCAGAGGACGCCTCAAGGGAAGAAGCCTTATGGAGGAGGAGTGAAGCTGAATAAATACAGCAGTATATAATTACAAACAAAATAACCTTCATGACTTTCAATCAAAGTGTGTCAATGGGTGCAGGACAGCCTAACAATAGTTGTGTGACCATTTCATTCTCTCCTGACACTCAGCACACCAGACATTTCTCATTTCTACAGCATTTTCCACATAGTACACCACGCAGTACACCACGCAGTACACCACGCTTTCTTTTGAAGTGTCGTTGGACAACATCTGCAACTCAGCGGAGATGGACCACCAAATAATCACAACAGTACACTTTCCATTTGTGCTCTCTGTCTAGTGTATTGTGTCTGTTTCCTGGGTACCATGGCAGTTTCACCAAAAGGCTTCATTTAGAGTGCTGCTCAGCAGAGTTGGGAGCCAGAGAGCCATGGATCCTTATGGGCCTGTGGCCAAATCAGAGGCCTGATACTCTGTGTGCTCACAGCAGTCCATAGGGACCTGGGGGGGGGGGGAGGAGGTGTCCTCTTCCGCCCCGTCAGTACTTATTAATCCCAAAGATCCTCACACCGTGCAGCTGGGGCAGCTTGGGGATGAGCACAGTAAGCAAGGAGACAGTGTTGACCACAAAATGTGCCCGGTCGTATTTGGTGTAGAAGCTGGTTAGGATGTACCTGGGTCAGGGATGAGAAGGTAGAGAAGAGTTAAAGAGGTGGGAATGAACAGCCAATTAACTATTTAAACATGAATTCATCTTTTTGTTTCTGGTTTAAAGGTTCTGTGATCGCTTTGAAGGAGAGAAAAACAAGTATCAAAGAAGAATACTGCCAATGCTAACAAGCCATTTTCCTGACAAGCCTGAGGGTCAACATTAGAAACCTTTTTTGTCACAACATGAAAGTCAAAATTCAAACTATCAAAGCATCCTTTTAAGTATGTCAAAACATCTCAAACTTTTTTTCCCCCTCATTTTGCTTCTGAGAACCACTGATGTTAGCGTCACTGCGATGAGATGTTTCCCAACTCAGAATGTGCCAACACTTGAATCTGCGAGATTGTTCCAACATGCCAACGAAAAACAGGATTGCAACATCAGTAATTATCAATATAGGTTAACTAAAAACCCACAAACAGGATGCAGCCTTATCCACCCCAAACAAACCCCAACATCTGTAGTGGAGAACAGCTCAGTAAAGTGCTCAGACCCAGTGAAGGAAAGTGACCAAGCATCAGACATTCAGTAAATACTTCTGAATTGAGTTCCCCTCTTTGCCAGCACTCAGTACACGAGCCCTGACTAGCTGCTGGCAACAATGCTGAGATGTGGTATTTCTGGTGAAACATCACAGTCAATGGGAGAAGAGGAAACTAACAATGCTGATTCAACATCAAAAGCATTCTCAGATGTAATTGTGTGACTCAGTAGGGGATTGTTTGAGAAAAAAACCTAAAAAAAACCAAGGCCCTGTACATCCTGTTCACTACAGAGCTGGTGAGGTCATGTCCTAAAAGCGCTCAAAAGACCTTAGCAGATGTGTAGCTTTGCCAGCTGCGGCCTTAACCTTCCAGACTGACAGCTTGCTCTCTTCCTGTTGGCACTGACTGCAACACAGAATTATGAAGAGGCCCTTGAAACTAGTGAGATTACTTTATTGGACATGTGACACAAGGTAAATGGAATAGGTATTTTTTTGTATCATATCCTTCTGATACACACCGTTTCCTGTGTGCGTGTATATTTATAGTAGAAAGGGGGAATTGATGATTACCACAGTACGCAAGTGTACATCTGCAGAACTGCCATCTCAATAATATTCAGGCTGAGGAAGCAAGTCAACCCCAGGGACCCAGAGTCTGCTTCCTGTAAACAGAGCCCCTGCTGCTTAATAAAGGCAGAAAAGGGCATGAAAGCAGCGAGGGGTGTTGCTGAGAATGCTAAGTCCCCTGACAAGTTGCGATATTGGTCAATAAGGCCCTGGCACCATGAGAAATGCTAGTCGACCCTCCTGAATGTCTTTACACAAACTACACAACCGAAGGAGGCTGAATTAGCTTTCGAGGGCCACTTACAGGATGATGGGCGTGATGGTGAGGAACTTGCGCGAGGCAGTGAACTGCACACCATAGTCCATCTGCTCCCAGTGCGTGAGGAGGCGAGCCTTGCCCTGATCAGGGGTCTCGAAGGGGGTCCCTTTCACAGTGTGGAGTAGGAGGTACATGCACTGCAACAGACAAAAAGACACTTAGAGATGGCAATTGTTGATGTAAGATGTAAGATTGAGACACAAGTGTTATAGTTGAACTGATTGACCGGGAAGTTAACTGAGAGGTGCCTGGCCTTGGACACACATACCTGACCCCAGATCGTAGCAGGGAGTCCAAGTGAAATAAGTGAATATGTTCTCACTGTTCCCAGTGTTGAGCAAGCTCTGATGAATTGCATGATAATACGTTTTGGCATACAACCACAGCATTTGCTAATCAACGGGTTTATGATGCAAGACTGGGCAATACCTCAGCAATGACCATCATGATGTTGGTTGAAACATTACAGGCACCAGTGTATTGATAAATAACCTGTCTAGGAGCAGAGAAGCAGTAAGCAGGCCTTTCCTTTTTTTCCTACAACGGCTCAATGCAACTGTGTGTGCAGAACCTTTGCCACATATTTGGCTTTGTGCAACTCTGCTATCCAGACTTGTTTGTATATGATGCTTTTGCAATTTTAGCCATTTGTTGCACTTTGTCTTATCTGCTGCTTTTTTTGTGTGTCCCGTTCACCGTTGTCATGTAATCTACGTTAGGAGTTATATTCTTTCTCTAGTTACTTCTACTCCCCATGTCCTGAGGCCTTTTACTAGGCAGTCATTGCATTTGTCCTTAATTGACCTAGCTGGTTCAATCAGAGTTCAAGGAAGCAGGGAGGTTATTGTGGTGGCGCTAGGGCCTATAGGCATTCTGCTCCACTGACCAGGTTGTGGATGAGGTTGGTGAGAGTCCAGACCACAGGTACGCTGGCGAAGGGGATGCTGAGCAGGATGACATGCAGAAGGCCGATGCCCAGGATGTAGGAGAGCCAGATTCCCCTGCTGTTCATCACCCGGGTGTTGGGGTTCACCTCGCTGTGCGCCGTGCCCACATTCATGATGGCGCGGGTGCCACTTGAAAGCCTTCTATCTACTGCAAGATGTTAAAAAAAAAACAAAAAAAAACACGTTACTCACAGGGTTGATGCACAAAATGATCTCAATGACCTTGCAAGAGTATACCCAGCTACCCCCACTCCTGATCTCCCTACTGCAAGATGAGCCTGAATATGCACTGAAATGCATCTGTGAATGGATATCTGGTGAAATGTATCTATTAATGATATGAACGGACTATAAGAAGAATACAAAAATGTTAACTTTCATGCAATCATATTGCAAAAGCTGTTAAAATGCCACACACCTAGCAAGCATGCTAGCTTTTTTAACAGTTGTTTATACTAGTCTACTTCAGTGGTGACCTACTTAATATTGAGCAACAAAGCACAATCACAAGAAAACGAAACAACGTTAAATGCGGTGAAAGTGTGTTAGGTTTTACAGGTGACCTTAGATGTGAGGAGACACTGCTGTCAGAGCAACAGTAACTGATTGACGAGAGTAAACAGTGTAGCACTTGGCCATTCCCACACGCTGTCTTAAGTTGCAAAACCTCGAAATAATAACGCTAAGGACATTATCAAAACTCTATCTACAACCGGAATATGCAGTACTATCAAAGTTTCAAACACACTAGCTAATATCAGAATCTATGTCAATAAGTAAATAAACCATTATACTCACAGGAAGAAAAAAAATGGCTTCAACTCCGACCTGTATTGACACTGAGCCGTTATCACTGTTTTGCTCTTATCGATGCCTTCAGTTACATAACTGATACCATCACTGGATGAGATGGCGCTGTTTCGATTAGGCATTCACTACCATCTTTTTGCGGCAAGCGAGGTGGTAAATGCACCCGTCTGCTCACAGGCAAACAATCAAGCAAGACATGACCACTTTTCCTTCGTCCTCTTGCCAACAGCTGGTGACAACACAGCACAGTTCATGGTAGAACGTCATCGCTTTCAGAGCCCTACATTTCGGGTGAGTTTTTAGTCGTCGCATTTCGTTGTGATTGGTTACTTTATATCACATGGTCAAAATTGACCAATCATATTCTAATGCGTTGAAACTCAGTGAGCCACGCCCCCTTGCAACGTCAAGGTGGTGGGAGGGAGCGGACGTGATCGTCATAGTGAAGGATTTAGCTGATAAATATATATATAAATATATATATTTCTATAAAACAAACATAATTGTGTTATTACATAGCTTAAATAACTTACTATGACAAAATGACACGGAAAAGCTGCTTGAGATAATGTTATCTGTAAAGGCTGATCAGCCTTCAGATTACCAACAGAGTATCCTGGCCAATTTTAAATTGACTTTATCGCTGCAGGTGTTGTTAGTAATTTCTGCTTCATCAAAACATTCACTGGCTCTGATGTCACTCTGGTTATCACTTGATATCTGTGTACAAAAGGGGGCCCTTGACTCTTACGTAGCCATAATGAGAGGAGGCATTGCTAGAGGGGGTGAAAATGACTGGCAGGGTTGATACTCCAGTCCCAAAATCAAAGAAGATCAAGAGTGTCATGTTCTAGATCCCAAGATAAGTTCAAATACCAATTTAGGCCCGCAGTAGCCCTAGGCCACGGGGGTCAACTGTGTTCTATTTACATCCAACGTTATGTGATCCCCACTGTTTCTAATGGTGCCCCTGTGATGAGTGGCATCAAACGGGTTTGGATGGCTGACAGGAGATTCTCTCATGCTCATAGCCTTGGGTGCGATAGCCGTGTTAGCCATGTAAACCTAGAGCTCTCCTCTCTTGCGAGTATGGAGGACAATGCTCTGAGATCACTGCTGGCACTGGAACAATAACCAAATACATGACATTGATAAAATACACCTCTGGAAAGAGGAAAAAAGATGATGATGAGATGCAATGTCAAATAAAAAAAATCACGTTATCATCAGACTATATTTAACACTTGTGAGAAAGATTTTAAAGAGAAACACAGCTATAATTATACTTTATTCCAGTCATTTAGTAACTTAAATACACTTTGAGTAGGTTATGGGTAAATAATGGCATTTTTAAGTAACAAAATGAAACTATTAGCATGCTGTGAATACACCTCTGGGACCCTGCCATTGTTTTAAAGGGGAAGGCCAGCTGCAACTTTAATTTTTTAACTATAAATACTATAAACCTAAATTTAATCCATAATTTCTTTTAGACTAAACCATATCAGTTCCTCAGTCCACAGAGTATTGCTTTCATGTTTTATTGCACAGCACTTGTCTGAAAAACACTTCTCCACTTAGCCAAGTGGGGGTGGATATCTGATGTCTGCCCTGAGACAACTCTGGCTACCTCTGATGATGATAAAATCAAAGCATCAAAGTCCTGCGGTCTTCCACATTTCTTCACAACCACATATTTAATAGATGTTTAGATATGTTCTTCGGTAGACTACATTTCTATTCTCTTTGACTAAGGCCTCCAGGTTGTCTGACTTTCACAAGTAATGTGATTCTGAAACGTAAAAAGCTTTTAATGCGGAGATGCATTTCATATTATACTCTGCTCTGGTATTTGCCGCTGGGCCTTTATCTGGTAAGATAAACCCCATGTCCCATAAAGATGGTTAAACTTATAAAACTATCTCATGAGGAAATACAATTAGCAAACTCAATCGTTTTAAAGCACAAGTAAAAATTTGATTTTATAAACTTGAATTTGAATTGCTTTCATTCTGCTATAGTCGTAGTGTTGCTTTGTTTTGGGAATTTGTTTGTTTGGCACGTGAATTTCAATAAATGACAAGCCAGGGATTTCAGCGATTTGGCATTTTGGTTTTCAATTTGATAGGGTACTTACAAGTCATTGAACTGTTGCATGAACTTTTAAGACTGTATAGTGCTACTATTATTTCTGTAAAATTTGTATTGTTCTGATAATAATACAGCAATGCTTCTCTTTATTATATCTGACAGTTTGATTGATTAACCCTTGTATAGTATTTTGGCAGTTAGATACAGTTATTATGCCCTTTACTCTTCAGCTAAGGCAGTTTATGTGATGGCCTGCATTTACAAATACACAGGATTTGATGTTACAATGTTAAAAGGAAGATTGGGAAGCTCATTTCAAGCTGCTCATCCTTTGTTGTAGCAGAGGATGCAATAAGGTAGAGGTCTTAGCAGGGGAAGTTTGAAGTATGCAGCCACATTCTATTTTCGATGTATTCTGACCTGATTTGGATGAGAGTGAATGAGATGGACTCATACAGCCCATGTAGCCACTGAGCATTTCTACCCTGATATAGACCGTACATGCAGTATACATGAGGTCCTGTTTCGTCCTTGTGCATGTGTGTCAATAAGTAGTAATACATCACCGTGTTACTAGTTGTCTGTGACAGGCTCATGGCACTATGGACTTCTGATTTTGAGATGTAACCAGCAGATGTCACTATCAACACATTTCCAACTGGTTGCCACCATCCCCAGGGCCTACACTGTGATACACCTACAGCGATGAACCCCTGACACATAAGGGTAAACCTAGGCTTCTAAATATTACGCCCACTTCTTTCTCTTTTTTTTTTGAGTCTACCTATTAATCAGCCTTGTTAACACTGAAATATATACAGGAATGCAATCCAGTATACCTATTGAGTAGTGCACCTTTAAGCCACTGAATAAGGTCTAATGGTGTGATAGTTCATCTCATCTCTCACACCGTAACCCTTTCATTATACAACATCTGAAAACCCCAAACATGATTTTCACCAAGGACAATGAACATAAAAGTATGTCTGTGATACATCTTCAGCTTCACCTTGCTAGGTCCCAAGTATACATACTCCAGCTTGATTCTCCTATGGAAATGGAAAGGTTTCACTTCGTCAGGTTGCATCGTCTGAACAATTCTGTACCTCAAAAGGAATGTCTTTGTCTCTCGGAGCGTCGATGTGACCGAGGAAATCAAAAGGTTGTTAAAATCAGAATCACGTCTTTCGATGAACATATGTGCTCCTTGTCATTTCACCTTCGAAAGTTGCAGACAAACAATTTATTTTAACGAATTACTTGGCCAACTGTGCAGCGACATGAATACACTTGGTGAATTCATCGTCTAAATGTAAATGATGTGGAAGTAGCTTGCACTGTAGCATATGGGTGATTTGCACAAATCCAATAAGAGGCAGTAGATAGGCAAAATGTCATGTATTCTCACTTCCCCTCCTTTCTAGCACTACCACTGGGAATGCAGTTGATCATTTCAGCTAACAAGCTTAATGCCCTTCATCCCCTGCTGTAACCGAGCAGTGCTGCAGAGAATATATTAGCTGAATATAGCAAGAGGAACAGGGCTCTTCATGTGAACGTGCTCTAAAGGTTAATGGCATGGAACTTGTATGTGCTGCAATTGAGCCTCATCCGAGAGAAAGGACACTACTAGAGTAGCTTTCTCCAATAAGAGAGGTGGACTTGTGACCCTGGCAGGCTTGGATGATAGCCTCGCTGGAAAAGGCTGACGCAGGGAGTCCATTATTGCCCCTGGAGGAAGCTGAGGATTAGAACACCAAAGAATTTCAATAAAAGAAGTGTCTGTTTGGGGGGCGGGGAGGGGCAGAAGGGTGGTGGTGGGGGTGCTGGGGGGGGGGGGCTCCCTCATTGTCCCAACAGTGATTGAGAGCAAGAGGAGGGGAGTGGGAGGGCATTGTGTTTGCAGCCCCTCTGAAGAAGGTGGTTATTAGGGGGGATGGCTCAGGAGCAGCGAGGGGTTGGGGGGGCTGTTGACTCTTCATCTTGTGTGAACAAAGTCTCTGGCACATAGCCCTCTTCTCTCCCTCTGTCCCCGGACCCCCTTGTTTACGAGTGCCATGAATACTGCCCCTCCACTCGGGGGACCCCCGCCACCTCCAACCTGCACCACCGCACATTGTGGGGCTTAAGTGCCCTTTAATTAGGCCGCCTCAGTGTCCGGCTGAAGACCACTGAGGGTTTTAGGCTCTTCCCTGTGGGATCTTGCTGAGCAGCTCACACACACCAATAGGACTTCCCTCACACGGCCCAGGGATGAAGTGTTTGCTGCTCTAATGAAAAAGGTTTGTTTGGGGGAAGAGTTCTTGTCGTCTTTGTCCCCTGTCTTACAAAGTCCTGACAAAGGCATCGATATTATCTTTAACGCTCTCCCATTTCCAGGACATGTTAGCGGGACATTTAGCCGCAGCAGATGGGTGAGGCCCGCCCGTCTCTCCACGCCACCAAGAGGCAAACGCACGGCCACAACTCTCCAGACGAATCATAACCCGTAAACACGATGCGTTTCCCCCGTGTAGACGGGACACGTCGCGCACCAGATTGCTGCATTATTACAGAGAGTGAAATAATTAGGCAATCACGACGCAGATGGAGGCGAGAATCTGCTTTGTGGCCGTGAAACGTGAACTGGAGGTTTCCGTCTTGCGCAATTATGTAGAAAAGCTCGAATCCATGCAAAAATATGTAAAGGAGCGTGAATTCACGTAAATTCAGACACACACACACACACACACACACAGCTTTGTCATTGTGATGGAGCACATTTCATTATCATAACAGGGAAAGACACAGGACCCCAAGTATGAGGGGGAGGTGGGCAAGGAGCATTGAGAATTTTCTGAACTGCCCCTTGCAAAATGAGTAATTTCTGGAAGCCCCATTGTGTCGAGAGCTTACAGGGTGAGGGCTCTGAAAGGAAGAGGCAAAGGAAGGATAGAAAAATGGGAGCGAATGAAATAAACAAAGAGAAAGATGGTAGGAATGAGAGACAGAAAAGAGGAATGAAAAGAAGTGTGTGAAGGGAGGAGGGCGGGATTGGGCGTGTTCAGAAACTTTTTTGCTACAGCCCAGTGTGTGTGTAGATACCCTCCTAATCCTGGTTTTATTGGCTGCCTATGTCCGGCCATGCTGGTCGGATTGAGTGTGGAGGGGCGGGAGGTGGGGGGGGGCCGAACACATGTCCTCCTTTGTGGTAATACGCTGATCAGGCCTGAGAAAGAGCCGGACCTGGTTACGGCCTTTCTCAGGTCACCGTAGAAACCGGCACGGTAGGGGAGCGCTGTGTGTTGCCTCCCCCTCCTGTGCACCTACTGATGCAGACACTCAACTCCTTCCTCAGCACAGAACGCCACCACAAGTGTTGTTGAGTCACAGTTCAACTCAACACCAGGCTCCGATGTTCTTGACCTTAATGGTTGCAGCCTTTCCAGACAGTTCACGTTGCACTTGTGGCCTCAACCTGGGAAACATGGTTTCAATGTTGTTCAGATGCAGACCTCAAGACCTATAAATTAGACCACTGTCACATTCCCCGCATCCATCCCTGGGCCCTGCTTACCGTCTATCACTGCTACAGAGCAACTGTCGTCCAAATCCAAGAGCTGAGCTCGGCACATTTCTGACAGTGCCATAAAGCGCAACAATGTCCGTGATCGAAAACAGATCTGCCTTGCGAGCGATGCTGAGACATACCACATCTTGACTGGAAGCATTCAAGAGTCATCTTGATTGGAATTATGTAAAAGACTCCCCACCACGACTGACTGGAGACCAGGCATCACACAAATTTCACAAAGATATCTATCAATTATTGTCACATTTAGCAACGCAAAGGAACACCACCCCCCCCATTCCCCAAACAGGGCGGTAGGTCGAGGGGTGCTCAGTCACAGCCTGTTTCCCCATCTTCTTTGTTATGGAGGAATAAAACACAGAAGGGGCGGGTGAAGGGGGCCACTCCATTGCTGACCTCCAGACTGTGGTCAGTGCGCTCTCTCCCTGCAGTGGGGACTCAGCCTCTCCACCACAGAGTGCACACTCCCAGCCCCTGCTGTGTGACCTTCCAGCCCCCTCAGCCTGCCGGAGCTCACTCATGCCCCGGAGGTCCTTGACAGTAGACCACCGCCCCCAGGCAACACACATCAGTTGTCACCGTAGACTGGAGGTGGAAAGAGAACTGAAATATTTGACTCAAGTAGTACTGCTTCCTCAGTTCAATTTCACTTCAGAGTAACAGTATTTGTCTGGAAAAGTACTTCAGTAAGAGTGGCTCTTAGTAAAAATAACTTGGGTATTCAGTTACCAAAGCAAAAACCAAAGTTTGTCATTTACCATTTCGGTTTTGCCCTTGCAAATGGATTGACGGGGCATTTGAAGCGAGTCTTGGGGAAGTTTTCTCAGGTCACGTTAAGTCCAGAATGTTTATTTTACTGCAAATTCTTTGTATTTGGAAGCAAATACTTTCAGAGATTCTGAGACTTTCTGATTCAGAGCTAGTTCCTTTCCACCTCTACCATAACTACGCCAGTGGGGTTCACTTTGCACCAAAATGAGGGCGATCTATGTGGTTCTAGATGTAAGATCACAAGCTGTGCTGGTGAATGATATATTGATATCACCGTGAATCTTAAAACTGTTGAGCGTAACAGCGGTCAACATATTTTAGTAACGAGCATGATCAAGATATCACTTAATAGGAGAAGTCCACTGAAATTCCAACCATTCAATCTGTTGAAAATCTACTAGCCAATCAAAAAGTTCAGAAAAAAACGTGTAACTGCATTTTTAATACTTAGTTAAATGCTAACAAAGTCAAAGAGTACATGTCTGTGTACCCCCAACAGGTATACACAAAACAATGCAAAGCAAAGCACATACATTTGAAAACGTTACTGAAGTATTAATGATGTCATCGGGAGGAGAAACCTTTACCTTTTAAAGCTGCGTGACCCAAGAGGCACTCAAATCTGTCTTACCGAGAATGTCATACCGCTATACAAGTCCTCTTTGTTCTCGTCTGGACTTTATACGTACTTTAAGACTATGAATCATGCAAAAAGTGCATTGTCCTGAACTTTAACTACAAAGAAAACAGCATCTGAACGCAGAGCACCATAATAACATAGCCGAGGAACCACTAACAGCATGAGACATCACTCTCTAAAAGGCATGATCCAGCTGCAAACTGTTCGCCGGATAAAAATAGTTTCATTCACTGTTAAAGAAAACTTCAAGACCTCCGTTTTCATAAAAACATGAATGTGTACTCTGTGTACTATGTGTATATGAAAGTACAGTATGCCATGCGTTATGATGAGCCCCTTTTTTTATTGGTTTCAAATTGTTTGTTGCAGCTGTTTTGAAGTCTTTGGTGCCCCCCCCCCTCTTTCTAGTATGATCAACTGATAATCTGAGAGACTCAACATGTACTGATAATTGTGTTATCAGTACAACGGGCTTTGCTTGATGTCTGTCGGGTATCTTGTTTGTATTTGCCCCGATCAGTTTCCTTGCAATAAAACGCTCGGTTACTTCAGGCTAATTCTATGCCCATCACAAGTGTCCCACCCTCCTCCTCCTCCACTCTCTCTCTCTCTCTCTCTCTCTCTCTCTCTCTCTCCTCTCTCCCTCCTCCCTCCTGTCCCACGGCTGCCTGTCCCGCAGCCCCATCAGAATGACAATGGTATTGATGTAAAATGTGTGTTGCCTTTGGGCCGCTGAAGCATACAACCCCTGCATGCCTGGCCCAGTCCACCACCACGTTTTATGGCTTTATTGTATCCCCTTTTATGTCCTCCCCTGTTGGGGTGGGCGGACAACAATTTAGAAAATTCACTGTAAAAGTGCGCGAGTACGAGAGGGGATGTGTGTGTGTGTGTGTTTGTGTGTGTGTGCGTGCGTGTGTGTGTATGCACTGTATGCACATATATCCGGATCAATTAGTCAGGGCGCAACCCCTAAAAAGCAATGTGTCAACGTGCCCCCCCTCCTCCTCCCCCCCTCCTCCTCCGTATGCCCTCCAACACCAATCGCAGAGTGTCCTGAGCAGAGCCTGGCCTACATCTCTTCACCTATCCCCAGCCACTTTGGAGAGTGCTTTCTTTGAATTATCGCGGATTGAAATAGGTTGAGTAAGAACTCTACCTTTTCCCCTCTGTCCCTCCCCATACCTCCCTCTCTCATTTCCCTCCCTCTCTCCCTCCCTCTTTTCACTCTTCCCTTTCTTTTCCACATTACCAGGGGGTGGCGTGTGATTGACAGATGGGAACGAATAATAATTTTTTTTCGTAACCTAAGGCCATCCTCTGTGATTGGCTTGCCAGCTGACATCTCCAAACCTCGCTCGTCCCCCCCCCCCACACCCCCCACCCCCCTCCCCTTTAATATTGGGCCTGTGGATGAGGCATCCTGAGGGAGAAAAAAAAGTAGAGAGAGAAAAAGATATCTACCTTAGGGAAGAACCTCAGAGAGAGGGAGGGAAGGAGAGGACGGGTAGGAGCGTGTGTGTGTGTGAGAGAGACACTTACTCTCTTAACTACTAGGAGACAGACACACTTTCCTGGCCTGACTCAAAGAAGGGGGGAAACAGGAGGAAGATTTTTTTTTCTCAATATCATTTTAATTTTCCCCTCATTCAACAATCAAGCTGCCTTAAAGCTTCTCTTCCTGGAAACTCTTCTTCTTCACTGCCTACTGGAAATTCTATGTATTGATCCATTTACACTCTCACCCCACTACAAGGCTTACCTCATGGATTTGTATCTGATTGGATATGTGATGTGTGTGTGGTTGTCCAGCTCACGGGTGCTTGGAGGCTATCCCATCTGGTGGTGAGTACAATCCAGAGTTTCAGCATCAGACCCTATAGCTGCATAAAGAGAGAGACTTTTTTGGTCAAATGATCATTTTTGAGAGGGCAGAAATGTGCACTTTCAGTTGACTGCGTGGAAAAATGTTCTCCGGCCCAGTCCAAAGAATCTTAACCTCAAATACTAGTGTAACGGAAAAGGCTCGCCGTTCTTTTCCCCTCTACACTCAGGTCCATTTATCATATTAGAATATGTTGTGATGCAAAGGGGGATGATTTTCTAGTTTGGGAGCATTGAAATGATTCAATAGGTGTAGTTATTCTTGAAAGAACATATTTGCGCATGGATGCCATGTTGATGTGAATTGTCAACAATACTCTAAGGACTTTCCAGGCTTTTCTAGATAATAGTTGAAGCCATTAATAGCTTTCATTTTTTTTGGATGAATTGTGTCTCTATCCCTCAAGGACAATGACAGCACTGATCTTATTCACGAAAACTCAACAAAGCCTCAGAAACCGTGACTCAGTCCATCTTGCGTCTAAATCATTATCGTTTTTCTCTCTTGAAATACGTCTGAGTAATATCAGGTCTGCTTTAGGGAGTGCAGCAATTACGACCCATTAGATCAGCGTCATTTTGTTCAGTTTGCTATTGTGCTTCAGTGCTCTACATTCAGGCCGCCAGCCCACAAACATGCCGTGTTTTTTTCTTGTCTTGTTTGGATGAATATGCGTTGTGTACTGGGCACACAATTTTTCAGCCCTGTCAAAGTTCTGCCTGATATATTTGGCGACTGTTAAATTTACGAAATCGACAAATTAGCTGTCTAACTATGGGCTATCAGATGTAATCAAAATCATCTGTTTGTTTGAAAAAAACAGTCAAGCATATCATTTCGCCTCTCAATTGTTAACTACAATTTTTTTTTCCCTTGAGAGATTTGTCAGGAGACAATATGTTTAGGTGCCGCAGGCTTTTATTGTCTTTGTGAAATTATCCCAGATCGCGTTTGGCACCAGCAACTGAAATTTAGCTCATTACAAATTCAGATACGCGCAGCTGACCTCATAGCCCCTAGTCTTCTTTTGTAACATAAAGCTTTTATTTTGGAGATATTTGTGTAGGCGTATGACAAAGCTCTTTTGGCTCACGACACAATACTTGTCAGAGCTACTGCACTTTTAGTAGCCCAACTAGCATGTGGTTCCACCATAGTGCTGTCCAAACCGCGAGCATCTTCTGGTTTCATTTACAGAGCGGGGAGCTGCCAAGCACACAGGCCACAGGGCTGAAGTGTTAATGGCAAAGAGGACTTTACACCCACTCCTGGCTTCGGCGAGCACCGTCAGACAACAGTGACAAAGAGCCTGGGATTCTCTCTCTGTGAATTACCTGCAGCTGTTCTGCTCAAGGAGCTTACATGACACCGGTATAATGTTCGAGCCCTAACAATGTGCAGCACCTTTGATTTGGGTAACAAATTTTGAAGTGTAGGTGGGGTGGAGGAGTTATTGGGACGGTGTAAAGATGAAACGCCTAGCCGTAGCTCCAGGTGACTGGGCAGGTGCTGAGGAATGGGTGTCAAACAGCGCTGTCAGTGGCGTCACCCTGCGGTGTCGAACACATCCTAAAAGGGACAAAATGAGGTGGTGTGTCAAACAAGAGGGTGCTGAGTTTCAGAGAGGGCCTGGGCAGGCTCCTCTCAGCTTCTATCTCAGGGGCGATGACTTGGCCATAAATTCTCCAGCCAAGTAGGGACGAGTTGAAGGGAAAAGGAGTTTTGACTGGTTTATGCCTGGCAGCCACGGCGTCACAAGACGGGGTGTTGAAAACAAAACAGAGCATAAATAACTCTGGTGATATGCACATATGCATGGAGGAAGAGGTGGTGTAGTGGAAAGGCATAGCAGGCTAATGGGACTGGGTTTGGATAGGCGAGACCGAACACTAAAATCGCCCCCTTGAAATGCAAGAATGTTGCAGCTTTGTACAGAAGAGGCGAAATAAAGTGTTAACAGAATTCACACCAGATTAAAGATCGTAGACTCACATAATCCACAGGTCCACAAGGTCTCAGTCATCCGGCAATCCCATCCTTCACCTGCAGCTTGAAAATGAAAATATGTGTTCTTTGACTTATTGGTGTGTTTTGCTTTGACCCAACTTGTCTCATAGACCTAAAATATCCATGTTTGCATGGATACAAGGACTTGAGGCTTTGAACTATTCTTCATCATCATATTACAGGCTACCATTAAACACAGTAAGAGACCTAGTGTGTGAAGCCGGCGTGGCTAAACTCATCATCAACCATAATCAGAACAGCTTAAGCTATCCTGTCAGCCAGTTCTATACTATCTGTATTTGTTTTCCTACTGTAAACACTGGTGCCAGTATGATGACAGTCGCTTTCATCGAGGAATTACCACAGCTGAATTTCCTTCAATACCAGCCACCGAGCAGCAACACAGATTATTGGTGCAACTCTGTCACATCACACAGCGTAGCCACTAGATGTGTAAATCCAATAACTGTTATTCACTTAATCCTCTGTTATCATTGCTGCTGTTCAGTCTGCAGGAGAAGCAAGACAGTTAATATAAATTAATTGTATTGGTGCTCACTGTAATTTCAAGCGGACCCAAACTCCGATGGTATCCTCTTCTTCTGGGAAGGCTTGAATGGATATGTTGTTATGGCTATCACTAAATGCAGAAAAATCATATTTGACACAAGCTTTTCAGTACACCGCTGTTATGGAAGTTGAAGTCAAAGAGAAAGAACAATGGGCCGGGAGAGAGAGACACTGAGAAAGACAGAGACAGAGATAAAGAGAGAGGGTGGGGGTGATAATTGCTGTCTGGCAATTGCTCAACATAACAAATCTTTATTGAAAATGCCTGAGATGGTTGCTGGTCAGGATCGCCGCAATTGTTTGAGTTTGCCACAACATGTGCAATGTACTATGAAACATCATAGATGATTTAGCTCACATGATACTGGGCACAACCTATCAGAGTCAATCTTTTCTGATGAAATATTAGCAGCGGTACTTGGTTAATCTGAAAAAAAGAGAAATACATCAAAGGGTGCAAAGGAGTTTAGGTCACAGTGTATGAAAGAAATGTACCCAGAATGACTCACATAGTTTTTATTTGGATGTAGTCCTGAGCAACCTGTTTCACAACGGTTTTGAACTAGTACACCTACTGTTCATGGGGTGTGCTTTGTTCAACTTGGCAGACATTTGGTAGAAGCATCACTGAGAGAAGTATAAATCAGAAAAATGACAAGTCAATTCCAGTCACTGCTATAAATGCAGACTCTAGTTAACCAAACCTTCATCATGAGGACAAACAATACATCATGCCAGATCGATAACAGATTTAAAGGCGTCATGAATCCTAGCGTTCTGTAATTCCGGCATCAATATGGCATCCTACTGCCAGAAGCTTGTATGTAAAAAAAAAATTAACGCTTTCAGTGATTCCATTTTTACTTTCTCAAAGTGAATTTCAGTGCTAACCAATAGTAGAGTGAATGCAGCATGTAGAATTGTTTTTTGTTGTCGAGAAGCATTACCTTGTGGAAGTTTTGCGAACTACTGGGGCCTCACTCATTTCAGTGGCATACCTCTTTCTAGGTTTTCCACACCCTGCCTATAACCAGACCGTATCAGCCCTCTGTGCACAGTTCAACCCCAGTGGCTTAAATGGGGCTCTAGGGTCCATCTCCGGGTCTCAGGAATGTCATTATCTGACTGTGACACCCCCCCACCTCCAATCCTCCACCCCAAAAACCCCCACCTTTGGCAAAGGGATCACTTCAATGATTCTTACTGCGAGAAAATCCTCCGTCTGCAATCCTGTGTGAAAAGATCAAGGATGTTCAGGCATTATTCAGAACAGTGCAATGTAAGGCAGAGGGGGGGGAAAAGCAAAGCCCAAAAGAAGAAGAAGAAAGAGTGTTATTCTTAAGAAACTGTAGGGTTCCATATCAATGGCTGGAGGCTGCCATAGGGCCAGGGTCAAAGACAACTTTAGGCTAAAGCCTCTGAGAAATGTCTCCACAGAGCGGCTGCCCCAGGGACATGGGGAGTACGAAATGAGTGACTAGGCAATATGTTCATGGTTAACCAGACCGTAGCCCCAAGCAGGTGCATTGCTAGTACTAAGGTATTAAGGCTATGTCACTCTGGGCAACCTTTGGGGCAAGCTTGTAAGGCAACATTTCTCAAAGAGTTGACTCAACATGGCAACTTCTTGTTGTTGTATATTTTGTCCTGTGTCTCAATTCCATAGAGCCTCTAGAGCAAATAATTCAATCACAGTGAGAGTTAGCTTCATGTATTGATCCAACACATCTTTACCATCTTTAATGAACAAGCATGTCCAGTCAAACCCAAGCTAGGTGAGAGAGGTTCAAAGGAGAGCGGTATTTCAAAGCAGAGAAGGTGAGTCCTAATCTTAGCCCAGCATCAAAGTGCTCTTTCCCAGTGCTCTTGTAGGAAATGACAAAGTACCCCAGTGCACAGCTATTAGCCGCACTAAAACACTGGCCGGGCAAACAGGGCTGCAAACGACCAGGGGCAAAGAGGTCATTAGGGGACACGTGTGGACACACACACACACACACACACACACACACACAAAAAAGCACCTGATGTTGAAGGTCTTCATTACCTGCCTGATCTCACCTTCTAGGTCTGTTATTGAGAAGCTAATTATTAGCAGTGAGACAAGAGCACAATGTTTCTGACACACAGGTTTCAGCAACAAAGATGTGTCAGTCACACCTGTGCACCCTAAATACAGTCAAACCCGCTCAGCTTACCTAACTGGTCAACCCAATGACTAGTAGTGGGTGAGGTGGAGAGAGAAAGAGAGGAATCACCATTCAATAGCTACGTAAGCGCTAGAAATAGTTTGTAACAGAAGGTGTCAAGTCCTTCTCCTTGTGGAAACCCCTCAACTCAACCCTTGCAACTGGGTGAAAGGGTGCCCCATGCATTTAGCCTCTTTGGTGCAGATGGGTTAAAGAATGAAATATATGGATGGGACATTTGAGCACAAGATAGATCCGCTGAGTTGTGACATGAGCCACCTTCTGTACAGCTTGAGAATGAAATAAGGTTGGCAAGTAGGGCAAGACCATGACCAGGTTCATCCCCAATGACGCGGTCCCACATCGTGCTTTTTCAGAGCATCCTATAATGTTAAAATCAACAGCAACTTGGTGCTCAATTACTTCTAAACGCTGACAATTCAAGCAGCAGTGCCAACACAGTATCCTTAAGGGGCAGTGGCAGGGAACAAATACACTGTTTGGGTTCATCCAGACAGTCTCTTGAGACTCTTGTTCAAACAAGCGCTGTCCTTTCAAGACAACTGGGCAGCCTCCGTTGTGTCCGCCTACAGACAGACATACACAGGCAAG
This sequence comes from Hoplostethus atlanticus, assembly GCA_034670405.1. NCBI lineage: Eukaryota > Metazoa > Chordata > Actinopteri > Trachichthyiformes > Trachichthyidae > Hoplostethus > Hoplostethus atlanticus. The sequence goes on from JAXDDX010000086.1 coordinate 683,172, forward strand.
ACAGTGCGCTTCCAGTCTGACAGACACTGTCAGTGAGTCTTGTTCCCCAGTTGCAGTACTGCGGAGCACTGCAGCAGCTCTCATTCACTTCCTGACAGGCAGGTTCACAAGTTTACACCCTGTTCAGTTCTCCATACTTCTAACTGCAGGGGCTCCTTGTCCCAACTCTTCACTCTCTACAATAGTCTGCAGAGAGGGGGAGAGCAAGAATGAGCGAGAGAGGGAGAGAGGAGAGGCAAAGGCAGAAAAAAAAAAAAGAACAGGTTGGAACATTTTTGCAGGGGTCCTGTCATTTTTTATCTGATCAGCCAGGAGCTGTTGGACTACAAATCAAAAGTGTGCCAGAGAAAAAGAGAAGACAACAAAACACAGACAGGAGTTGTGCATTCCAGCCTCCGCCAGGAAAAGTCCCATCCTGAGGCGAAGCCGGCAACTTTCCGTGGCCCACTTACTCTCTTCCGAGTGTCTTTGTCTCTCTGTGGACCCCGTTGTGGGATTCAGAAATGAGATTCCGATTCGCAATGTTTTCGGTGCGCGTCTCCGAGTGCTCTGCTAGGCTGCTCGTTTAGCAGCACCGTGTCCTCCGGGCAAATCTGACAAGTTGAGCTGCGGTATCAACATATAGAGGGAAATTAGAGGTAGATGAGAGTTCAATGCAAACAATATTCTCACAGTCTGTTACTGCAGAGGCCCTTTCAGGAGCGGTGACAGAGCACACTCGGGACCTGGCGCTCCAGGCACCGAGCAGCATAAGCTAACGTTATTAATTTCTCTTTAATGAAATAAGTTAACTTGTTCAGACACGCGGAAGAACGATTGGCATTCATCGTCAACAATCACTACAGGCAAATGAGAGGTAGATGCATATTTCATAAGCCCCGCTTGTGTTCCTGACCTCACCGCTGAAACTTGGAAAGTGACTCATATCGCGGCGTCTCGCAGAGTTGAATGCAATGTCACAGTATGTCACACCATACTGCAACGCAGGTGCAACTCATTTTTGTGTGCATTTTCTATTGATAAAGCAAGCGGCACTTCCAGTATCATGCCACAGAAATGAGTCCGTAACAAAGCGTGCACAAAAACGGGCATTGCGACCAAGGGGAGCTCGCCATGCGTGGATCTAAGTGCAAAGCCTGCTGGAAGTACGGCCTTTGAGTACAAGTAGCAACAGAACCATCTAGTTCACTCTGCCTTCTGTCTCTCTCTCCTCACACACACACACACACACACACACACACACACACAGAGGTTTCCATGAGTCTTTGAAGAGTGCCTGAGGAATAATGCATAGAGGGATGAATTGTGACAGGCTGGTTCTCTCTAATCCCTCTCTCTTTCCTTCCCTCCTTCTCTCTCTCTCTGTCTTTCTCTGTGTGCCGCTTCCAGGTCCAACTTTGCTCTTTTTAGATACAACAGGCTACAATTCAGCAAACTCAGCCAGTCAAACCAGCAAACCTTTACATTGCTGTTACATAATCTCGGTATAGGTAAATGTCAAGGGACAGCAGGTGTCTATGGGTCTATAATCCACTATAGTGGGATGCATGCATGCATAGACTATAGACTAGCAACAAATAGACTTCAGTCATCGAAATTAAGTTTAGTTTTGTTTTTCACGATAAGAATGGCTAGGGGTTTGGATACTAAGGTTTATTTATTACACTTTTTATGTTAGATCATTTTAGCTCAAAGCCACAAACAACAAAATCATACGTTGAAGTAAGTGAAATGATCTGGCTGATAGGCGTCGGTGCACTTTGACTACCACACTTACCCATTGACTACCACAGACACACTATAAATCCCTATAGGAATATTTGTCAGGGTAAGATCAGTGTTTGCGCGGGCGTGTGTCTCAAGGCTTTGAAGTGTCAAATTATTTAAGCTTTTCTTAAACTAAGGGCCAGGAGCCAAAACGGTTTGAGGGCCTACATCTGGTATGAGAGTATACATGTATTTCAATGAGCCGTGGGTTGAAAAATTCACTCAGCTTTGCTATCTGGCTTCATAGAGATGGTAATACAATCTGAGACTAAATATATGTGCTGGTCACATGATCATAATGAACTTCACTTTGATTTAAGAGGCAAAGTGGTCTGAGATCAGCACTCGTTAGATGGTTTCATATGGACCCTGGTCATGAACTTCAATAGGCCATCAAGCTTAAGGCAATGAGGTCAGATGTCATGTTCTGCTCAACAGGTTCAGAGGATCACCTGGTACTTTTGGTGCCTCTGGACATAAGATGCTGTCACACAGAGAAAACTCATCTGTCTGTGCACAGACAGGTGCTACACATTGACCCCTGTAATGTGGACTTCTCACAAAAACAGCTGCAACGTATATCTGAGAGTACACTACGAGATTCCTTGACCCAAAGTCGGTATCCCCGGCGAGTTGGGCTTGCACAAAGAAAAAGAAAAACTGTGATTCCAGTGGTGAGGGCACATTTAGGCTCAAAACTGAAAATCGCTGTGTGTTCACTGACAGAGGGATTGAATTAGTCACTTTATTTACTGGGAGTAGTTGGCACACTGTTATGGCGTCAACCTTGGCAGAGTTTTCTTAAGAGTGTCATAGGTCTGTTTGTGTGAATTTCCACTCTTCAGCGAGGTGTGTGGTGGAATCCCTTTGTTTCCTCTCCTTCATTTCTGTGGTTTCCAGTGGCCCATCATGCTTTCACGTCAGCCCCGGTTTAAATACTGAGAAAACCCCCAACCGAGCAGTAAACCCCCCCCAGGCCAGAGGAGGCCCCATCCGGACCTGCCCGGGCATGCACCTGCCAAGCCCCGCAGTTCGCTCCTATGTCTCGTCCCCTGCAGCAGATTCCCCCGGCATTCTGCCTCGGCGGAGGTCTCTGCGTCTGTGCTGGTCCCTCGCTCGGTTGAGACATGTCGCTCGTGGCTTCCGAGAAGTGAGGCAAAACAGGCAGGATCAGCATGGCACACATGTGGTCTGCATGCTGCGTGTGTGTGTGTGTGTGTATGTGTGTGTCTGTTGGCACGATATGCCTCATACCCAAAGGCTTTCCCCTCAGGGTTAAGACTGTCATTAGCACCTAGCCAAAAAGATATCCCTTTCATCTCATCTGTCCGTACAGATCAAGTGAGGCACATCCTTTACAAACAAAATCAAGATCCCCAGCCTGTAGTCTAAACACGCTATGTCCACCACAAAGTCGCATGCGGTTACCTAACTGATTCCATCAGAAATCCCTAAGTCGCCATCTAAGCCAGTACGTCAGCAAGCATCTCAGAGAGGCGGAGGCTGTTTAGCTGTCCTGGATAGGCCCTCGAATGTAGCCGAGGTTAGGCAGAATGGCTTCCCCTGCACTGTAGAAGAGCACAGATACCTCCTCCTCTTTCTTTGACTTAATTGGTAGATGTCGTGAGTGAACACGGGAGGCCGGGGGTTCAGCTCCTGGCTCCGTGCAGGGCATCATCCACTCCGGTCCACCCCATGACTGAGAGATTAATGGGCAGTAACCTAGCTAGCAGACAGTGTAATTATGCCCCTTAGTCACTCATTCACCAGACGGAGTGAAGTCAGCGACTCTTGAACTCAGTGGCGTTCATGGGATCGGGACTGGCAGATGAGCCAACATGGCTGCCTTCGCTTGGGTAAACTCAAGACAAGGACATGAATGGAGATTGATGAGCGCTATCAAATTACTCACTCTCTGCATTGGAACAGCAAATTGGGCAAAACAACATCTTAAGTTTGGATTATTAACTTGGATATGGAGTAGAGGTCCATTTTTCATTGTGAATGGTGGTATTTGAAAGGTTTCTGTAAGAGTACACATGAGCTTTCTTATTGAAACAGAGAATCGGTGCTTGTGCACGACTCTAGAGCATAGCACCCTCTTATTGCTGACATGTTGTCAGTCAGGCAACTCGTGCCAACAGCACAAGTGGCTCCTATGTGTTTTTGTGATCATCATATATTCCATTAGCAACGGGTGCAACGGCGAAACCGCTCAGCCTCACGCCTCAGTGCGTAAGCTCGGTTGGCAAGTCTTGATACCTGCTGTAACAATGCTCACCTGTACTCTGAAGAGATCAAAAAAGTGCAAGGGAGGAGGAGGGGTGCTGGGGGGGGAGGGTGTTTGGGGGGGGTTGGCGGGGCCTGGTGGGGGCCATATAGAAAGCAAAAGCGCACATGAGCTGTGAACCTATCTGAGGGGGGATTTTTTTTTTCCCCCTGTGACTTCAATGGCTTGGCTTTTGTGTCGGGGTGGGGCACAGCACTGCACTCATCTGTCAGAGTCAGTGGCTGCTGTGATAGGGTTGCGCCCTGCGGGAGTCCTGAGGTCATCCTGAGTGGCGCTCTGATCTGATCAGCGGCGATTGTTCCCCCCCTGCGATCCTCTCATGGCCTCCAGCGCCACGTTGTCCGCCCAGACTCCGAGCCGAGAGTCTGCTCAAAAATAGAAAAGCTTCGGCTCGTACGCCCCGAATCACTGGGATCACGAAATACGCCGTAAACACAATAAACGCAGCAAACGTATCAAAGAGCGCCGCTCACTCAAGAATGCAGGCCCTGTACAAAAACATGTTTGTTTGTTTTTTACGAGTGACATATGGAATAAATAAACAATAAACCGGAGATGGGCGGCCTACCGTAAGTGCATGAGCTTCTGGAAGGCACCGTACGGTTTTGTTTGAGCCTGTCATCACAAAAAGCATGTTAAAACACGGGGCATGGCAAACACCTTTTTTTCTTTCTCCTTTATTTCAAGAAAAAAAAAAAAAAAAAAAAGAGGCAATTAAAATTAATTACCTCAATGAAACTATAATGGTTTCTGGCATCACAGGCTGGTCTTGGCTGTCTAGTTGTGGTGATTAATCTCCTATGTGGGGGCTTTTCCCAGAGGGTATGCAGACAGGTCCTTGTGTGCTATCTTTTAGATCATCAGGATCTGTGTATGCTAACAAGAGGGAACACTTAAAAAAAGTCAATACTAATAGGTTGTATCCCTGCCCTGAAGTGGGCCTATTAGCTTCTCTTCGTGGTGGAAAAAGAAAGCAAATAAACACGGGGCACTCTGTATAAACTGCGTTAAGCAGATAAGTCAATAAAACACTCGAGTGAGTCACCGCGCTGGCACAGGGACGCTCGCAGATTTCACCGGTGACAAGTGAGGAATGAGTGAATGAGTAACCGGGAATATAGAAACCAAGTCTGAGAGAAAATGTCCAATTCTGAGATCAATGAATGGAGAGGCGGTCTCCTCTCTCTCAGAGCAGGTTGCCTCTCACAGGGGCCTCCCTGGCACCGCCACCACCGCCATTGTGGGGCCGAGTTCAGGGAGGGCACAGACTTGTCCTGTGAAGCGAGCACTTTCATTACTCCATCCTATAGAATTGTGAAAGCACAAGAAGAAGAGTGTGGGAGAAGATTTTGTTTAACCTTTACTGAACCTTCACCTTTATTTTTTTTTATTCACAGTGATGACATGGTAGTGTTGATGAATGATGAATGATGGTGAATGATGGCCTCTTCTCACACACCGTTGCCCCATTCCTATTTTGCCATGTTGCAATTCCCTCAGTTCCAAAATCCTCCAGGAGGCTGAAAGCGCTGCCGGGACAGGAGAGCCTGTCTAGGCAGCGATACTGTTATGTCCAGCCAATCTCGCTATTTTGACGCTCCCCCCCCCCGCTGTTCCCCTCTCCCTGCGTCGCAGGTCCCTGGCCCTGGGGCAGCAGTACTCGTCTCTGGGCTCCCAACCCATCCTGTGCGGCTCCATCCCTGGCCTGGTGCCCAAGCAGCTGCGCTTCTGTCGCAACTATATCGAGATTATGCCCAGCGTGGCCGAAGGTGTCAAGCTGGGCATCCAGGAATGCCAGCACCAGTTCAGGGGCCGCCGATGGAACTGTACCACCATCAAGGACAAGCTGGCCATCTTTGGCCCCGTGCTGGATAAAGGTAGGTGGTCTCCAAGTTGAAAAAAATATATTACTTTACATGTCATGAATCTTTATTGCTGTATTTTGTAGTGATGTACACATCAGAGGCTGACTGTCTGGAATAATGTACAGTATAAATCATCAACAGAATAACACTCCACTATAAAAAGTATAGAAGTTGTGTAAGCAAGATTATTGCAAGCTGTTACAGAGGTAGAAGCGTTTCCACCCTGAAGCTTAGCACCTCCTGTTCTCTGGACTTTTGCTGACAAACGACTACTAGGGCAATTACACATAATATACACCTTTCCTGGCTGCAGTGAGAAATGAGTGCTGGTGCAAGCACTGACACATTATTCCACTTCCATCTATCTTTACCTTCGACTTCACATTTGTCTTCGGAGTTAAGCGTCTTCTTTTTGGTTTCTCCCCAACCGCGTTTACGCTCTCGTGACATGAAAGAAGGTCAGCGCGGTAAATCTATCAACAAAACCTGACAAGTACAGCTGATATACTGGCGACATCTATCAGACGCTTCACACGCGGGATAGTAATTGTCAGCTGTTGCCACACTGTCGTTTTGAAAAGAATCCCAATAAACCCGATACTGAAACAGCAGCTAGAGGTGTCCCGCTCAAGGCCCTGCAGTCCTGAATTACAAAGATAGTTTGTGTGTTGCGAGTGAGGCTGCTGATTGGAAATGAATTAGCCTGTGTGTCAGAGGGGAAGGAATCTGGGCAGAAATGGGCAGTGTGAGCCTCCCTGGCTCCTCAGTCATATAAAAGGGAGAGGGGAGGCCAAATGAGATTACAGGCAATAGAAAAGGGCCGGGGGGCTCCGCTCAACCCCTACTGTGCATGAAGACCAGTGCGCGCCTCCCACAGCCCAGCTCCCACGGACGCCCCATTCACACGCCCTTTTGACTCTGTCAAGAAAACAGGCTGAAAGGGGATCTCTCCCAACCTAGCCCGGGTGTGCACGTTGGGATAGGGAAGGAAGGAAGGAAGGAAGGAAGGAAGTTACTGTGTGGAGGTAGAGAGTGTCTGACTTGGGAAGAGAGTTTGACGAGAGGGAAGAGAGGGCCTCCATCCACGTGTTGGCCATGGCGGTGCTGTTGGTGGCGGTGGTTGATGTCTGGAGAAAGTAGGGGGTTGAGGTCCTGTGGTGGAGGATGGGATTTCAGCTCAGGGTGTTGGCGGAGGGGTGGCTGGAGGGGGGGAGTTAGGGAGTTTAGGGAATGCCAGCTCCGGGCAGAGCGGGGCTGTGGGGGCGCGAGTCGCTGGGTCCTTTGTGTGGGTAATACAGTGTGACACAAGGGAAACAAAGGCGGATTGATGGGCCCAGCAGGTAGCAGGAGCAGCGCTAGCCTTGGCTTACAGCCAGAGCTCCAGGGGCCCAGGGCTCACAGGCCCCTGTTGTGGAGGGCCCGGTGACGCTTGCCAGGGTGAGCAGGGATGCCCAACCTGAGGTGTGTGTGTCATCCAGTCAAACAAGCATTCACTGGGGATTTTAGACCAAAATGGTATCCTTTTTCTATGGATGAGACATGATAGTGACAATACATTGATGGACATATTGAGTTATGATACAGGATGGTTAATAACTGGAAACCAATTTGATTTCTCATTTTCAAACAATTATTAGTGAATGCCTTTGAGATATACCTATAGCAATAATGTAACTGTATTACATTTCCGTTACCAAGGAGCAAATCAGATCAGTCATCTGACCTTTCGCCCCATGAACTATCAGCTTGTACAACAGTGAATTGGAGGCTCTCGTTGCATGAAGGTCAGACATCGTGTCATACATCCTCCTGTATTGGACATAGGACACTGTATTGACCCATGCACCATAATATTACCTCTACAGGGGACGCTACACATTCATCTTCATTTTTTTTTCTTCATTTTGGGAAGTTTACTTCACATTCAGGGTGGGAAAATTCTGTCTGTGTCTAGTAACATGGTCTACTCTACCAGACACTTTGGCAGGCAACTGACCAACATTTGGAGGACTGATTGTATTCTGGTGATGTAATGGGATGGCTGGTGGATGTTTGGTTGTATTAGTCATTGTGGCCTGCAGTAATAAAAGTCATATTCACCCAAATTTGGAGAACTCAGATGGGCCACTCTGGATGCTCTTGAACTCTGAGCCATTGCACATGGGACCCCTCCCCATACCCTCTGGGTGTGTGTGTGTGTGTGTGTGTGTGTGTGTGAGTATGACAGAGGTGGTGCAGTGAAATGGGTGAGCCACGGTAAGTGTGCTGCGATTGTGAAACAATGGTGTCTGGTTACATAATAAGCTGTTGCCTTCAAAGGAGGCGTAACTCCATCCCTCAGAAACAGGCCGACGTACTGCTAGGTTTCACCAGAAGGCCCTGGGCTCTGAACAGGGAGGAGGAGGAGGAGGAGGAGGAGGAGGGGGGCGACATTCCTGAAACACTATCCAGATGCAAAGCAGCACACCTCAGGGATGACAGGAGGTCACTGAGATCCCACTGAGCATTAGGCCCTCCTGACACAACCACAATGGGCTGATGTCACTGCAGGGACTCTTTTAGACTGCCTTATGTGTCATGTAGCATTGTGCCTCCTCATAGCCGGTGATCATACAGGGAAATACTAGCATATTGTGGAGTACTGTAAGTGAAGGGGAGGATTTTTTCCACTGCTTGTGGAAAATTCAGCTGGAATCTTGTAGGTTTTTTTTTTCTAAGTCTGTTTATTTTACAGTGGCAAATACATAGTGTGTAGGTATGTGCCTTCTTAAAGATGAACTGTTGCGTTAAAAGCTTTTTGCTCGAGGGTATCCCTTTCAATACCCCTGTCTGGATGTTGGCAGCAGTGAAAATTGCTGTTGTCCAAGTTGAACTATAGATTGACACATTCTCTCTCTCTCACTCTCTCTCTCAATGTGTCTTTCTTCCTCTTTCTCAGCAACCAGAGAGTCAGCGTTCGTCCATGCTATAGCGTCGGCAGGGGTGGCGTTCGCGGTGACGCGGTCCTGCGCCGAGGGCACGTCCACCATGTGCGGTTGTGACTCCCACCACAAGGGTCCTCCTGGGGAGGGCTGGAAGTGGGGCGGCTGCAGCGAGGACGCCGAGTTCGGGGTTCTGGTGTCCAGGGAGTTCGCCGACGCCAGAGAGAACCGTCCGGACGCTCGCTCAGCAATGAACCGGCACAACAACGAGGCAGGACGCACGGTAAAAAAACAGTTGTATGAGAGAGCTGATCAGGGATGTCTTATATTTGGACATATTTATTATCATGAGGCTAAACTGATCACAGAACAGCTCTTCCCTCTGTGCTTATGGCTGCATGATGCACTGAAGGGTTCAATTGCTTATCATGTTTTGCAGAATGCAGGTAGTTCACAGCACTGCAAGACATCACATCATTCAGACCTCAGCACATATGACACAACAAATTAATGTAGCCCCAACAAAGGGTGAAATCACAGGAGATACACAATGAACAATGACCCGACTGTCTTGCAAAAGGACTGGATTGATCCGGTAAACATTACTGTTTGGGATTGCTAATTGTACGTATGACAGGCAGGGATTTCGGTATTTGACTTGTGTACACATTTCTGTGAGTTTCCACCTGAAACGTAGCACTTCACTTTGAATGACTGGGTAATTACTGATCTAAGCAACAGTCACCCTCCCGTTCTGCCCCCACACCTCGCCTTTCATGCCTTGCATCCCAATGAAAAATTCCCTGACAGACAAATAACCTGAGTGAGTCGAGGGGGAAAGGAAGGGTATCAGTGCAGACTTAAACCATCACTGGCTGCTGTCACCGCTGGGAGAAAATAGGCTCCCCGGCGGCTCGCTGAGGGGCAAATGGAGGGACCACACGGTAACAAGACAGTCCTTTGATCTGAGCAGACAGGAGCAGCCAAAGAGACCACAGGAGCTGCACAACTAACTGAACAGTACTGCTAGGACCCCTCTCCTCTCCTCTCCTCTCCTCTCCTCTCCTCTCCTCTGCCTAATCTGAGTCACCCCACCTGGCCCTCTCACACGCCATTATTTTGCCCCCAGGGCTCCTGGGTGATGTGTCTTGCCATTGGCATGATGAGCTCAGGATGTGATGTCAAAGCCCACCTCAAATCCCCTCCCTCCACACCCAGAGGTGCCACAACCTCACAACCGCCCCAGCTGGGGGAATTCTGCAGCTAAATATAGCCGGAGAATTAAAGCAGAACAAAATCAAAACACAAAGGTGAAATATCGCCGGCGGCTCTTGATGTGAGCCAGTGACTTCAGACGGAATTAGCAGCAGCACAGCGCCGCTGTACTTCACAGCTGCATGACACTTGTAAATTGCAGCCAGTGGCATGTTGTTTTTCTTGGCCTACTGTACGAGTCTTTAGTGGTTTTGTCAGTCTGAATTACTGAATTTCCTGTAAATTGGCTGACCATAAACTTCTAACAGATCTCGCTCCGTGGTGATTGACTCAACTGCCCCGTAGCCCTGAACCTGCCGGTAACCAGATCAAAGGAACCCAACTAAAAGGGGCTCGGTTAACACTACCAGCCCAGACCTCATTCTTTCACATAGAGGGCACGCACATATCTGAGCCTGGAGTGTAGATCTACAATATTGGTCAGTCACATGACCATCTAAACTTCATTAGAACTTAAAAGGAAAACTACTCTCAGACCAGCACATTTTCAGTTAAGCTTCTTTTCAGGCATCACAAATTATCAAGAGGTTTTAAAATCTTAAAAATGTGGGATGTTGATATACGGCTTTCTTCTAGTTTATTGAGGATGATTTACTGTATTGCATAAGGAAATATGCTTTGATATTGGAAAAAGTATAGTTAAGAACTAGTTTCATAACCATCTATATCTAAAGTGTCTTCTGTGTTTCTCAGACGATCCTTGACCACATGCACCTGCGCTGTAAATGTCACGGCCTGTCCGGGAGCTGCGAGGTGAAGACGTGCTGGTGGGCGCAGCCCGACTTCCGCATGCTGGGCGACTACCTGAAGGACAAGTACGACAGCGCCTCAGAGATGGTGGTGGAGAAGCACCGCGAGTCACGTGGCTGGGTGGAGACGCTGCGTGCCAAGTACGCCTTCTTCAAGCACCCCACCGAGCGCGACCTGGTCTACTACGAGGGCTCACCCAACTTCTGCGAGCCCAACCCGGAGACGGGCTCGTTCGGGACGCGCGACCGCGTCTGCAACGTGTCGTCGCACGGGATCGAGGGCTGCGACCTGCTGTGCTGCGGCCGCGGCCACAACACTCGGACTGAGAAGCGCAAGGAGAAGTGTCATTGCATCTTCCACTGGTGCTGCTACGTCAGCTGTCAGGAGTGCGTGCGCGTCTACGATGTGCACACGTGCAAGTGAGGGGGCCTGTGCTTTCAGACAGATGGACAGACAGACTGCTGGACTACAAGTGCTGCCCCCGCCCGCCGCCCCACAGCTACCCTACTTCCACACCTCCATCACCGACATAGATACAGACATGCACACACTCTGCATTACATAGACACACACACACAAGCAGACACCGATGGGTAATGGCACATCAATAATGGAACTCTGTACTTCTGCACCCTTTTTGTGAACCCCCACCCTAGAATCTGTCTTCCACACCCCCTGCCCCCATGTATGACTAGAAAGTGTCCTGTGTTGACCTGACAAATAGTTCTCACGGGAAGAAGCTTGAGTTGCTTTCATTCTGGGTGCCATTGCTGCCATTGCTCCCTGGTTCCTCTCCCCCCCCCACCCCGCAGCATTGGGCCATCACCCCCCCCTCTTTATTTATTTCCCCCTCCATGCCAACACGGCTGTGGCACCTAACACTTTTTACCTGTGAGATTAATGCAGTAAAAATAGATGACTTTCAGACTTCCACTGCTTTTGAATGAAAAGCATCTTTTAACTAACACCTCACTTCTCCGGCCAGTTTGTGCCGGTCGACCTTTTTTTTTTGAAAACTAAACCAACCTGTACCGAACATCACTTAGTCGTCGGCAGCCCCAGGAAGCAATGACTTTTTAACTACTGAACTGAACTCAAAAGGAGCAGGCGGGCACAAAGAAGTGCCACGGTCCTGTCTTCGTAAACTACTGAGCTGATGAAATCCTCGGTTTGTACCATCCCCTTGCTCGCTGACTGTACTGAATAAACTGCACCAGTCAACTGGGATGCCTGGAAGATATATATGCTAGAGCCTGATTTTATAGCCCTGCATTTCTGAAATATTACCATTGGGCTGGGACTGGAGGTATGCAGGAGGGGGCATGTGTGCGAACAAGCCGCCAGCCTCCCCTACACATGTATGTATGCACTATTCAGTTATGCAGCACTCCAGGTGGTAGAAATGTGTTGTATTGTTTATGAGAGCAAATTCTTACTTCGCTGCAACCATAGCAAGTCTTATGAATGAGGACATTGTTCCTGTTTCGCTGCATTCAGACGCGATCGACCTGTAAATTGAATTGCTCATGATTTCCAGTGTGATGCATTAGACGGTTTTTACATTATTTAGCTAGGGAGTGTTTTGATGAAAAACCACCCCAGAGAAGAGAAGAAGAAGAGTATATTCACAACAAACAAGATACGGTTCAAATTTTGAGTGAATAGAAGATAATTTATGGATGTGTCGTTCAAACTTCAGCATGCTTAATATTAATTCTGGTCTTAAAAACACTGATTATCGGGTATTTATCGAACACTCATTCATCATATTCATCTTAGTGCTGTGAGACCCTTGTCTGAAGCAAACCTTTCTATTATCACTGTGACTTGTGTAAAAAAAAAAAAAAAAAAAAAAAGAAGAGGAAGAGGAAGAGGGACATGTGATGACATGTGGAGACCAGAGGGACCAGAGGGCAGAGTGGGTTCCAGTCTGTTCTCACATCCTTCTATCCTTCCTTATCTCCCTCCCTATTTCCTTTAAAAGGATGGTTGAGGTTTTTAAGAAGCCTGGTGTGTGAACTCGTAGTCCTGGCAGTCCCGGTTTTGAGATGTTGGATATAGTGAGTACATGATTTTACTCTAACTATAATAACTCTATCAAGTTATGATGTTTTTGGGTGGACTGAAAGGACTCCCGGTTCACACTGAACCACACGGGCTTCTTAAAAAATGTTGTGCGCCTGGATTCTGATTCTGAGAACGTCTGAGAACATGAAGTGAAAGGAGGTTGGGAAACTTCACTGGGATCGGTCCATGATTTATGTGTGCAAGATGTGATTTGTATGTGCTCACGACGGCTGCCAGTGACAAACAGAAGTGTGTGGTTGAGGGAGGAGGGAGGATGGAAAAATGGATGGATGGATGGATGGATGGCTCGTCACAATGGCGGAACAAACTCTGAGAGGTTTCCACACAACATGTTCTGACAGTCCCACCTGCTTCCTATTAATTATATTCAACAACAAAAATACAAGTTACCCTGTAGTGTGTAGGCTCTCCTCCGTCTGTGACATAGCTTAGCATCTGCGTCACCTTCTAAAATAGCCTCCCTACCTGGGCCTACCTTTCTGTGTTCCTCCTGTTCCCCCACCCCCCCGCTATATCCAAAGTTTTGTACAAATGTTTTAAAGTGAATAATTCCCTTTTTATTTTATAATCTGAAATGTTATGTTTTTATAAATATTATTTATTATACAATGTATATATCTGTATGACTGAACTAAGATTATATATTTGAAGAACAAAATGACTGTCTCATGCTTTTGCTTCTTAGCCAGAGGTACGGAGAAAGTCACGGAGGTTGTTGGAACGTCAGCGAGACCCATGTATGATATAGACATTGCACATAACACTGATGAGCTCATTTCTAAATTGAAGTTATGGTGTTCCAGACTGTGATAGAAAGTGCTCCTTTCATAATAAATAGTATGATTCCATACAACCTTACTAAGATGTCTCCAGTGTCCCGAGATACATTAATCACATCCATGAAATCTATAACTTTCATCGCAAAGTAAAACACTATTCACTATTAAGAAGTGACACTTAAAACAGTTGCTGGCATGAAAGCAAAGCTCAATGTGCATTATTATTGAAGCTTGCAAAATAGTTGCATTTTAGAGACTACAATCAGCTGCAGTTTTGAAATATTGCGCAATGAATATGAGGTAATGAAGCATGACCTCCATGTGTGACACAAGTGGATGTTCTCCCAATAGACGAGGAGCTGAAAGTAGCCAAGACAAAATCCATGCATGCAACTCAACACTTTAAAGTCTCACACTCACCAGAAACCAAAGTTGATAGGATGCATCATTTTACTTTTATTGCAACAATTATACTTGCAATTTGTTTAACAGCAACCACAACTCTTCATTACAAACAGCCGATCCGTGACAAAAAGTGCAATGGCCACTGCAAATATATACTGTTCTAAATTGATTGAACTCTGAACTTTGAATTGACCCCCGACTTGGAGATACACATCCACTCTGTACATTGACACCGGTGTCGGTTCACTCATCTGAAAAAGAGACCACGTACTGTGCTGTTGGCTACAGAGACGGCAGTGTCAAAACATGCTCATAGGCTGGGAGAGGTGCTGCTGAGATCTACAGGACTTCGACATCCCTGGTACTTCGAGTGAGTATTGAGTTTGCAACCTTGCAGTACTGGATCAAGAGATCTCAGAAGGGATCTTTCGCCCTGTATAGGGTATACAGGTATAGATAGCAAGCTAGTACAGTTAAGTACTTGGTAAACAGTCGGCATACAGTGTTTTGCTGTTGAGGTGTACAATGATTGCGCAACACCGGGGGGAGGATTCCCCCGGTAACCGCAAAGCAACAGGGATGTGCTTACATTGAAAGGTAAACCCTTGTTACATTCCATAAGCTTCTGTTTGCTATGGTTAGAATTGGCAAGGATACAGGGACTTTTTTGCCATGTGAGTTACATTTTTACCTCTTCCGCGTAAAGCTTCTTCAATCAGATATTGATCTAGAATCGGTGAACATGAATTTCAGTATGATTTAAGACGAAAAAACCTGTATCGGATAAACCTGGGTCAGAGTATTAGCAAGTGATTCTTAGTGTTTGTTTTTAACCTGCTTGGAGTACCGGACGGGTTTCCCACATCAGGACAATTCAGACAGTGTCAGGTAGGTTTTTGAGGAATTATGAAACAGGTCTGTAATCAGATCAGCAGTAGTTTTCCTACCCAAGATCTTCACAAGTGAATAGAAGGGATGACCCGAGTGGCTGTAGTATCTAATGAACACCTCTCCTCCTGTCTGTGGATGTACAGTTCCAGTACAGTACCTTTCACCAGCATGCAAAGGCACAACCGGGAACTGCAGAAATCCTTCATAGAAAAAAAAATGAAACCTTGTACATAACATCAGGTGTGTGAGGTGGCTTCCCTTCTAAAAAAAAATGTTGGTTATTAAACTTGATCAATATTAGTAACAATTAAATTTATCCATAAAATTAAAAAAAAGGTCAAACACGAGCGAGCACACAAACATAGTAAGTGAGTCGATCTGCAGGTCTAGGAATCATCATGTCCTGGAATGATCATATGTAAGAATCTGTGCACACAAATATATAAACACACAAACAGTATTATACCAAATGTTCCTGCATGCACATACACCGCTCATGATGCATCTCCACCTGGAAATGAATCCTTTGCCATCACCCTTGCTTTTATTACATGAAAACCCATGGAGTGCTAGGAGCAGCACGTACAGATTACAATATACACAGACCATAAGCAGTGCTTCTTTCTCTTATTTTACACATAGCGTTGAGGAGGAGGAGGAGGAGGTTGTTCGGTTGGGAGCTGCCACAGAAACCTGCGGTACAGAGAGAAGCGCATTCGAGAGCTTCGGGGATGGATAGGAAGTAGAGAGAGAGATGGAAACTCTCTCTCGCTCGCTCTCTCCTGCCAGCCGCTTTCAGGCTTCCGCTCCTCAGCAACTGAAGGAAAGAAGACAAATAAAAGTGAGAAGAGACAGGCAGGCAACGGAGACATGCTGCCACTAGAGAGCACCTGTCTAGCCGACCTATTTCGAGACGCGCTGTGTTGCTAACTATACCATTACGTCTCTCGGGCTGTGATGAGCTGCAAAGTTTTTGTTTTTTTCATTGGATTGGGAAGCCTCTCCTCCTGACTGTGTTTTTTATTGTTATATGTAATATATGTATGTGTATAACGAAGTAAGACGGGAAAGGGTGAGGAAAATAACGTGACAATATAGAAGGAGGCAGGACTTGCAGTCTTACCATGAGAGGATGCCTCTGTTTTACCGTGTGGCTCCACTATGGGCCTAGATTGCCACCACCTTATCGGAACCCAGTCTGTAAGGAAAAACAAGGAAATGTTAATCGTATTTGATACAATGCACAGACGTTAAATGTTCAGGACCACTGCACTGAAAGCTAAGGAGTTTTGTTTTGAAGTTGAAATGAGAGGATGTGGGCATGGGTGTGATGCTGCAGAGTGTGTATGGAGTACTGATGACCCTGTCGGGGTAGAAAGAGGAGTTGAACACTTACGCTCCTTCATCTCTCAGTAGACTCAGGAACTTTCTAACTCTGTAGTCAGGATCCATCTAAAAGACACAGGCACAGTCAGTACACTGCACCGTGTAGACATGCATAGTACAGATAATCGATTTTCTGAAAAGCTTTATTTAATCTTCAGAATAAACACATTAATGTCAGATTTTGTTACAGGCAACCAGGTCCTGGAGTGCACGCTTCAGTTTGCAAAAACAGGATTTGTAAGGAAGGGGGGAGGGGGAGAGGGGGGGTGGGGAGGTAGAATTAATGGCAGCCTATGCAATAAGTTATGGAATCGCCTGTAGCCATTGGAGTTAAGACATGAGAGCAGAGAGAACCATCGGAATGAGAGGAAAAAAGATAAAGAGGAGACTGAAGAGAGAGAGAGTCTCTTTCTGTGTGTGTGTGTGTGTGTGTGTGTGTGTGTGTGTGTGTGTGTGTGTGTGTGTGTGTGTGTGTGTGTGCAGCCCCAGCGCCGTGCGGCTGTTTGCAGCATGTCTCGGCAAACACGGGTTCATACTTCTTCGGGCTGGGGGTGGGGGGTGGGGGTGCTGAACATGGCTGCATCAGTGCATACCACAGCTATTACATAGCATCCAGCCTCAACAAACAGGCCATACACATCATCAACATACCACAGACACACAGTCAGGGGGGGAGAAATTAACACCAGCCACCAGGAAAATTCAGGGGCAATTTTGCTGTGGCTGGTTTATCTACTCTACTAGCGACTGTGTCAGGTAACCAACCACTGTTTGGAGGTCACAGTCTACTGTAACATGGTTAAAAGCAGCAGGCGGATTTTGGGATGGACTAGCCACTGTGGCCTGAAAGAGTATGTTCCTCTGCTAGACAAGCTGCTGTACACCAAGGCATCTTTGGATCATATGGAACCAAATTGTCAGAGCTCGACTCTGGCCTGGTAATTTGAGCCTGAACCTGACTGAAAAATGTCTTTTCGGAGCCTGAAATAAGTCCAACGGGTCGAGTCCAAACCTGACTAAGGCCAAAAAAAAACAAAAAAACCCAAAACCCAAAACTAATGGTAATGTGCTAATGATAAATCGAAAAATAATATTGTTTTTGTACCAGAGCCAAGCCAAACCTAAGCAATTATGTGAGAAATTCACCCTAATCTGACCCAAACCCACCCAGTCCTGTCCCATCTGGGTAGAAGGGCGAGGGTCTGAAGAGTGCACAGCGTGCCCAGAGATAGGAGAGTGGTTAATAACCCCGCCTATGAAACCACATGTCTTCCACCACTGGCGTAGGACTGAATCCCGCCAGGGTCTCCTCTCCGGTGTCTCCCTACTCTGTCTCCTGCTCTACTTTCCAACAGTCTAGTTACAAAAAAAAAGGCGAGCGGACTGTCTAGAAACCAAAAAGACACTACATGCTATCTGCAGGCATCTAGTCACCAAACTAGCATGCCGATGAGAAGCCAAGAAGCTGTTATGACAGTTAAACCCTTGGTGGGGTCTTGTGAAATGTTTTATTTCTGTTTCCACTGTTGGACGGTGGCACTATTTTTAAGCCGACCCCATCTGTTGGCCCCAGGGGCCGATTAAAGATGATTGAATTTGTATTAAATGGTAGGTATACTGGGCCATGGAAGTGTATGAGCAGATCCCCTCTGATTCAGACCATGTGAATGCAACTTGGAGAGCGATACAGAAAATGTTTTGAGAACTGTGAATGTATTGGATCCCAACCATGCAGAGGATGGTTTGTGAACTATGAATGTACTGGATCCCTGAACTCAACAAATCATCGCCAAAGCCGCACTGTTTTTCATTCCGGCTAATTGATGACAGTTTGTTGTGACTGAGACAGATTCTGTTGACTGGTGAGAATGTCCACCAGATGTCGAGGAAGAGGAAGGGCAGGCGGCCGGGTCTCAGCCCTCAGCTAGATAATATAGGAGGTGAATACATTTCAAATGTGTGTGTGTTTAAAACGGTTAATTGTAATTAAGAATGTAGTTCTAAAAAATACACAATATGAATCTTGATGAATGTAGTTATTAAAAAATATCTGATTTGTGAATCCTGATGAATCTAAAATCGACTTCCTGAATTGGTGAATGAACATGGATTGACCCGGTCCTGGGGCGTGCAGCTGATATTGCAGCTGATGCATCCAATTGTAATGCTTCTCAAGTGTTCGCAGCTTCGCAAATGTTTGCAATTTTTGTTGATGCGGATCAATTTTCTTGCTAGCTGCTGGGAACGCATGCCCAGTGCATCACCACCCTAAGACTCCTGCTATACGTTACCCGTTCCCTCTCTCACCTGCACAGCCATTTCGATGAGCATGAGCAGCTTCTTTATGCCGATCCAAAGGCCCTGCCCCTTCACAGCCTTGGCTATGCTGGCCCGCTCTTTCTCCTGGAAACTGCCCAGCAGCTGCGGGGAGCAAGAGACAGAGAGAGGAGAGCATGTTGGAGGGATGAATGAACCCAGCATGGGACTCAAATCAGCAAATTTGTTGTTTAAAAGGGGAGTGCCATTCAGGAATGTATGTGTGTTATGCAGGGATGCAAGTAAGAATGTTACCCTATTAAAAAAAGGGTAACATAAAAGATCATGAGTCATCTTAAGACCTGTTTTTTAAAAATAGCATGCAATTGAAAATCTGTGTTTTTGAAGTATTGACTGATGAATTCAGGTAGCAAAGTCTTTCTAAAATGGATATATAGTATTTTGGAATTAAACCTTTCACATGTACAAGTTGTGTGCATGCCAATGTCTTGACGTATGGATATGTGTGTGTGTGTGTGTGTGTGTGTGTGTGTGTGTGTGTGTGTGTGTGTGTGTGTGTGTGTGTGTGTGTGTGTGTGTGTGCGCGTTCACCTCCAGGGCCTCGACCAGCTGCTTTCCGCTGGAGATGTTGGGGATGTGGATGGTGGTGCTGAAGGCATCTAACATCTCCATCTCCTGGAGGACGTCCTTGCGGCTGGTGGTGCCGATGATCAGCAGCTTGCGGCCCTGAAGCGGAAGCAGATATGGCTTCACAATTTTGTTTGTTCATCCAGTCATGTCCTTTTACCCACTTAATCCTTTACAGGGTGACGGGGGGCTGGAGCCTATCCCAGCATGCAATGGGAGGCTGCGAAACACCCCGGACAGGTCCATCACAGAGCAAACACACATTCATACTTATGGGAGCAATTTAGAGTTGGGTTCACCCTGTGATTTAACCACTGATTTGACAATGAACAGATCAGAGAGACAGTAACAAGGGGGGGTATTATATGTTACCAATGTAATTGGGAGCTTCAGGAATATAGAAGTGTAGGAGGTTTGAGCAGAGGGAGTATTGTGGATCCTTTATAATTTAGAGGAGAGGAGAGGATCGTAGCTCCACTAAAACCAAGGGGTTGAAGAAGGGAAAGGAGAAGAAGAGGAAGAAGGAGGAGGAGGAGGAGAAGCAGAGGAGTGGCGAGGAGAGAGGGGGATTATGGCTGCCGGCTGCCCCCCCATGGCGCGGGGGGTTGTGACGCTGCATGCAGATGAGGTGCCACACAGGCGGCGGTGCTGCCAGGTCCCAGCTCTCTCACAGAGCCCATTCTCCTCCGTGTCCCCCTGGCCTCCCCCGGCCTCCCCCCGGCCTCCCCCGGCCCCGGGCACCCCGCTGCGCCCAGCGCTTTACAACCCCAGAGGAGCACTGCAGCCAGGCATTCAGCACCCGGCCCCGCGCCACTTCTCATGCACATACAGCCATATAGTAGGCTATACTCTCATTCACAAACCCATTAACAACAGAAGTGGGTTAAAAACAGTCTCTCGGACGTACACAGACGCGCACGCACACACACACACACGCACACGAACACACACACACACAATCTACAACCAAAGAAACGAAGAGAAATGGGTCTCCACCACCACCACCATTCACTCAAAACACAACAGGCCTGGACCAAAACACTCGCTAATAACCATACACTCACACATACAGTCACACACACATGCCAGTCGCAGCCAAAGACCTCCAACAATTCCTGGGAATAGTTTGTATTGGCACATCCAGAAGATCTGCTGCCCTCTTTCTGCCACCAAAGGAATAGCAGCATTACGATGAGCCTGCTAGAAATGAAAGCCAACACAAATATGTCTGGTTTACCTTTGGAGGCGGTTTCTTCAGTAGGACTAGGAGAGCTTGAAGGACCAGGTTAGAAAAGCGAGGGCCAATCGGGACGTAGTCTGAACAGGAGAAAGAGAGATGGGATAGAGATGATGATATTCCATTATTACATTTCTCTGAAATCCAATTAGTATCACCGAGCAACTCATTTCACATGAATTCACAAATTCATATAAAATTTCCATCCAAATGAAAATACATCAAGGTAAAAAAATCCATTCAGCTCATTTTAAATCAAGCCATGGCACTGGAATCCAACAAATTGATTTGAGCTTCCTTGTAGAGGGGGAAAACTAGGGTCTTACCCAACAAGCGTTCAATGTCATCTACAACCACACAACTCAGCTGGGACTTGTAGGCATCTTCAAAAATCTGTCACAGGGAGAAGAAATGTAAAAATAGGTCCGTGTCAAATAAAAACGTTGTGAAAATCTATATTTTCTTTATTTATTTCATGGTGAGCGTTACCTTTTTGATGGCCTGGCATTTGGCGATCTCGGAGTGTCCGATCATCTTGTCAGGGGAGCAGATCTTGATGAAGGGGAACTGGGAGTCTTCAGAGATCTTCGCTGCCAGCGCTGTCTTCCCGCTGTTAGGAGGGCCTGGGGAGACACACGATCACAAACCAGTCAGACGTTCGGCCAAACTGTCCATTTTAAATCACAACAGGTACCCTGCATGGAGGGTTTCAGTTTTGCCTCCGGGGCTTTTTAGTGTGTTTATTTGTGTGTTCCACTGGTGTATGCTGGCTTGTGTGTATGTGAGACTTTGTCCGAGTGTGTGAAAAACTGCTTGATGAGACTGTGTGCACACGTGAGGGTATCTGAGTGTGTGTGTGTGTGTGTGTCGTGTGTCCTACCTTCCAGCAGCACAGAGACCAGCGGTGTGCGGTCGCTCTTCTTAGTCTGCTGCACCAGCAGCTCCCCGTCCTCCAGGACCGCCGTCACCGGGTCGCCCCACCGTATGATGCCGTTCATGATGTAGCTGGCATAGTCCTCCTGGTTGGTACCAAACGCCTGGAGAAGAAAGAGAGAGACAAATAGAGAGAGAGTATGTGTTTGTGAGAGTGTGTGAGAGTGCTAGGAGTGAACGTTGTTATCGAGTACATATACGTAGTAGTGTTACTGTAGGCTGATCAGAGAGGAGAGATAACGTACAGGTTTGATGTCGTTATCCAGGGAGGCCAGGAAGTCATGTCTGTGGACCTGCAGCTTCTCTGCCGTCTCCAGGTCCACCTCCACTGTGGTGCTAGCCTACGACATACACACAAACACATCATACAAGCTGATTATTATAACAGAGAGACTGCAAATAGTCAGTTAGTCACCTTAGTTATTGCATGGATGAACTGCATGACCAGTCACTGAAACCTGTTACATGCTGTATTGTAAATCCAACAGACTGTCAGGAGACAATGTGCTCCCTCAGAGCAGAAAGGTCAGACGGAGGGAGGGAGGGGTGGAGGGGCAAGAACGGGTGCTGAGAGGAGAGAGGCAACGCGCCACAGCCATTATACATGTGTAAAGCCCTTGTCCATCACATATCATCACCCTCCAATATGTGCTGTTCTCTCTGTGTGTGTGTGTGGGTGCAGAACACTTAACAGACGAGCACCTCGCCTTATCCGTGTGTCCCAGTGAGACGTGCAGATTTGAGCCTGCACACCTGATAAAACACTTAAGCACACACACACACACCTGTACCCCATCCTCCCTCTGTCTCACACACACACACAAACACAGGGCAAATGAAACTCCGCCACACATAGAGCAACTGAAACTGGATGCTGCAATAACAAGCACAGGGATTAATCCAGCCTACAGACTCGTCTTGCGAGGGCGAGTTAAATGGCACTATACAGGAGTGTACCGTGTCCACCAGGTGTGTGGCACAAACATGAAACAACTCTGTATGAATGTGAGCGGTAACGTGCCGAACTCCTCCCCCTGAGGACTCTGACCTTGATGTGTCTGTTCATGGCGGTGGACTGTGCGGCCCTGACCAGGCCCTCCAGCTCGGCACCGCTGTAGTTCTTGGTCTCCGAGGCCAGCTCCTTAATGTCCACGTCGCTGGCCAGCAGTTTGAACTGAACCATCTTGGCCGTGTGGATGTTGAGGATCTGAACGCGGCCCTTCTCGTCGGGCAGACCTGAAGGAGAGGAGGGAGAACGGGGGAGCTCAAAACGTCAGCAAATTTGAACAGGGAAGGTTTGTTGAGCTTGTGAGGTCTCCTGCGTCTGCACTGCTCTGCTTCACGTTCAGACAGTCGCACATTCACAGCCGGTGCAACCACAGAGCTCGTCTTTCTCTGGCCTTCACTTCTTACCAATCTCCATCTTCACCTCCAGTCTGCCAGGCCTCAACAGCGCCTCGTCTATCAGGTCCGGCCTGTTGGTCATTCCTGAGGGAGAGACGGATGAAAGATGGGGAGGCGGAGAGAAAGAAAAGGAAAAGGATGGATGAGAAAGGCAGAGTGCAGATGTTCCAGCATATCTTCTTCAGTAAGTTGAGAGAAGTGTGTGTGTGTGTGTGTGTGTGTGTGTGTGTGTGTGTGTGTGTGTGTGTGTGTGTGTGTGTGTGTACCTATGACCAGGATGTTGTTGAGCTGCTCCACTCCGTCTATCTTGGACAGGAGCTGGTTCACCACGGTGTCGTGGACTCCCGTGCTGCCTGCCATGCTGCCACGCTGCTTACAGATGGCGTCGATCTCGTCGAAGATGATGATGTGAAGGCCGCTGTTGGCGCCCAGCTGTACAGCGGAGAGAGGAGGAACAAAACAGACGACAGAAGGAGAGAATGTTGTTAACTTCTGACAATAAACAATATTAATGTGACACTACACTCTTCTACACTCTTGTTTTTCCCATGTTCTTCCACATAGCCACTTGATAACATCATGAAAGGTGGAGAGGAGTAGAGTTGCACAAGGTAGTATAACTGCTATGACAAGGACCCTATGGATTATACCACATATTCTCAAGCTCAAAAGGTTTTCAGTTTTACACATTAAATCAAGTTCTCCTTAATGTCATGACCATAGCGACATGACAAGACGCCGATGCTTTTTCCTTCCCCCCTGGCTTGAAAAACAGTATTCACCCTCAACGCGAGAGACAGATGGAAACAGGGAGAGAGCAGCAGGGTGGGGGGTTATCCCTCCATCTATGGCCCTGTCAGTCTGCTAGTCAGACCTAGCATTTAAAGCAGGTGTGGAGCGGTCCTTATTACGCACTGGACGGTGTGTGTTTGTGTGCGTAGGGGGTCTAAGGGGAGGTCAAAGATAACCCAGCCCCTCATTAGGTGGTGAAGAGTGAGGCTCCACGTCAGGGTCCCACCGTCCGAACCAACAGTCATTGCTGGGTCTTAATGCACAACTGTCCCCCTCTTCTCTCTCTCTCTCTCGCTCTCTCTCTCTCACACACACACACACACACACACACACACGAACCAAAGTTATTTTAACTGTGTGGCTAAAGGGCAGATCTCTCCTCTCCTGGAGAAATGAGCTTTTCTGTTTGGATAGATGAGATGCTTATCTGCGTTTCGTGGGGAGAAGGGGCTCTGAAATAACTTTTTATCTGATATGTACATGATTGCTAAAGTTCAGCGAAGTTGTAAAGTAATGTATCTGGGAGCTGCACACTAATGAAGACTCATTTATCAACACCAGTATGTTGCGTGGTGTTGTTTCGCCGGGACGTTTTCGATTTTACTTTCAATTCTGTCCCCGTTCCGGTTCCAGGACAGGCTGCAGCACTTAAACAAAAGTAAGAGCAGCGGTGGCTATTTTCTATTTTCTGGCTGCAGGGAAATACAGAATACAGGGGAAGACGCTGTTGTTTAAGTGCGTATGTACACGTGTCTCCCTCTCACCCTCTTCTGCTCGTCCTCTGCGTCTGCAAACAGTTTCCTGATGTTGGCCTCAGACTCTCCGACGTACTTGTTGAGGATCTCGGGGCCGTTGACGATCTTTGGCTCCCGGGCCTTGAGCATCTTGCCTATCTGTCGTGCCATCAGGGTCTTACCACAGCCCGGGGGTCCGAACAGCAGGATTCCCTTCACATGCTTACAGCCTGGACACGGACACACAAACGGGGAGAAAATGATTGACTTCGGAACTTCACAAACCAAATCAAATGTCATTTACAAATTCAATGATTTTCTAAACCAAGTAATTTCCTATAAAGGCAATACAGTTAGGGCCCTTTTATAGGATCATACAAGGATTTGTATCATTGTGTCATCTTTAAGCAATCAATAATTTGCTTTGCCTCAGGATTTATTGTTATTTTGCCTCCACATCAAAAGGGTCCACTAAAGAAAAGTAAAGTAAAGAAATGGAAAATCACAGTAGCACCGACTTCCTTGACGTATTTGTTTTTCATAAAGAGCAAGTGTGGAGACTGACAGACCGCGAGCTCCCCAGTCCACCAGGTCTATACAGCGTGGGTCTTTTAATGGCTTATTGCACCTGCTTAATGACATTTAGCCCAGACTAATTGAGAGGCCCCAGATAACCATCTGAGCTGCCATTTGGCCTGCTGAAGGAAAAGCAGCCAGGGCGACAGGTGGGGGCGCGGGGGAAGAAGGGACGGCTTCTAGCAAGGCAGGGAGAAGCTATGGGGTTGCGCCGGGGTTGGGCGAGGAGGACTGAAGGCTCTGTTTTGTTGTCCCTGTCTGCTTCACCTTTATGAGAGCAAAGGGGAGACAAGGTGAGAGTGAAAGCCTCCCCTATGCACATACAGACACTCTGTCTCTCTCTTTGCCGAACTTTCGCTCACATACACACCGACGCTCACACGCACAGCGCCTCTCTGTCAGCACCTGCGCTCTCTGCTCCCCACGCTGGCCAATTACAGCTTTACCTTTAGCTGGCTGCTCTATCAGGGCTCGGCATCTCATTACAGCGGCCAGCTGGCCACAGCCAAAGGCCGACTCCCGCACACAGCCGCCCGGCCAAAGGTCAGCTCACACACTGCTGGACACCACCACAGGCCCTGAGTGTGTGAGGACGGAGTGTGTGTGTTCAGAAGTCCTTACAGGTGCCATAAAGGTAAAGCATGATGACCAGAAAATGACTGTGTTACTGGTCTTCATGAGGGAAAAAATATATTTTAGGTAGGGGTTAAAATTAGTACTGATGTGTGTGAGAGAGACGGGGGGGGTTATGTGTCTGAGTCACTAAGAAGACTACCTGATGGGTGTTTCTTCCCAGAATGAGCTGTTGTCCTTTGGCCAAATGAATCAGCATGGTAATCTGAGAGCTGTCACACAGCCATTTATGAGTGTGTGTAGGGATCATTCTGTCAGGGGATGCCGCTGTCGTAAGTCATCCAATGACGGCTGACAACACGGAGAAGCATCCAAGCAGGACACTAACTTGCTTGTTCGCTGCTGATTGCCAGTTTCGCTGATTCAGACAATGATGCCTTTCTCACAGGAATTATTCAAGCTGTGTGTGCCATAATATTGATTTAGGGATTCAACACAATAACTGAAAACAGTGATTAGTTTCGGCTGGCTTTAGCAATCCCCTCTAACACAAACCTAACAGCCAGTCCGTCCAACTTAATGCATGCTGAAACACAGGTCCCCAGTTCTGAGAAAAACTATGCTCAACTTGATTGTTACTAACAGTGATTCAAAACAAATAAAATAAATCACCCGTTTCTACAAATTGCAGCCTTTTGGTTCTGGGTCCTTAATATAGATACAGTATCAAATATCTAAATTGTATGTCATGGTAAATGGAAAGGATGCGATGAAAGCTATGGGCCTAAATTGTGGGTTATGAAGAGAACATTAGAAGAGACCAAAAACAATTAAGCACGTCTTGAAGCCACGGATGATGAATGAGAGACGTTACTGGCAAAGAGAAGTGGTCTGCAGAAGGAATGGCGAGAGAGAGGAACTCACCCATCTGTTCTACGATGTCCGTAGGGAAGACTCGGGAGGCGAAGGCTCTACGGAAAATGTCAGAAAACTCCTTGTCCAAGCCGCCGATTCCCATCCTCTCGAAGTTCCAGTCCGGGCTGATGATGGACTGGCGAGACTCCCTGGTCTTCGCCTTCCCTTGAGGGTTAAGACAAGAACAGCTACAAAATGCATCGGCCGAAACGTGTCAAGAGTATTTTTAAGTGACTCAAATGTCAATTCTGTTTAAGACCACTGTTATGTGTATCCCAGTGGTGCTCTCTTTCTTTTCTATTATTTAACAGTTATGGGACATTTTCACTAGAACCATTTTAAACCAAATTAATTCAAATAAATGCTTACAGGAAAAAAGCTAAATTGAACATTGGAGAATGTAGCTTTGAATTGTCTGTCTTTTACATGAGGTGTGTTCTGCATTTTAGCTTTGTTTCAGTCCATACTATTCCCAACAAAATCTGAGGGAAAGGAAACCAAGCAAAAACGTGTGCATGCTGCCCCCTTGTGGTTTTATGGTGAAAAGGCACTGTCAGCCACTGAAACAGCAGCAGTTAACGGAGCTAGATGCCTTGTAAACACATTTTCATGCTTCATTAAACCAGTGGCAGGCTCTCTATAACAGCTCAGTTATAACAGCTCTCCATGCTGTGGATTTGTCAGGCGGTAAAGATGATTCAGCTTTAATGGCTCTAATTAATATAGAGCAATGGAGTACACTTAAATACATTAGCCTGCTAATAAAATAAGAAAGTGTCAGTTAGGCATAAGCTGTAAGTAGTGGAATAGCTAAAAGTGCTCCTGACATTTTCTCCTCAATAGGTGATGATAATGAACTGCTATTATAGTCAGGTCTGTTGCTGACACTCACCAATCAGGGTTAGCGATGAGCTCTCGGCCTTCTCAAAAATCACCTGACTGTTGCCCAGCAACAAAGCAATCTCAATCTAATCGGACAAACGAAAAACGACCAGAGTCAGGACCCAGTTCAATTAGCGGTTACATTTTTCATGTACAAGAATTTGCCTTAGTGAGTAGACACACATAAGATCAATAGAGTAATAGCATACATGCAATTTCTTTTCAGAGCATCTGATTTTAGACAATATACCCAATATATTCCATGAAAATACACACAGAATGGATTTTATTGATCACACTATTATATATAAATGACCTAACAAAAGCTTGTGAGGCTGAACCACAGTGACTACTGCTGTGTTGCACGAGAGATTGCACAGTGACATCCAACTGCAATGGAAAGAAAAGAGTTTCTATGGAAAGGTAGCAACACCAGTATGTTTAACTAATTACCTGGTGAAGCAACGAATGACTTCCGTGCTAAAAATAGAGGCTGCTAATGGGATGGTTACAAGGTATGTGAACGTCATGCGACAACGACAACTATTTTCCAGGTACCTTCTGTTTCGTGCCAGAGGCCTGCTCTCCCTTAAGGATGCTGGGGTCCATGGCCTCAATATCCTTTATCAGCAAGCCAAACAGCTTATCACAGAAACTAAACACCAGCTAGAATGAACAACAGGGAGCAAAACGTAAGGTAGGAGATACAAATGGAACGAAGACATACTAGTGTATATTTATATGTACGTCTTAAAACCTCAAAAAACATACAATACATGAACAGACTGCACCAACGTCTACTTAAAGGGGAAAAAAGCATTTGATTTGGCTGCACCTACAGCTAGAAACCTGAGGTCAATGATTCTAATCAGGCAAAATGTTGAGCGTGTCCACTGACAGCGAGTGGAAGACTCTATTGAGGCTTTCAACCAGCCTCACTGCCCCTTGCCACCCCAATACCTGCTGGCCAACACTGAAGGCCTGGTTGTTGAAGTGCTGGAGGAACTCGGTGGCCATCTTGTCAGAGTCATAGGGGTTGCTGTCCACGCTCTTCTTCTGCAGGAAGTCAATTTCCACCGTCATGCTGCTTACACACTGTTTGGACTTGTCAAACTTGTAGTTGGTTACTACAGGGAGGAGAGACAATGGATGGGGAGGTTTTTAGTTAAGAAAACGGCAACCTTCCTCATCCTGGATCAGTTCTGGACTTGGGGAGGTAGGAGAAAGCCTCTGAGGAAAACCAGGACAAAGGATTTTAACCCCAAATCTCACAGTGAGGGTTCAATCTTAATGGATTTGGGGTTTAAGGGGGATTGTATGGCATCAGTCAGATCTTGACTCCTTCATCTCATTATTTTCCTTAACTTAATACCATTGTTCTATTGCTTATTGCATTATCTTTCTATAGCTGTAGTCCAATTGTTCCACTTGTAGCCTCACACAATAGTACATACGGCAGCCTTTTCGATGAACAATCTCAAGCTTTCAAGATCCTTGCTATGGCACAACTAAAAATATCTACAACATTTATGGTCTAATTACGTCCAATTACACTAATCAAACAGTTTTGTCTGAGCTCATTAGTACATTTGGAAATGTTACCAAAAGCATAAATGCCTAGTTAGCGAGCTGTTATAATAACGTGTCTAATTCCACAGTGTGTGACTTGAATACACAAAAGGATTTCAAGTAGCACGGTGATTACTAAAATGGAGGTCTACTTAGCTCATCTAAAAGAGCTGCAGATGTGGGGCTCAGAAACACCAGCAGCACACTCAGTAGGCAGCTGCTGAATTTGATGTGAGCTCTGGCACACACACGCTGTCGTTAACAGTCTGCATATATCTTGTGTTCAGACACAGCGTCTATTATGGAAATGGCCCCATTACCCAACATTTGAATGGATGTCTGAAAAATATGAAGATTACACGTAGGATGCGGGTACACAAGTCTTTATACACGCTGAGCTAGCTGCTCAGAGACAGGCACTGTGCTGCATGGCGCCGTGAGAAGACGGCGATGAAGCTCAGGGTGCCAAAAATAGTCTATCCATCATAAAAATGTATTAAATATTGAAGTAGATTTTCTTTGTTCCTTTGAATCCATTGTAAGGAGAGATCATGCCTTTGATGAAATGATAAAAAGGACCATCTTTCACTGTTTCACTCAGGCTTAACAGGTGGTATGAAAGACTGTGTCAAGAATGACTAAGGTATCAAGAAGCCTGTTCATTTTCTTACCCAGCGGATCATATTTTCATTCCTCCTTTTCACTCCAGATATGCAGGCAGTGCCATAATGGGGGCCCATCATTCTGGGCATTTGGCCTAAGGGGACTGAGCTATGTGTTATATCAAAGAATAGGCTTTCTCTTCCTCTGGCTGCGGGCCAACCTTTGAGACAGATGTGCAGTGTCGCCATGCGCTGATATAATTATACCATCCCTCCCTGCGCTGGATCAATCATGTCTCCTCTACCCCTGCAGCATCTAAGTAATGGCTGAACCCCCCACCTCCCTGGATCATTAATAAAATGCAGGATATGGGCATCTGAAATCAGCACTGCAGTGAGAGAGAGTGTGGGGCTACATGTAATTGGTGTTATTTCAGGCAGAGAGAAAGCCTGCAGCCTTTAATGTCAGCCATGTTTCAGGTGCATGGCACCTACAAAGTCTGGAGGTTGGGTCTGATGTCTGATGCAGTCAGGCACCAGCCAGGCGATCTGGTCCCCAGCAATAAGAGAGAAGCGCTGACAAACACTGACGATCAATAAAGATGACAATCAATGGCAGTCATCATGAAAGGCTGAAAGGCTGAAAAAACGTCTGATTCCTGGAACATGGACATGGTGCGCATGTATCTTCCAGTTGATACATGTGCAGGGTGCAACTAGCTCACTAGCGGTACTACCAGTCTCTTTTTTATCCCTGTTCGCATTACAAAGGGTATTAATTGAATTAATACAAAAAAATACAATACAAAACAGTCACTTTGATTTGGTTTGCTGCCAATATAAAAATGCCTGGTTTAGATGGTACTCTACAAGCGGAGGACAAGCCTATATGTGGGTACCATGCTCTTCCCTGTTTTTCCGCCTGCCTCTCCATATGGATAAGGATCTGCTACAGTACGGTTCACAAGAAAACCCAGTTAACTGTTAAGCTGGCCAGCCTGCCACTCTGAAGGTAGTGGCTTCGGGTGTAATGGATTAATAATCCCACAAAAGATCACCAGTCTTACCTTCCACCTCTTGACCAATGGAGAGGCCCGCCCATTTTCTCTGAAAAAAGAGAAAAAGTGGTGGATTCAGGTTCACAGGTCAACGTTTCCCTTGTATTGAGTTATAACAATGGAACAAAAGGCACTGACTAGAAGGGACTATTTGTGCCATCTGGTGAGCCAGCAACAAGGTGAAAAAGGACAAAGCTAACAGACACAAGACAACTACATTCCCAACTCACATCCATCCCTATGCGTTTCAGACAGACAGCAGTGTAACATTCCTCTCTAGCATGGTCTTATTTCACAACACGTCTTATGCTGTAGTGTGGAAAAGCATAACTCACGTCCATATGTCAACATCTTTAATAAATACCGCTTGTGCGTGTAATTTATTGATTTCATGAAGTCATTGTGCATGTGAGATGATCGCAATTGATGCCCGTCACGTCAACGGTCAATCAATTGATGGGAGGTATAAATGCGTGCTGTAGAATAAGACCGTCGTGAGGAGGTTACAGTAGTACCTGTGTGCCGTCGTGGCTGCCAAGTTTATAGACGAAGGAAGAGCAGGCAGAGACAGGCAAGGCCAAAGAGGAAAAAGCAGTAACAGACAGATTGAGACAAACAGAGAGAGAAAGGTGCATGCAAAGAGCCCACAGGAAACAAGGCAGGACAGCTGCTTAGAGAACATCACTTCAGATACTGTTATCAGGGTTAAAAACAGAGAGCGCAGCGTTCCTAGAAACCCTGTGGGCTAAACAGATGGGCTGCCTTCACCACAATGCAAGTGTTCGCAGGTGCTTGGTAAAGGAGAACTGTGGATATCGCCTAGTAGCTAAATATAATAGACTAGTGCCTCTCAGACTGGAAGGAGCAACGAGTTCAGGTAGAATAAGGCTTGGCTACATATACCTAAAAACATTTTCAGAGAACATAGACCAGTCTACCAGGCAATGCTTTGCTACCAACGGGTGCTAGAAGACAATTATTGCTGCAAACTCCTTAAACATGGCGGGAAGCCTACCTGTGGCAGGCTGAAGGCGAGGGTCCCTGGGACAACACTGGGGTGGGTCCTCACGGTGAACACATACTTGAAGGCTAAATTGCGCACGGTCACATGTCTGCATTGAGATGAATGAGAAAGAGAGAGATGATGATGTTGAGATGTTTGTTTAAGATACACCAATTATCAAAAGGCCAAGGTAACTTTAGATCAGTCAACCCTACAGTATATACAGATAACCACCACTTCCTTTTGAGCACTTGGGGGTTAACAGTAGTCGTTGAGGGAGGGAAACATTACTCAATCACTTCTCCATTCAAGACTTTTGCAGTCAGTCACATTTTTCTTCCAGCCTGGAACCCATTTTTCCCCCAACACTTCAGGCTATACAGCACTTGCAGCGCTATCAGCCCCGACAGCTAGACCCCGTTTGCTTTCCTTTTGAGTCGTTGCCCAGCAGGGCTTTGAGATAATGTCAAGACTGTTGTCAGAGCAGGCAGCATGTAATGTCAATGCCTCCTGTCAGCCTTGACATTACATTGCTACTGCTACCTTCAGTTTAACTCTCTCAAACCATCATAAACACCTGCATACACAGACACACACAAAAGTGTCAGGGTGTGATGACACCCTCAAGTCTGCCTTTCAGCCTCCGTGGTCCAACTGGTTAAGGTGTATACCACACGGCCTTGTGATGTTATGGGTTTGAATCTGGCTCACACCCTTTGTTTGTGGTCACGTGGACCTAATAAACAGAGCATGGAACCAACACTGCCGTTGGTTCGGGGTTATACTGCCACCAAGACCGCCCACTAAAACAAATAAATGTGCTCATGGTACTGTAAGGAGCTTTAGACAAATCAATGTAGGATCTGACTGACGAATGCAAAGGGTGTCTGCAGGTTTAAGTGAAATTTAAGACTTTTAAAGACCTTTTTCATGCCTGACAATGATATTCAGGACACGTTTAGCAAATTAAATGAACACCATTGTAGATCAATCAGATTCAACCTAATTTCCACACAGGGATCAATAAGTTTCACCTTAGAATATCGGTGTGCGTGACAAGGCTGCTTTCTGCCCAAACGCACACCAAGAAACCACAACATATTTAAGGTGTCTGAAAAAAAATGTTAGTTTAGATACTTAAGACATTTTAAGACCTTTTCAGGACCTGGATGCACCCTGATGCACACACGCCGTTCATGTGACAAAGCTACTGAGGGTGTTAGCATGAAACACTCACTCTTCAAACTTTGGCTCCTTCTCACTGATGACGGCACAGTTGGTCAACGAAAGTTCGTCTGTTGGGCAACGCGCCACTTGCATAGTCTGAAAACAGGAGAGAGAGAGAGAGAGAAGAAAACAGACAATGACTCCAGTGACCAAATATGAGGTTTCAAAACCCAATATTTTGTGCCGATATTCAATATCTTGAAATTTGACCACTTTCATGCCAAAGAATGACAAGATCTTTTCCCTGGAATTTTGTTGTTGGCAGGGCAGAAAAGCGTCTAAAACAACATTTAGACAATCATACGAAACTAAAACTTTCCACTGAGACCCATACAAATGGAATTACTCCTGGGAGAAGCAGCTCTTTAAGGCAGGGTGACCTACCACACCTACTCAATGCTAGGGGGAAGTCTGGGATATATTATTGCCTTTACATTAAGAATTATTTCACAAAATAAGATTATTAAACAATTAAATGAATAAATAAAAAGTGCAAAGTAAAAAAGATGTGTTGTTTTTGTGACCTCCATTATATCGGCAGTGGACACTGACTGGCCGATATCAATATTTAATAAAAGGCCAATATTTGCCCAATATATCAGTAAACCAGTTGAGTGCGCTCGACTCAAAAACAAAAGAAACCTAGCAAAGACTGGAATAATAGTCAAAAATAAATAAAAATAAAGCTTCTATAGAGGCTTCACCAGGCCTGTAGCACTGCTGTAGAATAAGCTCAAACAGTATATCTTGTCTTCAGGCAAGATCTGATGGTTCAGTTGATAAGGGCCCATTTTGAAACTGTGTTGCCTTGAAAAGAAAAAAAGAAATTCTTTACAAGCAATCACTTACCATTAAATGTAAGGGAAGCTTCCGCTGTCTACAACAATCATTAAGCTAGACTGGTTGTTATCCAAGAACCTTGATTAGTACTGTCAACAAGAGGATAATGTCCCTATAGTTCCTTTGAAAGGTTAGAGTTAGGGACACACACACACACACTCACACTCACAAATGCACACAAAGCAATATTAATGTAGGCTTTCCTATAGACTGTGATGGATAACAGTGATCCCCAACAGGGCCTGAGGGGAAATGGTGGTTATTACAAAGACTGCTGCTAGTCTGCTGCTAGTTATGTGCTGTAGACACTGGACTTATTGAATTTCTCAATTTAAATTATTATCACTCTGCTTAGACTTACTGACTAATGAAAATGGTTCCAAAGTGTTTTCGGCCAGTGGCGTCTTAGGAAAAATACGATAATGCTCCTACATCGTAACCTCATTCATACTTGGAGGACAGCTCTTCCACTCCGCTGCCTCTGCCTTCAATTGAATTGCATCTTCCTCCTCGTACTTACAACAGGCTCTTAAAGGCCAAACTACTGAGCTACTTAGCAGGAGGACAAATCCTCATGGGACCGCTGCATTACTGATTACTGACAATTGGGCTATTAGCTAATAGCTGAATAAATCTGTATCCCCATAGACAAGCAACATCCCTATCCACTGGAATGAGAAGAGCCAATGAGAATATCAACAGAGGGCACAGTTATGTTTAGGCTACAATGCAGGCCAAATAGCAGCACCTACTTTAAATCCATATGTCTAGCTTTCCATAAATAGCCTATACTGAGTGAGCGTGGCTACCCCCATCCATCTTCTGAATATTGACTGCAAGACCACTGGCTAATGGCTGTGAGGTAGAAAACATCATAGTATGCCGTTTTGGATGAAGCCAGTGTGAATTAATCAGGCCAAAATCACATCAATCACCATGGCTAATCAGCGTTAACCTGAATGAACACACACGGCAACTGTCAATTCACTGGGACCAACAGTTCATGAGAACAAGCCTTTCAAATATTTGAGGAAAAAAATCATTATGGCAAAACTGTGAATGACGATAATTTCTTCATATTTAAAGATATCAACTTCAAACTTGCTGAGCCCTTTTGTTATTACTTTGACAGATGTGAAAAGTTTTATGATGATGTTACACTCAAGAGGGACAATTAGCATTTATTATTTCAAAGACAAATAAATTATGTAGTAGGTCAGACATGCTAAGGCCTATGAGACTGCTGTGTCAACCCAATCACTGAACATTACAAGAGAAGCTCTTGCTAATGGACCATTTCCAAGAAAAAGGCCACACAAGTCAATCTTCATCAGTTCTCCCACTAATAAGCTAATTAGACCACAGCAAACCAAGAGAGAATCACTTGCTGGCCTGTATCTCCCAAACATCACAGTGAGCCTATTTCAAGCATTTCAGTATCTAGGCCAGCCCTGATACAGGACCCTTTGGGAATCTTTCATCGTATGAGTTTTTTTACCTCTCCCAAAGGGTCCTGTCCTGCTCCATTGACTTTTTCCCCTACAGAAGTGGGCTAGCCCTATAATGAAAAAACTATGCTGAATTTCACTTACGCACAGATGCCCACAATCCTTCACTTGTCTACTTTCACCACAGTGACACACTATACATCTCTTATGCACAAATAAACTTTTAGAGTTTGTTAAAGACAGGTACAGCAGTGTGCGTATTGCCCCGAAGCAGAGGACGAAGAATTTGAGGCGCCTGTCAGCCATTTTTGATTTCATTACATTGGTTATTTGGGGTATACCTGTCTTTAACAAAGTCTAAAAGTGTATTTGTGCATAGGAGATGTGCTGCATTAGGGCTATATCTAGGCTAGTCTGGGTATCCCAGGTGCCACAATAATCTCAGCTCGTTGCCTTTCAGAGACTGCTTGGGCTGCTGGCCTGGCACGGTCAGATCTCTTGAGAGGTGATATTTAGAGCCAGTGGAAATGGGCAATATTGCCTGCAGTAGGAATGGGGACTGGCAATTGGGACCAAATCTGTGAGCAAATGTAGCAGACTAGAAGGTACAAAATTACACTGAAAAAATACTGTTTGTCAAAAACTGCTGGCAAAACTGTTTATCTATGTTGCCTCGAAATTACCATGTATCATGGCTTTTAACCTCCTTAAGCCCAAGTCTTTCTAAAAGTAAGTAAGGATCTAATGACACTGTTTTAAGAGGCTGGGCATTCCTTGTTCCAATGTAACTAACTAAACGTATAGCCTATATGAGGTGCTGATATGTCTCTACACTACTCATAATAATCATGATCTGGACAATGCTCTGTAATCAAAATATTCTCCTAAGAAAAGCCTGGTCCTGCTTTAATCTAATGAATGTACATTAGATCATACTGAACATGACACTCGTACTTGCATTTATGGACAGCTGCAGCTCGCATTAAGGAAAGTACACACACACTAACGCTTTGTTTACATTGTAATGGTGAACGCTGAACACCGCAGCAACACTGAAAGGCCACTGATGTAAGACTCAATGATGCATTCAACATCTATTGTTTGTTAAACTGCCCATGTAGTTGTTTTTACAACTAGACCCAATTCATACTATACTTCCCTCATTCCAGCTTTCAGTGTCATCTTTGTTTTAGACTTAGCTCGGGCTACTTTTTCAGTACTTCCTAGCATATATATATATAGAAGCCAATAACCCAACCAACAAAC
Source organism: Hoplostethus atlanticus (assembly GCA_034670405.1). Lineage (NCBI taxonomy): Eukaryota > Metazoa > Chordata > Actinopteri > Trachichthyiformes > Trachichthyidae > Hoplostethus > Hoplostethus atlanticus. The sequence continues at coordinate 719,552 of JAXDDX010000086.1, forward strand.
ACAATTTAGTGACTTTTTAGGCCAAGGGCGCTAGTAAACACACTCGTTCTAGCTAGTGCAACAGTACTAACATTACAGCAGTCTGAGCAGTCATAAGATACTCCATTCGTCTTCCGGGCTGCCTACGGAGTTTGAATGACGTCCGATTCTGCCACACAGGCTAGTGCTGTGCTGGCTCACGCTAGGTATGAAAAAAAACAGCCTTCTAGTCCTTCAAGTACAGGTTACGTTTTATATTCACTGTTTTTGGTGTGTACTTGGGTTTAAGTTATGGTATTTGTTCAAAATAAACTCACCCGACCGGCCATCTTTGTATTTTTCCCCTGGCTGTGCAATTCAGTATTAGCGTTGTGCTGACAGAACAACCGCAGAACGGAACTCTAGTGGGGCGGGATCTCCCTTAGTGATGTCATCACGCACACAACGTGAGGGAGGATAGGAGAAATCATTTAATTCGTGATACAGGTCGTTTTAAAATCATTATAGGCTACATGACATGAGTATACAAATCCAAATTCAACTATCCACTATAATAATACATATAATGTACATATTAATTATATAATCTATAATAATTACATATAATGCCTAGTGCACCTTGCTCTCATCAGGAACCCCAGTGCAAATACATTGATTGATGCTTAGTTCATATGGCTTTGGCTTTTACAGGTAACCCAAATTATCTATATTATGTATTATTACTGAATCCGTAGAAAAGAGCATTTAAATGACAAGACACTTTTGAAAATGTTTTTTTATTTGAACTCATCTGAACATCAGATAGCTAGACTCGGTAACTGTTGGTCAGCAAGAACCGCTTGTACATTACTGATGTGAATATAAATCCAAAACAAGCAACAATACTTTATTTTTGGTTTGTAAAACAAAATGAAGCAGTGAATGGCTAACTGTCTATATTACAAATTTGTAGAATGTGAATAATAGTAAAACATTTAATTTGAATTAAAGAGGCAAAGGGATGTCTTTATTTTGGATAACATGGGACATGGTAAAAAGAAGCTGTTCCTTTGTAAATACATATACAGAAGGGCATCAAATAATTCAACAAGCTTCCCTTGATGGCAGAATATTTGAGGCTTGTAATTGCAATATGGGAAATTTAACTTCCCTGAAGCTTCCATCTCCTAAAATAGGCTTGACAACTATGAACACCTCTGATTTGTGAAATGAAAGCGTTATGACGTGACTGTGCTTTTTGTCAACATGGCTCTGAGGGGGAGAAAGAAAAACAAAAAATAAACCATTTCTGCAATTTATGGCACTTGTCTGAGCACTATGGTGCAAAAGAGATAAACATGAGCTATAACTGATCCTGCACAATGAAGCACATCATCTGAACTGAGAAATGGAACACAGGGCCTGGTTCTCAAAAAGCATCTAGGCATCAAGGCCATTGATGCAAAGTGGGTTACAATGGTCTGCAGAAGCTCTTATCACTGAAACCCAGCTCTGAGACATCCAGCCCTGATAAACATGGTCTTATACAGTAAAATCCATGCCCTTTTCCCAAGACTGACAATGTCGGGTCAGGTAAACAACATTTTTACATTGCATTGTGTAAAAATCAAAATAAAAGACAATCCAAAGCTGTCATTTAAACTGTGATTTAATGCCCTTAATTGTGATGTGGCTTTTTCAATCAGGTGACCAATTTGCCAACAGGAAAAAGAGAATCTCAGGTGAAGTCCATATTTCATACAGTGTTAACATCTCAATTCCTGTGGGCTGATTTTAGTAAGGATTCTTTCTTACTACCTACATATCTTCCCTTTGATTTTTCCTCCCTTAAGTAAACTACAGGTACAATTCCTTCCAATGTTGTACACACATTGTCTAAGCTCACAAGGTCCATTTCAAAAGACATTTCAACACGGAGAGCCCAAAGTCTTCTTACCGTCAAAACACCACAATACCATAGGTAGGTAGCCAATCAAACAGTTACCAGGTCAGATCACCACAAATCAGTGATTTTTTTTTTGCAAGAGGCAAGACAAAATCCTTAAAATACAAAATATTTATTTGGAAAATGAATTTATAAATGAAAACAAAACAAAAATCAAAACCATACAAATTGTTTGGTTACTAGCATACCACACTAGTGCTAGAAACTAACAATGGAGAATTGCTCACTCAGGGATGACATAAAAGCTCAGAGGCAATGAGACAACTCCACTTCTGCACCCCTAATTGATATTGCACCCAAACGTTGAGGCAAACAGAAGGGCAAAAAAGGGGCACTGGTGGTGTGAAATGGCATCATATCTGCTCTATGTACTTACATGGGTAGGGGGGCAGAAACAGGCCAATCAGTATGATTTTTATTTTTTAAACTTACAAACAAAAAAGGCAAACCAAATAAAGTGAATTTAACAGCTATCTGAAATTCGATGGGGACTGACTGTTGGCATTGATATGGTGAGCAAAGACATAAGAGCTAGAGGGAGCTCTTGGACCAAAATTCAATTGCGAGAGTTTCCCAACCTTCCAAAAACTGAACAATGTGCTTCTGAAAGATATGAACCAGAGGAAAAAGAAAGCCTGGTCCCTGCATGTACAGTTAGTAGCAGGGTCTGAGGCTCCCGAGGTCGATGTTGCACCTTTGAGGTTGCAGTGGAGTCAGCTTAAGGCTTTGTAAGCCCAACATTGTTTTTCTACAGGAGATATAAACATATATGTATACTTTAACTTGTTAATCTTTTATTGTGGTTGTACAATATTCCCTGATGGCCTGCTCTGGCCGCTGAGTGTTATACAGAATCCTGAATGGATATCAAAATGAAAGGAGGAAAAAAAAGAAAGACAAGAAGTGATGAAATTGTCCATTGAGGGAGAGGGGGAACTTCCATGGGGAAACTGGGAATCCTGTTTGTTGCAGTTTGTGGGACTTTTATTTGTCGCTCTCCCTTGTCCCCTTCTTAAAATGTTACACACGCTGGTCACACACACACAGTTCCTCCACCGCACTGCTGTGGTCACCATTTGTTCTAAGGAAAGGAAAAAAAGTATTGAGCAGAGAAGGGAGATCGAAGGCTGGCATGCTCTTTGGAAAAAAGCATTGTTGGCACACAAATTAATTACCTTCACATGCTGTGACATGTTTTAGCCATGTGGCTATAGAATATGTTACCACTCTTTGGGATGTTTGAAAAGCAAAAAGGCATCGTGTTACAAGCCAAATATGGCCCACTGGCCCTACTGGGGGTAGCCCTCACATAAATGCCAACAGAACTCGTCAATACACTTCTTCACTGCAATATTCTTACCTATGTCAGCTTCTTGGCTTTGTTGTAGAGTGAATCCACGACTTTGCTCATGTTCTGAATCGTTTCCAGGGCTGCTTCATAAGTTTTGTCCACTGGGGGCTCGTCAAATATGATCAAGACACCTTCACCTTGGTCAAGGATTCCTGCAATGGTGTCAGGGAAGGCACTTTGAAATATTACAGTACACCTATGAATCTAGCGCTCCCTATAGATAAATATATTGTTAATACAGGAGCAGACATTTAGTCTATTATGGTATCATTTCCACTTACCGTGAAACTTCTTATCCAGAATCATCTGTGATAACTTCCTCTCAACATCACCCTGAAAAAAAAAAATTCATAGACACAATGAGAACATTTTTTTTTTTTTTGGACGGTTTAAGAATGATGTGACAATTTCAACACATATTGGAAGAACACTTGAACACTTGAAAGAACAGAAAGACCCATACCTTTGACAGTTTGATGATACCTGATATGTGTTCTATCTGAAAACAGAAGGGAAATTAAACACAGGGTAGCAATTTTGGTCATTTCATATGAACCTGACAAAGATTATGAATATAATTTACTACAGGTAATTAGTCTTTACACATATCTTTCCAAAATACATACACCCTTAGCCATCCACAAATTGTTTTTCATCAGAGAGGTCAGAGGGCAGGATTGCCTGCAGTGTAGCACCCCTGTAGTAGTTTGGACTTCAGTGACTTGGTCAAGTGAAGTAAGGCACCTCTCCAGGACTGATTTCAGTTACTGAAATATCCAAGTCTGAATTGATGTTTAACTGATTCAATTTCAAATTGAGACAATCTTGAGGTATAAGACAATCTTAACATGTATGACCTGGCACTGAAATCATCACTGTTCCGTTGTCCAAAGTCATAGTGGCAAGCTGCCTTTGTAAAGCTAGGCCAAGCTGGTCTTTACCTGTACTCTGGAGAAGGGTTCAATGACTCGGATGAGGTTCTGTTCCAGCAGGTTGTCATACAACGTGACCAGGTGAGTGCTGATGATGGGGTCATCCCTCAACTCTGCTCTGTACTCGGTTAGGGACTGGGAAATGCAGAACTTTGACTTAGAAAAAACAAATGCCTTCACAGAGAGGCAATTTGTGTTGAAGCATACTACATAAAATAAAAAACAACATTTCTGGTCATACAGTGCAGCAGTCATGAGCAAAAATCAGACAGCAATGAACAAAAGTTCATTTACATTTGTAAATGTACCTAGCTGAGAAGGGGGGCAGAGGCAGAAGAGAAAATGACACCATGAAGGCTAAATGGAGCGTGCCACCTTAGCATCAAAAGCCATTAACAGATTTAATCTGACTAAAAAGGCTCCTACCTTTTCAAAGTCTGCTAATGATCTGTTCTTGCTGGCCTGGGCAACACATTTCATTGCATCTGTCTGGAGAGAGAAAAACAAAAAGGAAATGGTCAGAGTCTAGAGTGAAAAGCTAAATGGATTTGTTTACCAGTACAGAGCTGAAGTAAGTCTACTAAGTGCAGTGTGCTAAATTACAGAATCCAACAAAAAAATAGAAAAACTGCAATATTTACAAATGCAGTTCAGTTTCAAACTTGCAAGAACCAGTACATTTTCTTTTAATCGGATGGTTTTTCAGATACTCTACTAGAAAAGGCAAGGATTCTCGTGCAGAATTCCTCCCCCACTAAGTTGTTCAGCTTTCATTTCATTCAAGTGCTATGCATCACCATTTCAATTTCATCCTTCATTTAAATGCTGGAAATAAAAAAGCTGTGTATAACAACTGGAATATTCCTGGAACAAAAAAATAAAACAATTTTTTGTCAGTGTTATGCAACTGTTTTGTCCCAGTCTGCTTTTAGTTCAGAGTGATAACATGTTCTTGCCTGTCGGCCGGCGTACCGCAGGCCCAGTTTACCGCTGATCAGGGATTGCACCTCCTCTGGTCTGGAACAGAACAGAACAGTAACAGAAAACAGAAGTCAGTCAGTCATGATACAAAGGCAACATGTTGATTCATCACAAATACTGTCTGCAGCACGACAGGTACAGATAAACGGCTTAAAAAACAATGCATAGTGAGATATAAGAAAATGTGTCAAAAAATGTTGACTTCTGGAGTAACCCAATGCGCTCCAGTGTACAAGGCAAGACCAATCAATCTCAGAGAGGCAATTTAATTTAAAATAATAAGTTGACTGCGGTCCGCCAACGTAGTCCATTGAGTTTTAGCGTCACTCACAAGTTGAGCACGATCTTGCAGAGAAGCATGTATTTAAGTGCTGTGATGGCTCTGGGGCTGTCGATGGAGTCATAGCCCTCGACGGCCTCGAAGAAGTAGGAGTAGGCCGTCTTCCAGTCCTTCTCCTCTGCCGCATGGATGATCCCTGCAGCAACAGAGGTGGAACAGTAACTTGAATACACATGGCACCATCATGCATCATGGCACAGTCCTGCCTTCTTCAGATTAGTAATTATATACTGACTTGAGATGGTTGCTAATGTAAGAGGGCATGAGTCACTGGAACCTTTGAGCTGCAACAATACTTTACAGGCCAATTTATTCAATTCACATTCATTATTATTCTTTGTGTAAGACCTCTTGATGGTGCAATTCACAATCACAACTCACTTGTTAAACACGTGTACCACTAGAAAATTATAACTAATCAGTCAATTAATGCAATGATTGTTTATGGCATCAAATATACTTTTGACGCAGTAGTTTTGAATCTGTGTCCTGTTGAGACCACTCAAGTGTACTTTGACAAAACACGTGAATGCGAGACTTACAGTTAAACAGTCAGACTTCCAACACATGCTCAGACTAGGCGTACTCTTACCCTTCGTTACCAGAATTTATAGGAATGTTTGTATTGTGTTGCCAACAGAGATTTGTCAGCAGCTTATTTATATCCAAAGGAATAATGCTTTCAATCTCATGTTAGGATCATTGTGCAATGCCATGGACTGTGACCTTGGCAAACACCACTTGGCCCTGCTGTGGAACTTACCAAATGTTACTTGCAAATACTTTTTATTGCTCAATTTATCTTAGATAGATGCCAGATGGGTATGGTTTGTCACATAGGACAATCAGTGCAAAACATTTTATTCAACACTATAAAGTAATTTAGCATAGTTTTCTGTGATTGAGAACAATTTTCCTGATAAGATAAGCCCCACCCATCTGGTTAGAATTGTGGCCACTGTTTGACCCAGGTGTGTTTTGGAATGGAGGCTGGTGAAGAAATCTGACCTGACTGCATGTCCAGCGCTGCCTGGAGCTTTGGGGGACAGTAGATGGCGTTAGCAGTGGTCCTGGCTGAGGTGAGCGCTGCGCGGGCCTTGGGCAAGTTACTAAGGGCATGGTACGTCTTACTCTCCAGCAACTGAACCTCCACCAGCAGAGCTTTGTCATCCATCTTCTTCAGCTCCTGGAGCAACTGGGTGCCTGGAAAGAGGAGGACAGTTAATGTCATGCACATTAACTGTTGTAATAACTTTAATAATAACACTCTTGTGACACCTCAGTCAACAGCTAGGGAGTAAATGCAGTCTAGTCCTGATCTCTCATGTCAAACTCCTTCTTAGTAAAACCTTTGCAGAAGAAGACCAATGTTGCCATCTCCCAAAAAGAGTACTCACTCACCAAGTGCCAAGGCCTCCTGGTATCTTTTGGTGTCAAAATAGAGTGAGATCAGTCGCCCCTAGGGGAGAGAAGGGAGATTGCTCTTAGACAAATGAAAAGCAGCTGTGCTAAAAGCTTAACTCCAGATAAGCATATGTCAATCTATTATCACGCAGTCTATCAGTAAGTCCCCAATCGTTATGACAGAAGCACATTCCTCTACATTCGGGAGTGTGCCCAAATGATAAGAAAAAAAACAATGAAAAAGTGAATGGTGACTTTATTGAACACAAATTATTATTATATACTGAACTTTGGTCCAACAGCTCATTGCAGGCCTAGATAGCTAATCTTGGAAGACTATATGTGATTTTTTTTGTATCACCAAAATGTGCCATGGACAAAATATGGTTGACAACCACTGGACTCTATTGTGATATGAAAAAACTATTGGGATATTATAGTCATATGACATACTGAACCTGGGTAACAACATTCATGTGAACATGACATTTTTAATGCGTGCTTCATCCACAACCTAAATTCTTGTGGCTGCATTGAATGATGGTCCATTGAGGCTACTGGTGGAGAAATTGTCATTTTTGAACATAGGTGCAAAATGGTGAGTCTAGACAGAAGAAACTCTTGCCTGATGGGCTGAAACCAAAACGTGACATTTCCAGTTGATTTTGTCGATATTATTCATTTTGGTCATGTTATTTTATTCAATAGAAAATTGCTAATGAGTAAAATACAACAATCAGTACAATTTTATAACTTGTCTAATGAAATTTAATCCTCTGAATCTTTCTCAAGTATTTTTACATAACACAAATCTCTGTAATAGTGCACAGTTCTTGATCTAGAGATATACCGGCATTGCTGCACCAATATCCAGGTCCTCTACCTCTAGTAAAAATAATTTCTCTCTAAACCTCCTTACCTCAAGAGCCTGTCGTAGGAAGGTCCTCTTTTCAGCCTTGGCCCACTCAATGCATTCAAGACACAGCTCCACCTCTTGCCCAGTTGCTGCCTCCATGTCAAGAAAGAGATCCAGCAGAGAACGGACCAGCCGGGCCGCCTTGGCTTTGCTGATAGAGATCAGGAAAGGCCTCACAAATTTCAGCAGACCCCCTAGTTCTGGAGACCACCACCACAGGAAATATTATGAGAATATCTCAAAAACTGGAAATGTATATAGCATAACATCAGCTAGCTGGCATGAGCTCTATTGAATTAACTTTAGGCTTTATTGCAAGTTAAAATAGGGTGTCTGGAGGATTCATCAACTTAAATGTAATACTTTTATGACATTTTGAATGCCAGTTAGAATAACATATGAGACCAATTTCATATTTGAAAAAACAACTGTAGACCTATCAGAATACAACGTTTTTAAGACTGAAGTTGAGACTAAAAATGTTATATTTAACTGTATTCAAGACAATTTAAGGCCTTGAATTTAGATAATATAATTTGAGACTTTTTCAGGACCTGCAGACACCCTGTAAGAAATTAAATCAAGCAATTATAAATGATTGGCATAATTGTAGCTAAAAACAACTTGTCAATCCAAAACTGCCCAAGAGTGATAACGCTTACCTGCAGCTTGTCCTGTCTTGGCCAGGAGTGTCCCCAGCTCCAGGATGCTCTGTTCTTTAACCCTGACAGCTTCCTCATCATTCTCTTGAACATCTCTCCTCACTGTTGGGGTAAGGTGACAAGTTAATATTAGGTCTGAAGTAAACCCATGTATGGCGTCACAGTATTTCTAAAATTATGGGTTGCAACGCAACCCCACGTGACAAGACCGCTAGTGTGTTTGAAATTCAATCAATAAAGTATCTATGTATCTAAATTGTCTGGGTGCCAAAGTGAGAGATTTAATTTGCTCAGTGGGTCCTGGACAATCCTGTGTTGGGTAGGTCTACTATAGGGCTCATGGTGACCTCAGACTGAGCACTGATTCTAGCTTATCTAATATTACTCCATATTAGGCCCTCACTACAGTCTGACAGTCATGTGTCTGTGTCAAGATATTTAGAACTGCCAGAGGAACATACATTGTAGCAGGCCAGCTAGCAGGCTAGTGTGACAAGGCAATTTGAAGACAGTGACGCCAATGGGGAATGTTAGGTTACTCCTTACAGCAGCATACTTTGTTTGTCATTTCCATTAGCTTGTCATTGTGTGTGACCATAAACATGCATACGTTATGTAGCTAATGTTAATTATTCAAGTTCTCCCATTAGTTAGCTAAAACAGGATAGAGTTAAATATTCTTTTCACTTTGTTTGACAGCAGGCTGTTATTGTGTTGCTGGGATGGGTCAGAAGCTTTTGACAACAAGCTAATGACGTTAGCTACAATAGTTATTATGCTAGCCTGGCTAGCTAGCCCACTCACCTCTGGCTATTTAGTTAGCTTGGGAAAGGCCATTAAAACACCACAACATCAGACCTGACTAGCTTGCCTAAAACATTACATTACTGAGAACTATAACATATTTGCATGTGAGTCACGACCAGGCCTAATGTTAGCAAGATTGCTAACTAGCTTACTAACTACCGTTATCCCACCATTCAACAGTGAGTCAGCACAGCACACGGACCGGCTCTTGTCAGTGAACAGCACTAGCTAGCAAGCTAACCTAGCATCCCTTGCACTGGCTGAGAAATGTCAAAATACAGTGACCAAGAAGAGTTTTCATCTATAACCCCATTCACACTTACCTATTGAATGGAGAATATCGATAGAGGCGTTGCGATCCGTGCTAATGAGAGACTGGGCTCTCTGAAATTCGACCACTGCTGCAGCCGCCATCTTCCTTATTCAAATGCTGCTTGTATGAAATCTATGTGCGAGGGCTACGTTACGTATCGTACGTTACGTCACTACACCACTTGCATGTCGGGATTTAAGACAATTTGGGAAATGTAGTAACATCAAATAGTGCTCGTATATGTACGTTTCAGGCCTCTTGGCGCACATGATATGTATTGTATTTTATATTTACTATGTAACTAATGCTGCTCTGTCGTTAATCATTCAGCTGTCTGTCATTATAGGTAGGAGGCATTTTAGTGGGGAGTTAGCGTGGGCTTTCCATTCTTAAAAACCGTTTTACACATAATATCATTCACCGTAGATTATGTACAAATGAAACATATATGTCTAACTATGCACCAATCACCCACCAGAAGAGTGACTACATTAATATATTTGTTTATTTTTCCAATAATAGGAAAGAACGTTGGTCTTGGTATAGAATTACTTTCTAATGGACTTGATTGAATTGTTGTTGACTAGAAATGCATGGGGGAAATATACGGCCTGGTTTATTGGCAGACCTAATGGAAAATATGCTGTCACATTTAGTCTACAATTACAGTCAAATGTTTCTATCTCTCTTCAAAGCTTTATCTCTTATCACAACAGTGGAAAAAATAGGCCATCTGGGGCTACCCTTACAAATAAGAACTATAGTAATCCTATATGCCTAATTCATTTTAGAAGGTTACTATATAAACATTACAGTAACACTTTACAATATCAATCATTTGATATTTTAAAATAAATAAATACAAAAATGAAATTTAAAAAAAAGAAATTATACCATAGAAAATTCTATAGTAATACCACCCACAGGGGATGATAAATGTAACCTACATTAAGGTCACTATTAATGGGATTTTGAAGGTTGGTACCAATACCAATATTTTTGGATTGAAGCTGCTGATAGCTGATAATTTGTGCTAATATTCAATATCTTAAAATTGTACCATTTTTATGCACAATAACAGACGACGTGACACTAATATTCTCCATTGAATTAGGCCAGCTCTAGGCCGGGTAACCCACCCAATGGGAAACTCTGGGATGCATTAGGTCGAATTAATTTACAAAAACATTATTAAGCAATTCAATGGGAAAAGAAGTTCACAGAAAATACAATTTCATTGCTTGACCCCACTATTAACTCACTATTGAGTACAACATGCATATTTTAAGGAATATTGTAGTGATACCATAGGAGATTAAAAAATGCCATAAAGTATGATATGTCCACTATAAACTCACTACTGAGTACCACAGGTATACTATGAGTCTGTATAGGAATATTACTGGAATATTAGCGATCCCATATAGGAGATAAAAAATAACGTAAAGTACGCTAATGTCATTATAACTCAGTATTGAGTACCACAGAGATATTATAAGTCCCTATAGTAATCTCATAGGAATATTAAAGTGATTTTTGGTTATGTTAAAGTTAATGTTGTTTTCAACAAACGGGTGATGTGAGTTCATTGTGGTCGGTCTTCTTGACGGGGCGGAGTTGTTGAAACCGGCACGGAGCGGCGCCCCACCACCGCCTTTGCGTCAACCATCTTCGCGCAGTCAGTGACAACACATAGCAGCCCTCGCAGCATCCGCATCTCACGGCCAGGAGGACCAGTAGCACATCTTCATCTCAGCATCCATTCCACAGTTGCCTACCATCGCCTGCACATCACCAATACCCGGCTGGTTAATCCCTTGTTTTGTTTTTCCTCGAACCGGATTGTTTTGTTTGTTTCAATCAGTTTTCTCCGAGATGGTTTATGTTTTATTTTGAGTCGCGTCTCATAAGGAAAGACAGGCTACTGTATAGAGCATCGCTGCAACGCAATTATTTTCCCACTGAGCAGAAGGTAAACATTTGGTAAGTAGGCTTGGTCTGTTTCATTTTGTTACCCATTCGTACTGACATTGCAGTAGTTTTAGATTGCAGTGATTTTAGAGCCAACGTTTTTGGAATACCAGAGATGCGTAGCTATGTCAATTCGCCGAAAATCGAGGATAAACTGGAAGAAATTAGGATGTGAAGTTTGATATAGTCAATAATAGAACCACATTCGTTGTGAACCATCGTAAGGGAGTCAAATAGGATTAAGAAATTGTTCATTGTGAAGCCACCGCCTATTACGGCCAGCATCCTCATTTCGACGCAGACGCTCAGTTTCAGGACCACGGAGAGCTCCGATGTACACAAGTCATTATCACAGGAAGCTGCCAAGCAAATACGTCTATCCTTTAAACACAATAGAGTCCAATAAAGACACATTCGATGTGTAATTTTTGGATGATTTTTCCGGAAACTGGAAAATCAATCATCAGATAGATATACGGTGATGGAATGAAGGATCGAGCCTGATTGAATCCTGCGCAAGTGTGCATAGTCGATTCATTCACTGTTTGTCTTTCAGCTATGCATATTGTAGCCCACTGCAGTAAGGAAGAAAATGGTGTCGTGGAAAAGACTCATGTTTCTCTTGGCTAGTCTATTTTCAAAGACTACATGGCCTTGGCTCTATGCATCAGTAGGCAGCAAATGCGTCCTTCACTTATTATGGTGTTTACGTTTCAGGCTTCCATTTTAGTGAGAGGGGTGTGCTGCCGTGTCTTTCACTTTGACTAGTCGGCCATTGCCCATGAAATCTGGATCTCTCAATATAAGATGCTCATGAATTTACCATGTCCCTCTATGATATAGGTATGTGGGATGTAACTGCTCTAAATAGTTGATAGACAATCATTGATCATAATATTTTATTCTGTATACTATGGGTCTTTTGTAAATTAATGTGGGCTGTAGGGTACAAGGTTACATTCAACTGCTTCAAATGTTTGGATGTTTGCCCTGTGGATTATATTGATCATTTGCAGAAAGGAGGGTACTACTAATACGATCCTTCATTGTTAATGATAGAGCTTTGAGATACAGTCAGATATTCTTTTTTTGCACACATTCATGAAAACATTACTGATGACATTATCTCATGTAATCAAAGTAATTACAGCTCCAATATGAGATCAAATTCTAATCACATTTGTAAATAGCCAATAATGAAGAAATGAATCCTCCACCATTCATTTGTCTGATCACCTATCTGTTCTGTTTTCAACAGTCAATACTGGTCATCCGGAAACGGAGGTGATCTGAATCTGTGCAGAGAGCAGTTTACAGGACGACTCCTGCAGGCTTTAAATGTCTGAGACCAACTGCAGCCTGTAGCCCAGGTCCCCCAGCTCCCAGAAGCATTGAGGCATTGAGACCCTCAGGATCTCCCCTGCCAGACACTCTTCTGACCCGCGGCTAAAGCCCCTGGACACTTCCAGTCACCATGGGAACCGTTCTGTCTTTGTCGCCTAGCTACCGAAAGGCGGCTCTCTTTGAAGATGGGCCGGCCACCGTGGGCCACTACACAGCTGTCCAGAACAGCAAGAACGCCAAAGACAAGAACCTGAAGCGGCACTCGCTCATCAACGTGTTCCCATGGAAGCGGATCGTGGCGGTGTCAGCCAAGAAGAAAGGCTCCAAGAAGGTGCAGCCCAATGGCACCTACCAGAACAACGTCACCCACCTCAACAATGAGAACTTGAAGAAGTCACAATCCTGCGCTAACCTGTCCACCTTCACCCAGGATCAGAGCACTCCGGCCCTCACCAAGAGCTCTAACAACACTGTGTCATCCATCAAGAAGGCCCCCCTGACCAACTCCAATGTGGCTCCTGGGACCCCCAAGAGAGTGATTGTCCAGGCCTCCACCAGTGAGTTGCTGCGCTGCCTTGGGGAGTTTCTGTGCCGGCGTTGCTACCGGCTGAAACACCTGTCACCCACTGACCCAGTGCTGTGGCTGCGCAGTGTGGACCGCTCTCTGCTGCTGCAAGGCTGGCAGGACCAGGGTTTCATCACCCCTGCCAACGTGGTCTTTGTCTACATGCTGTGCCGTGACGTGGTCTCCTCTGAGGTGGCCACGGAGCACGAGCTGCAGGCCGTGTTGCTCACCTGCCTCTACCTTTCCTACTCCTACATGGGCAACGAGATCTCCTACCCGCTCAAGCCCTTCTTGGTGGAGAGCTCCAAGGAGACCTTCTGGGACCGCTGCTTGTCCATCATCAACCTGATGAGCGGCAAGATGCTCCAGATCAACTCCGACCCGCACTACTTCACGCAGGTGTTCGCTGACCTGAAGAACGAGAGCCAGAAGGAGGAGGAGAGGAGCCGCCTGCTCATTGGCCTGGACCGGTGAGGGGACGCTGGGGGGGAGGACAGGGGTCAGGGGAGGTGGGGCATACTCCAGTCTGGCATTTCAAAGTTTCAAAGTTTATTTGTGACGTTATTTATTTATTATTGTCCAAATTGCAGAGGGAGTAGACCCATTATGGAGTACTTGACATTTACAACAACTGTTCTTTGTATTTAATAAGACAGTTCAAGTTTTAGTGGGTGGAGAGGGTGAATTCTGAGGTTGTATGAGGGTTATTTTAACTGATATATCCACATTTTTTCATTGTGTTGGAGAGATAATAGTTGCAATGGTCACCAAAAAGGGGACATGGGGATTTCATTCAGCAAAGAGCAACTGAGCACCCTTTTCTGCCTCCAGAAGACTTGTACTTAAAAGGTCAGGTTATATTTTCAAATGAACAAGGAATGGAACCTGAGAATGAAAGCTTTTTTGACAATGATACTTAAACAAAAAATGCCAGACTTGGGTACATCCTTTGCTAACATACAGATATATATCTATATAAAATACTGAAAAATCTTAAAAAACAATTCAGACAAAAAGACAAAAAAACTTTAGAAAAGGAAGCATAAATCTACAGCAATGAATGTGGAGAGGTCTGAGGATGCTGCAGCCTACCAGTGACCTTCTGACTGTTTGACGATCTGATGAGAACTGCCTACTGCAGGAGGGTGAGGGCCATCGCGTGACTGGCTTTCTTCATGCATCATGGATGAACAGGCATCCCTGGCTGCAAAGCCCTGGCTCTCTGGAATGCCGACACCCACATCCCCTCCTATCACAAGGATACGACCAGACACTTTTGCTGCAGCAATGCATATCTGGCCATCTAGCAAAGAACAGGTGGAGGGGCCGCCAATACTGGATCCATGTTTTTGTGGGTTTGTTTGTGGCCGTGCAACAGGACACGTTGGGGGACGATTGGAAAGACTTGACAACAAGCCAGCATTGCATTGTGGGACTTTTGATCAAAGGACAACAGGAAAAAGATGTATGGCCAATGATTAGTGGTCATACTCTGTGTGTTGAGAAAGACCTACTTTATTTTCATCTGAGAAAAAAATAAAACAAAGTTAATGGATGTTTTACTTCCCAAAGGCTCATACCTATGGAGGCTTATTTATTGATTTTCTGAAGTTTTTTTTTTACTTAGAAATGTAATCTAATGCACGTGTGCCATGCAATTTTACAGAGTTTCGGGGGGGCAGGAGCAATTACTTTTCTTCTTTCTACTTGATTTGTAAACCAACTGCATCTGCATTAGAGAATGCTGTGAACAAAGTGAAACTAGTTTATTTAGCTATGCTTGCTAAAATAGGCTATTTGTTTACCAAGGAATTCTTTTTGTACTTTGTCAATAGGTTGTGTTGAAACCACTTTGGAATGATGGTTCATTTTGTGCTTATGATTCAGCATAGAAAATATTAAAACAGTGCCATATCTAAGATGAAAATCCCGTAGGTCTGAGAAAACTTTGAAAGATGTCCGGCTATCAAACGATGGGATGGATTTTCATCTACTAATGACTGACACTTAATTTATTGCCATATATTTATTCTCTTGGCACATTCATTGTAAATGAAAGATCATGATAAAAAGACTTTGGAAGGGACAGGATATGAGGGTTTTTGCTGGTGGTGAGCTTATCTTTGGTGGGAATGAAGATTGATTATGGTTGATGCACATGAATGTTGCAGGGATTTAATAATGAATATCAAGTTGAAGCCCTCAGATTGAAACCAATGTTAAATCTGACCATCACCAGAGTAACTTCATCAGAGAGACCTTGATAGAATAACACACCGACCCTGTACTTAATAAATAGGCCCTGAAAACGTCCCCTCCCCGTGCACACACCCCAAACTGACCTGCATGAGTAGCTAAGTCAAAATGCTGTTCCACATATCAGTATGGGAAAACATTTTCCAGGTTATTTCAATGTCAGAAAAGGACAGCGTACCTTGAGAATAATCCATCAGTACCATTTGTGTGTAAATCAAATGTAAGGCGACACCACATTTATCCAGGGGCTGGAGGAGATAGATGAGGTAATGGGTTAGATTCCCTTTGACCTCCATGGAGATCATCACATTTTCAATCAGACAAACCACTAGACTAAATGACAGCCTGCAGAAGGCAAAGGGAACGCCGTGACGACCAGGATGGAGAGCATACGGAACAGTTGAGATACATTGATTCTCATGGGAGAGTAGTCGAAGCTACCGTCTGCTGCAGCTCCTCACCATCTCCAGTCACAGCAGATGCTATTTTCACCCTGCAAGCTTCTGTAAACATATTGGTCCAGGGGCAAACCAATTTACTGTTAGAGTTAAATAATGAAACAACCTAGTTTAAATAGCAGTAAGAGAAATGTATTTACTGGTTTTTTACATCTCATCTCAGTAATGACGAGTTGTGCATGCTTTCACTGGCAGTGTTTCCCAAAATGGGACAGTTTATATGGCATTTCATTGCCCACAAAAGGCTCCTGTCGTGTGATGAAAGTCGTTCCTAGAGAATGTTTGGAAGGAATACCTGCCTTTCCTCTGCTGTATTAGTGTGAATCAGAGAAAATGAGCAGTTAGCAGTTGCCTGCCACATGGGTATGTGAGAGCAATGAGAGAGCGGAGTGTTATCGTGTACTAGCGCAATAGGGGATACACACTTCCTTGGATGGGTTTCTGCTCTCGCAAAAAAAAGCAGGGCAACGGGGTCAAGGGTCCAAAGTAGAGAATCTTCTCTCTGTCCACTTGCCCCAACTCACTGAAATGTGCCATTTTTTTCACTTGCATCACTGAGTAGCTGTTTGAGAAAATACTTTTGAAAAGATTATAAAAAATATGAAAAAACAACTCAAGTGATAGTTTAAGATTTCTGTCAAATTCTTTTCTGTATCTTGTTGCGTAATTTGTAGAACATAAAAAGAAACAGTGGTTAGGAACTTCAAAAAGAGTGGCATTCGATGGGTGCATGTGTGCGTGAATGTGCGAACAAGTGTGTGCGTGACTGGGAGAGTTTTATTTGTACAGAAGAATGTGTGAATATTTGTTTTCCTATGGAGAAGAAGTGGAAAAGGGGGCATACACCACACCGGTATACTAGGCTTGGTTTTCCTTAACGGGGGAGGGAGGGGTGTTGACGCTGTTCAATAAAATGTTCTTTTTGAAAAAGTCAAAAAAGACGTTGCTGTAATTGAAACTTTTTTCAGTTGGTTTCTGCTTACTTTAATTTATTTTTGTACTGTGATGGAAAATAAAATGCACTGATCGTTCAAGACGCCCCCTTGTCTTATTGTGCCTCCAACTGTGGACGTAGACACTGTTGTCTTATGTGCACTAGACTTCATCTGCACGTTGCAATGTGTCACTCCCTGGCATCAATGCTAGCGAATGTTATTGGATGTATTAATAACGGCGTCGAGGAGTGTTAGGATTATTATTACCATTATTAAGACTTAGGAGATTGCAAAGATGAGGGAATGAACCAAACATCTGAGGATAGAGATCAGTTGTCTCAAACCATGTGCCATGGAGAGCCATGTGTATACAGGTTTACATTCCAACCAAGCACTACAGCAGCTGACTTCACTGATTAGTTCCTCCTCTCTGGTTGAAGGTCTGCAAATCAGTGGAATCAGTGTTGGAATGAAAACCTGCACACAAACAGCTCTCGATGACACATGGTTGGAGACACTGTCCTAGAAGTGTTGCCAGCAGGACACACTCAGTATCTAGCAAATATGTTGAGAGCATAGACAGACAGACAGAGCTACAGATAGACAGATCTGCTTGGGTCAGGTCATGTATGATTACTCTGTGTGCATCACCCACTTTCCATTCAGTTCCATTCATCTACCCCTTGGTCAACCACTACTGTCTTTGTCACTGCCCCCTCCATCCCACCTCCCACCTCCCACTAGTAGATAATCATCCATCAGCCAGTGGATTAGCAACGCCTGCCGAGGTAGCTGGTGATGGCTGACACAGCGGCAGTGGGCAGAGGTGTCGTCATGCCGACTGCAGGGGTTTTAAACGTCTCGACGTCACCCAGCGAAACAGCTGTTAGTGGGTGGATTGACGGTCGGCTCTACCCAGCTATTACCACATCACACGTAGAAGACAACAGCTGGCTTCGGAGAACGTTAGAGCACTCCTTGCATGCTATCCAGACTAGACACAAATAAACACGCAAACAACAAGCTTAAAGAATACACGACACGGAGACATTAGACCACATAAATTTATTAATAAAACGATTAATGAAATCATTTTCATTGTGGAAAATCATGGAATGCAGAACCTGCATCTACGCAGAACATAGTTGTACATAGTAGTACATACAACAGTGAGGCTCCCTTAGATTTGGTCTGTGTTTCCTTTTATTTATGGATTTGTAGCATTGAAATATTACACAAAAATGCTAAATATAAAATTAGGCACATATTGGATGGATGTGTATAAATGTAGGTTTCTCATATTTTGTGTAAAACCACAGAGTATGGAATACATTAGGGAAAAAGAGAACGATTTGTTTCATGATAACCCTTCGTCTAGTGTGGATGACCTTGATAATCAACTTGCCAAATGTGTGGGGAGAAGTGAAAAAACACTGAGACAACTGTTGATGTGTACTTGTTAAGATCTCACTAGAGAGAACTGTGAGGGAAGGAACACGATGGCACAGGTAACCCACTTTTCACCTTCATCTTTGTCAACCTTTTTTCCCATTTCTAGGAAGAGCCTGTCATTTTTACATTCCCGGTCTTCCTACCCTAAGAAATTCCAATTACATCCCCCCTTTTATGGAATATGAATCACTGGTAACAAAGTTTGGATCAGTATGTACATTTAGGGTTAATATAGTCAACTTTGAATGGGATTTTGCAATTATTGCCTATGTACGGTAAGCTCATTGTTACGGATGTTTTGTTGTTGGCGCAGACTTTCTTGTATCTCTCTGTCTAACACTACTCCTGGGCACAGGAGGGTCTAAGAAAAAAAACAAAAAAACACAAAAGCCTTCACTGCTCAGCAGGATGGTACAGTCAGCCCACCTGGGCAGGAAGCCAAGTGATTTGATAGAGGAAGGAAAGTGAAAATACAGAGGGGAAGGAGGGAGGGAGGGAGGGAGGGAAGGAAGGAGGGAGGGAGGAAACATAACAAGTAGAGGGAGTAAAGAAGGAGAGGAGGCCATGCGAGCCATTGTTCACCGACAACAGTCTCCCTCCCCCTGAGAGGAGAGGGGAGGAGAGAGAGAGAGCCGCTGAAGTGAGAAGTGACAGCGGGTCCATTCTAATGATGAGTAGTGAATAGCAGAGCAGAGAGGAGAGGAGAAGCCCTGGTGGGAGATATCATGCTGGAGGATATGTGCACGCACACACACACACACACACACACACACACACACACACTCTCTCTCACACACACACACGCGCACACACACACCACCCCTCACAGGCAGCCCCTGGGCCTAAGCTCCTATGAAAACCTTCTATTAGCGCTACCAATGTCACTTGACTAATCCCCGCTATAAATACACCATTTTCCCCAAACAACTCTTTTCTGCTTTAAAGTGCCTCATCAAGCGACAGGACGAGGTCATTCAGCACAAAGCTGCAAGGTAAAATGGAGACTTGCTTCTTCAAAAGACGGGGGCATTTATGAACTAATTAAGATAAACGACTTGTTCGGACAATACTCGGGTACAATTAGCGGACTGCGGTACTCGTGACAAGTTGTTTTTCCCCCCGGTGAAAGTATTGCTGACTGTGGTGACCAGCATGCTGCCACTTTAACTCCGCCAAGCATCCAGGGAGCTCCGACTCATCATAACCTTGGGCTGTTGTTCCCCAGACCGCAGTCAATACTCCTCACCCAGTCAAACACACACTTAAGGTGTAAGAGCTGTTAAGGTGTTGCTTCTCTCGTCGTAAGGATGTGTGCTGTGCCGTTTACAGTCATATAAATATCACATCCTTTACAGCCAGGTCCCATATTTTATAGGATCAAAGTATATGAATAACTTGGTTCCTGCTGGATGATTGATAACTGAGGGTTTAGCGTTATATGGACCAGAGGCCACCACATTCACCGATGGGAATGTAAAGTCTACATATGCACAAGAGGCAATAATAAGCGTTAGTAAGCAGCAAATACATCTATAAAACAAAATACCAGACAGGTATTTTACTGTAGCCGTGGAGGGATATTAATATTATACATGCTGTATGAAGACAAACAGACATATTGAGCTGCTGGTGCTTGGAAGAACTTAGTGTAAATATAACAAACATATATCTAACAATGAAAACAGAGTGAAACGTTTTAACACAGCTCCAAGTGTTCCTTGTGATAGTGTGATTTGGTTTTCCATGTTGAATTTCACATGATCAGCCCCGAATCAGCCGATGTCTGCAAGTCTTTCCTCATTCATACAAAAACAGCCTATGGTCCATTCCGTCCTCAAGCAGGAGCTAAACTATGTGTGAGCTATAGATGGGGAGGTACAGTAGGACAGTGGTGTGGTTATATTGCTGGGGCGAGCAGTCTTTAGTGAGTTAAGAGACTTCACATCCTCTGACCTCCATTCCCTTCACCATGGGCCCCTAGCCAGGCTCTCTGGCACAGAGCCAAGGAGAGGAGAGGGCAACGCGTCAATGGGCCAATCAACTCACATTTATGCACATGCCCACATGCACACGCACTCCCACACACACACACACACACACATCTGTGCATGCACACGCGCACACGCACACGCACACACACGCACTCACTCTCTCTCTCTTTGACGAAGGGGATATTTGTCAAGAACCAGCCCATTCAAAAGGACAAAGGGCCACTACAAGACATTAAGCCATTGATGCAATGCAACAAATGATGCTATGTTCAGGGACTAGAGTTCACATGGGATTCTACAGTACTGTCCGGTGAGCTTTCAATCATCTTAAAAGAATATGAAGAGTTTTGTTCCCTAAATGAAAGATCCAACACTATTTATATTTCTCTTCCATTCTTCAGTTATAGTTATAACATCCCTTTGTAGACCAAACTTGGTATAAGTGCTGTGCATAAAACATATTTGAAGTATAATCTTATGCTGTTCACATATATTCTAACTTATAATATATAAGCACTATCAGAGTATTATAAATGTACAGACGTTGTAGCAGACAGAATAAGATGCAGGATTTAAATTATGAGATTTTAACGCTTCGCTTGAAGCAGGCTGCGACGTTCAGGATATGCTCAACACATCCTACTCAACGTCCTGTGACAAACACACTAACAATGAATTAGATTTGACACTTGTGCTTGAGACACTGACAAACCACTGAATCACTCCGTCTCCCGTTCCCACATGTGATCTGAAACACGTATTATACCACAAACAGGGAACTTAAAATATATGGAGCCAAAATTAGAAGCTGAAGTTCCATTAATTTACCATCTAGGTAGGTAGGTCATCGAAGAAGGTCCTCGCTATTATTCCTTGGAATATAACTATAATACCAAGTCTTCTGATTCATAGAAAATAATTAAAGCTGGCTGAATATCTTGCAAATATCAGAGTCATACCCACATATCACTACATTTTTCAAGGTTTCTTTTTTGATATGGCTCTGACATTGCTGCAAGGATTATAAATCCTGCACAGCCTGTGGATTTTTTTTTTCATTATGCAACATCAGAGGCTCTGAGAATAGTTCCCCTCATAATCTCCTCTCACCTTGACTACCCTAGTTTTGTCTCACCACACAGTATTTCATCCACAACAAACTAGACACTGTACAATAGAAATCAGTGAGAGGGAAAAAAGATCATGTCTTTGGTGGATTATCTTATAGTGCATGTATTTAAACCTGCTCAGCCAATAACATTTCACATGTAGGCGTATTGTAAATTTCCTGTTCAGAACATTGCATAGGAATACGGCAAATTTGGCATGGCTTTGCATTTGAGGATTCAATTAACCTATTCCTCCTACAGAGCTGCTATAGTACACCACAGAGCCACATCAGCAGCAGCTCAGCAAACAGGAGAAGTGAATCAGAAGTGAATCATCATCTCGGCCTGGTTTGCAATGTTTTGCCACCGTCTTCGTTGGCCATTCTTAGTTTCCGGGCACAGCCAGTATGTAACCGGACCGGCTCTTGGTGAAGTCTGGTTGCGACTGGTTGATCTTGGGCTCAATGATGACTGTACACTTCCTGCCGTTCATGCTGCACTGAATGGGACTGGAGATGTTCACCTGCAGCTTCCTCTTCTCACTGCAGAAAGATAACAAAAGAAGAAAAAGAGGGCAAGTGAGAGGTGACACCTTTGGTAAAGCACACACATTGATGAAGCTGGGATACAATCTAGGTTTGCTCATAGAACCATTTGATCAATTGATTTCTTCCCGTACAATTCAAGCCACCAATTAGCAGCATGATGATATTTGAAAATGATTGACCAAACGTGAGCTTCCTTACTGTAACCCTAGCATATAGGCAACTCTGCTCACTGGCTTGGCAATGCAGTCAATCATAGCTTTAACACAGAAATAAAATATGCAGAACCATTAGTAGTAGTAGAGAGAGAGGGAGAGAGAGAGAGAGAGAGAGAGAGAGAGAGAGAGAGAAAATAAG
Organism: Hoplostethus atlanticus; assembly: GCA_034670405.1. Taxonomy (NCBI): domain Eukaryota; kingdom Metazoa; phylum Chordata; class Actinopteri; order Trachichthyiformes; family Trachichthyidae; genus Hoplostethus; species Hoplostethus atlanticus. The sequence goes on from JAXDDX010000086.1 coordinate 742,165, forward strand.
ATGAGATGAGTGGGAGGGAGAGGGAGAGGGATTGTGTGTCTCTGTGTGCTCATGTGTGTTTCCATAGATAGAATATACAGAGAGGCCGTTAGATAAATAACAGATAGGAAACCAGACAAGGGTGCTGTTGGAGGAATGATCCATATGGCGGTGCTGGGTCTGTAGCACAGCAGCGGATTGGCTTTTAGCGCCTGTCACATCTAGTTAGGCCTTTTCTGGGCGAACGGGCGTTTTGCCTCGTTTCCTCTTAAACAGGATCGATGAGGGGAATCAAAGACTGAGAGGAAAAAGGCATACATTGTGAGGCTGAGACTGCGAGAAAGATGTAATGTAATGTAAATGTGAGGGGGAACGAGAGAATGATAGTGTGATAATTATTTTCTGCTCGAGAGAGAGAGAAAGAAATCTAATGTAAATGTAAAGGGGGGGGGGGGTGACAGCAAAGCAGAGTGTGATAAATAGACAGAGATACTTGTCTTCCTGTGTAGCACAGATAATAAAAAAAAATCGTGACAGTTTCCCACTGGCACAGTTGCTGACGAAAGTTGTCTGAGCCGTTTGTAAACAACCAACAGTAAATTATTGTTGGGTTCATTATTGCAGCATTTAGCTGTCCATCTCCCGCTGTCAAATCTAAAGTCAGTAAATGAGTCATCTGAACCTCATGACACCGGCCTGTTGCGCAACGACAATAAGTCATAAACAACAACAAGGGCTTCAGCTACCCACGCCGCACTCCTCTGCAGAGGGTACATATCCATCTAGCTTTCTATCTCGCCTTACGCAGTATGAAGAAACACAGGGTAGCACTGCCGCTGGTTTCCATGGAAACTCCCCTGAACTGGACTCCTCCATCTGTCATGGCCGCCGCTGCCAGCCAATGGGGTTTTGTGTGTGTGTGCGTGTGTGTTTGTGTGTGTTCTGATAAATGTCTCTTTCTCTTTCCATCTCTCATCCCATTCCTTCTCCATCTCACTGTCTCGCTGGATAGCCGGAGGGGATACTATGCAATGCTACTCTTGAAGGGCATGCAGGGTTAGGCTCACAAACACAAAAAAAAAATCACACACACACACACACACACACACACACACACACAGAGTAGAGTACATCCCCACAAGGCTTCCATTGGACACACCAAGAGGGCATTTGACACCTTTCTAATGTGTCAGCAGCAACGCCTGCTCCTAAATAAATACTTTGGCATTCCAATAAAAAGCAATAGAGCATTTCATCTCTGAATAGAAAAACATGATCAGTTTAATCTTAAGGTCACTGGCTGGTCTTTTCCATTAGGAGCTGGCTTGAGCCAGCCGCGGCCCCAGGGGCAGACTTAGTCCTTCGCTGGATGGCCTTTCCTACTGGAAAATCAATTTTTTCCTTCTCTCTACCCCCATCCTGTGTGTCTGCATTTGTCCTTCATGCCATGTGAGTCGAGGCTCACTTGTGCCCCAAATACCACCACCTCTGTAGGGAGGGGGGGAGGGAGGAAAGGAGTGAAGGGTGAGGAGGCTGAGGAATTAGGAGACAGAACAGTAAGGAGTACAAGGGTAGGGGTACTGAGAGATCAGAGTGAAGAACAGGAAGTGGGTGAGAAAAAGAGCATTAAGAAAGAAATAACAATGGGGGAAGAGGAAGAGAGAGAACCAGGACTGCCTCCTGTCTGCGAAGCCATCTAGTCCCACCTCTGAGTCATCCCTTTAAGAGTGTAGCTGGCTCTCCACCAAGCTCTCCTGACTGCTGAAAAATATATGAGTGCTGCAGGTGGAGAGGAAGGGTGGGACACTCTGCAAAGCTGTGACTTGCTGAAGACTCCAGACTTCTGGGAGGAGAGATCTATCTCTCCTCACTCCTCACTATGATGACAGTGCTACTTTGAGATGAAAAATCACAGTGCTCTCATCACGAAGCCTATGAGGCAAAACACTGAAGATGAAGAGTTTGGTTCCAAAACTATTATGGTAAATCGTATTAACCATTTAAACAAATTGATTCCTGCTCTTACAGGATGAGCAAACTGACTGTGATATTATTGAAGCTAGTAGTTGCCTGAAGACATCTAAATCAAAATCAAAATACTGATGAGGAGTCTAGAATAACCTGTATGTCTGAAATATTGAACAGAGAACATCAGGCAACATTCTTGGCGCTATCCTATCCAGCTGATTATCAAGGAGACAACAACAATACAATACAAATTTGTGCAGATAATTGCAAACGGGCTGTGGGTGTTGCAGAATAGTTTGCCACAAAGCCAGGATAAAGATAGAGTTAAGAGACTGAGACAGCCTGTGAAAATATGATGATTAACAAGAGTGCAGGTTTGGCGCCAAGAGCAGAGCATGAAGGCACAGCCGAGCCTACACACCGGTTTGCGTGCACATCCACAATGTACACAAATACACCCGTGCACATCCACGCACGCACTCAACCTCACAGCGGTATCTCAGCAGGCTGATGCGGATTGGAGCAGGAGATGAGCCCCGTACCGTTCATCTGTCAGAGCCTCGGTACTGATCTCCTCCTCACACACAACTGATGCTGCTCTATAAAAATCACAGCCCCTTCACATCAATATCCCACTCTGTATCTGTGTGTGTGTGTGTGTGTGTGTGTGTTTGGATTTATTTGTGAGACCACACTGAGATCAAGAGGGAAATGCAGGAAGAGAGGAGAAACCATGCAGACATGTACTGTGTTTGTGTGTGTGTGTGTCTGGGTCTGTGGGATAAGGGGGAGGGGGGCACAGACTGCACAGAGCCATGCTGCTTTCATATTTGATAGATAGCCAGGCTACTCTCCAGACTCAGCGTGCCTATTACAGCAACACCCCCCATCTCTTCAGCCACGGCAGGAATGGACACAATCCTTGGAAAACAAAGCATACTTGGCCCTCCCATATCCCATACTGATGTATGTATGTATGTATGTATGTATTTAACCAATGCAGGTTAAAAATGATAATGCCTTACACAATAAGCAATCACCTACAGTAGAGAGACGGTATAGAGAGTCTGAGGATGGGTGTGCAGCAAACCCTTGCATTTCAGGGAACCCCACACTCCAATATCAGTTTATAACGGCCTTCAGTTTTCAGTTTAAGAAACATTCATTGAAGGTTAGATGATATATCAAAATTAAAACGCTGTGTCACATCCCAACTTCCTGTCTCCCCTCTGAGACACAATCATTATGACCCAAATATAAAATGGGACACAAAAAGGGTAGAGTGCAGTTGTTTTTAGTACCTGTCTCTGTTCCCCTTTTTTCTCTTTAACACCGTTTCTCTACTTCCTCCCTGAGCCACCCACTCAATCCCTGCAACCACATGGATCTGCATTAACTCCAGAATTAACACAGCAGCATCTCCCCTCTCTCTCTCTCTCACATGGCTGCATCACACGTCTCACGTGCTCCGTGGGTACATGTTCACACATATACGCACATTGCCACTGGAGAGGAAATGGAAACATTAACACAAAATGCAGGTAGGCGCGCACACACACACACACACACACACACACACACACACACACACACACACACACACAAACACACACACACACACACCAAGTTGTCAGTCTTGTTGTGGGTGACAGGAGACAGGCAATACGAGGCAGGCCCACCAGTCTAGATGGATGGAACAGAGCTGGGGTTGAAGGACTGGCCATCCTGCTGGCGATGGCCCAGTCTGCCCTGCTTTACAGGCTAGGGTTTAGGTTGTTGTTAGTTATGAGTATTGAAAGCAGACTGGAGGCATATCTCAAGAGAACAGACATTCAATCAGTGGAAAGGGGTTACAGCAAGATAGAGCCAATTCCCTCTGCCTAATGTTTATAAACCTGCATCAGCAAATGGCCACAGTAGCGCTCTTCAATTCTCAATGTATGTGCTTATTCTTCATGTCTTTGATTGTTTACCTTACTTCACTACCTTAATTCACTCCACATCCTCTTATTTCTCCTCTCAGTTGCCAAAAGGCGTCTTATTCAGTGTTAATGCACTTGACTAGACCACTACAAACTACAGAGAATAAAACTGTTAACTCAAACACAGAAACTCTACCCACTGAAAACCTCCTACTATAACCAAAGCTATTGTTCATCACATTATAACAGAAGACAGCTTTTGCTTTCAGTATTTACTAAGCTGTGAAAGTACAGCAAATCTGGGTGTGGATATCTCCCCTTTATCTCATTTCTTGCTCCCCTTCTTCCTTCTTTCTCCTTTTTTATCTTCAATATTTTTCTCTAAAGAAAAAGAGCTATACATAACGGGAGGGATTACTAAGTAGGTCACTTTAAAAAAAAAATGGCGGAAAATGCATTAGCAGCAGAAATGGTATTGATGAAAACTGTATCCCTACATGTAAAGAAAGAAAGAAAGAGGAAGAAAAAAATCAATCTTTGGGACAGAGGGAGAGGGGGAGTCCAGTGGCGAAGCTGCCAAAGAGGCTCACATCAAAGGGGCCGATACAGTGGACCTGCAGTCCTGCAGCTCCGGCTCTGAGCCTCTGAAGGATGAGGACCAGAGAGACAAAGAAAAGAAGGGAAGGGTCAAGAGCTGTGGAGTAGGGGGCACTGGATAATACTGTATAACGGGATAATCCGCTCGTTGGTCACATTCTCAAACACGTGAGGTGTCATCCTATTAGGCGGTTGTACGAGTGCATTATTGCCCCATAACACACATCAGAGTTTACAATATTGTGAGGACTAATCTCCCTAACTCCCATGGGAATCCATTTGAAACTGCAACGTACTGTAAACGCTGGATGGACGCCTCGGTAATTTGCTACACTAGAGTATTTATTGCCTCGCAGTGAGTGGGATAGATAAGTGGGCGGCAACACGTGGGCCTGACCGCTGGCAGGTTGTCCACATGCTAACAGGAGATACTCCTATTCCCACGGGGCAGTGAGTGAACGACGGCTATCGATAACAGCTACTCCTCCAAGCTGTTCCTCTAGTGTTTACCGAGTCCTCCAACAAAAGGGGCACACTTCTCCCATCCACATCCCCCTGTTTAAAGCATCAGTGGGAGATGAAGCAAGACCGGAAGTGTACAAAGCAAGGGCCCCTCTCTCTGGGGGGCCCCTCTCTCTGGGGGGACACCGAGGCAGCTACACAGATGGCAGAGGCTCTCTTACACTGCAGGGCCACAATAGCCCCGCAGCAGGGGTGTTTTCACAGCCTTAAACAACCATCAGGGGGTTCTCCAATTCTGTAATGGCTCATTCTCATTGTTCTTTTTCTTTACTCAATGATCAGCAGTGCCTTTGGTCTTTCAGAAATGACTCTCCACCATCACATGGGTGAGTGGAGTTGGCTTAAAGACACATTACGCGAATCAATAAGCTGGCACAGAGTGAGATGGAATAGAAAAGCAAGAGGGGCAGCCTCAATTAGTTGGTCATTATTGATGGGAGACTGCTCACTTGTGAAGTCATGTCCCCTCCAGTTTTGCTCATTAAAAGGCAATCAATACATCAATCAAGAGTTCATCTATTGACACTTCACTGTTCTCTGGTCGGCGGTAGGCAGATGCTGGTGACCCCAGTGGGAGAAAACAGACAATGAAATGCTATCAGAGTTGATCTGCTCAGGGCTGGATGTTACATGAGGAGAGAGGAATGGAAAAGGGAGGGAGGGTGAGAAGGAGGTGTGATGTATATACAAAAGCGAAGGAGAGGAGAGAAAGTGAGAGGAAAGGAGAGACAGTGGGAAAGAAGGAGAGGTGGTAGGAAGAAGAGAAAGGTATGATGAAAAGATGGTAGATGGAGAGATTAGTGACAGGTGGGAGGGAAGAAAGGAGGTTGGCACAGAAGGTGAAAGAAGAGAAGGATGGAGAAAAGAGGGGAATGGGGAGAGGAGGGATAGAAGAAGGGATCAAGGGAGAGAGAAAATAAAATAAAGGAGGGAACGATGTAGGGTTGAAGGTGAATGGGGCCAAGGAGAGAGCAGAGAATACGTTGAGGTTAATCAAAACTGGACTGACAGGGGGAGATGACAAGGTGCTGTTGCTGGGTGGAACGAGGAGGGGGTATGACAAGGTGCATGTAGAGGTCACTGGGGAGAGCACAGAGATAGAGGGCAATATAATATCTAGGCCCCTACATCATCTAAGCTATAGAGCACTTAACCAATGCTTTTATCCAAAGTGACAGCAAGACGCTCGGCTACAGTAAGTGCATACATTTCAGTATGGGGAGCTCCTGTGGGAATTCAGCGCCCTACCCTTGGCACTGCTTCAGCTGCACTCTTACCCGTTGGCTACCCTGGTAGTCACTGGCATGATAGCAGATTAAATGAAGTGCACACTATATGTTGTGTAACATACCTATATATACACTCCCTCCCATTTTGACTACTATACTTTATATATATATATATATATATCTACACACACTTTAGGTATAAATATATAAATATACCTAAAAATATATTAAATAAAGGCCGGTCCCCAATAAAAGCCAGGGTAAAAAAAAGAATTACCAGAAAGTATAAATTCATACAATATTTAGAGCCTAAAATATTACAATTACTAAAATGTCACAAAATATATCACCAAAAAGAAAAATCTGCAATGGTACTAACATGTTTATCTGGTTGCCATGGATGCAGATGGTGGCGTGACAATGTTGGATTTCATTACCAAACATAACTGCTTGGAACACCACGCAGCTTTGCTCAAGTAGTTCTTTTTATTTCAGCCAGTCATTATTCTTATTCTTATTACTACTACTAGTAGTATCTGACATTAGTTGCCTTTATTTTTAGGCTATAGACCTAAAAAGGTAACATAGGTAACAACAGGTAATATAAATATAAAACTATAAATGCTCAAGCAGATTAGTAGTAAATTCTATCACTTTTAGGCATAACAGGTACCAGAAAAGAAAATAAAGAAATAGAAGATAGAAGATTTATCTGGTAGATGATGCAGTATGCTCAAACCAGTGTCCACCAGAGGCAGCAACCAATCACTCGCTGAATTTGAGCCACAGGGCTGACAGATGTGTGTAAAGGGGAGTCCCATCCTCTGAAACACCGTGGAGAGTGACTGTCTGGGGCACTAATACATGGTAAACACAACATGGTTCTACTGTTGGGGCAACACCCAGGTGACCCATGCTTCCTTGTGTGTGTGTGTGTGTGTGTGTGTGTGTGTGTGTGTGTGTGTGTGTGTGTGTGTGTGTGTGTGTGTGTGAGGCTGTTTAGCAGTCAGGCTGCTCACAGCTCTGCAGTGATGCGGCGCTGGGCCAAGTGGAAAAGTAGGTCAGATCAACTGTCACATTCACACATACACATTTATTTTACTTATACACACTCTCCTACACACGTGCATTTGCTCACTCGCAAAATATTCTCTCTCACATACATACACATTCAGTCACTCTGGCATGCTCTTGCGCGTGCACACACAGGCACACACAGACATACACACTCTCTTTCTCCCTTGTCTGGCCCCTCCCCACCCATCATCCACCCAGCCTCCCCCAGGCTGCAGCACTGTGCCAAGAAGATGAGCAGGACTCCCCACTGGTCCATATAACAATGACTCTGAGTGTGTGTGTGTGTGTGTGTGTGTGTGTGTGTGTGTGTGTGTGAGTGTGAGTGTGAGAGAGAGAGAGAAAGAGAGAGAGAAAGAGACAGAACTATGTTTGTTTTTGTGTGTTTCCCTGAGCATCTGTGCCCACAGAAAATATTGGTATATATACAGTATGTGCATGTGTGTGTGTAGCTCACATGTACTATATGTGTGTAAGAGAATTATGCACTAACATGCATGCAATTCCACGTTGGGAAGTGGAAGTTATAAAACGACTGTAGATACAGCCATTATCTTGAAAAATGACTAAAGCAGTAAACAGTAAAGCAGAGCGATTCATGTTAAAATAAAGGTTGACGAAACTGTTTTCTTTGAAACTCCATCCCCTTTGATAGAGTTCTCTCTCCCGTATTTATCTCCCTCTCACTCTTTAGGCTTTATGCTGTAAATCCCATCTGTATGGGATCTTTTCTCTTTCTGTGTCCATCTCTCTCTCCATCCCTCCACCTGTGGTCTGAGAGATGTGGTGTTATTATTTTCAGCCAGCAGGGTTATTAATGGATCACATATCAGACAAACATGGATCCAATGGTTGCCATGGGAACTGCATCCGCAGCGCCCCAGAAAGGAGGGAGGGAGGGGAGGAGGAGGAGGAGAGGTGGAATGTGAGCTGAAAAACAAGGGAGAGGGGGAAGAGCAGCAGTGGGAGGGTGATAGACAGAGAAAGGGAAATCGAGGAGGGATGAGGGGAAAGAGGGGAGAAGCGAAGCCCACTTGGTTCAGCCTGAAATATTTGATTCAGCAGAAAGGATGACCTTGATGGGGGAGACAAAGGCAGCTTGGCTTTCTCTCTCTTGTTCCCTCCATCTCTTTCTTTCTCCTTCTCTCTGCCCCTCTCCCTCCCTTTCTCTGTCTCCATAACGTACTATCAGTGATGAACATAATGCCATCTCCAGATATAACAAAGTGCAGAATTGCACATTCATTCACCAACATCGATTTCTTCCATAGATGCAACTAACACACACACTCAACAACAGATCTGATTTCTCAAAGAAGAAAAGAAAAGAATGGATTGCTTTCTCGTAACTTGTGATTGTGATTGCCTCCAAAGAGTGGGTTAAATCTCAGCACAGAAGAAAATAATAATGCCTGCTGCTGAATAAAACCCTTCATCTGACTCTCTGAGTGAAAAATAATGAACAAAGTGAATATGTCTGCAGTGAGAGTCTGATGAGGATGGCTTACCACTGAACCCTAATGTGATCCTTGATTGGTTACCTGATCGAAGTGAGAGACAGATATGACTTTGGCAGATTTCTTTTTCATACTCAACGTCACCTATGTCTCTCTCTTTCTCCTTCCTTTCCTTCCCTCGTCCTCACTCCTTTCTGTTTCACTTGATCTGCTTTGCATGGTTTTCAGTCTATTGCTACACCTTTGCTACCCACCTCTCTCTCTCTCTCTCTTCTTTTCCCTCTTCTCCCTTTGTCACTTCCAACCCACCTCACATCCCTCCCTCTCCTCCTCTCACTATTCCCTATTTCCAAGCCCCCTGGTGCCTGACTCTCTCACTCTCTAACACTTTCTCTTGGTTTCCTCTGCCTCTTTCTCCCCTTCTCTCTCAATCCCACCTTTCCACGCCCTTTCAGTCCTTCCAGTCCCCCCCAGCCATAGTCCTCTCTCTCCCCTTGCCCCCCCTTTTGCAGTGCCACAGCCTTGTCCGGCCCAGATTAGACAGGGTGAGGTTAGATGTGAAAGCCTTCTGGGCAAGGGCAGGAGCAAGGGCAGCAACACAAGGTGACCACATCACTCTATCAGATCAATGAAGGGCAAGGGCATGAAGGGACTGCCATACTACTGCTGACTCACACTGTATGGGACAGGGGAGGGCAGAGAGACTGCAAGGGAGAGGTGGGGGGAGACAGAGAGAGGGAGAGAGAGAGAGAGAGGTGGAGGGGATGGTACAAGTTAGAGAAGTGAGCAATGTTAAGAGAAATTATCAATGGAAGGAAGCACGCTTGAAGACAGATATGGGGTGTGTGAATCCACAAACGGCTGTCACACAGAGACAGATCTAAAAAGTTTATAGTATTATGAATTGGGTCTCCAAGCCATCTGTCTTATCTTCCTCTGTTCCCTAGTGCTCCAGAAAGAGAGAGAGAGAAAGAGAGAGAGAGAGAGAGGAGTAAACTATCAATCCCCTCAGAGCGCTGACATACAGGAGAGAGGACTGGAGACGTGGGTTAATGAACTCTTGTCAATGACTGCTGCAAAGAGGGCAGGAAGAGATGGAGAGAAGAAAATAAATAAATAAACAAATAGAGGAAGAGAAGAGTAGGAAGAGAAAGTAATCAAGAGTGGGAATAACTGGGAGAGAGTGGCAGAAGAGCCATCATTGAGCCCTTTACACAAGCATCTCTCTCTGCCCCCCCCACCCCACATACACCCACCCCCCCATTATCAATGTACTCTGCAAGGTTTTTCATTTGTCACCGAGGACATCGACAGCGGTGGTAGCAGCCGGTGCAGCCAAAGCAAACTGTTGCCACAAAAACCCCTCCACAGCGCTTTTCTCAGAAACCATTTCTAGCAGCTTACGCAACGCAGCTGCTACAATGACAGGAAGAAAGAGATTACGTGAGCCCGGGACTTACAAGTATCCGTCATGGAGGAACTTTGTCATTAAGTCACACACCGGGTGTGCTATCTGGGTGTAAATGACATACTGTTGCACAAAACTAACAGTAAAAACTAACAGTAACAGACCTGATATAGATTTCTACCTGTCAAAGCACTCCAGGTGTTTGCTTGTAAGATACAGCATTATTTTGGCATCAGTATTACGAGTTATGTTGCATTCGGTGGAGTTAAGTTCTCAGCTCCTTAATCTGCAGTTTACCACCTGTGAGAATTGAGGCTCTGGATGAATAATTCAACACCAAGCTATTTTTAAAATAACTACTCAGCAGGGATGGTGTGAAGCAAGAGGGTATGGCACGTGTGATGCAGCAATCAGTGAGAAATAATCAGCACATGCAGGTTCAACTTCATTCAAATGGGTGTGCTGCGATCTACCCAGTAAGGGTCTTCTTCTTCTTCCATTGAGCAGGTGCGCGGTTGGGGGTTACGCGCCTTGCTCAAGGGCAAATCAGTAGCAGTTACCGAAGTTTTTTTTTCCCCAGATTTGTCTTTTGGAAGCAGCTGAAACACTAAATAGTCCTCAATAGTCTTCATAAAAAGGTGGGTACTATACTCTCTGCCGCCAAGGGGTCAAGCAGCATCACGACCATAAACACTTTTGAATGCTTTCAAATTGTGGGATGCTGCTTGCAGTGGCTCTTCAAATACACCATTCTACCACAGTGCTTTTCCAGGAACCAATTCAAACAGCGTGCATGAGCGAAAGAGAGAGAGAGAGAGAGAAAGAGAGGGAGAGATAATGGAAAGAGACAAGGGGAAAAAGCAATAGAAAGAAGGGGGAGGGTACAATAAATGTTATCAATACAGGAAGGTGAGACAAGTACCTGGAGGTGTGGGATGTAATCTACAGCTAAACCATTTGGGAGGAATGATTTTGTCTCTGATTCTGCAGAGTGTTTATGTGTGACAGATGTGGGGTGTCTGCTCTCCCGTCCTGGCAGGGCAAGAGGAGGGCGAGAATGCTGCAGTAGCTGCTGCGTGGGGTGCATGTCAACACAGAGAGAGTGAGAAAGCGAGAGTGGTCTGGCCCATCTAAATATAGGCCCCAACAGCAGCACGGTCTTAAATATTTCATCGCCTCCTCTCCTGAAATGGAGGAGGGGGGAGCCGAGGGAGGGAAGGGGAGAGAAAAGGAGAGAGTAAGACAGAGCGAGAGAGAGATGGGGAAGTGGAGAGAAAGGTAGGGTAAGGGGTGCGGTGAGGGACTGAGATCAATATAAAGGGGATGTAGTCAAAAATAGGAGGCTGGAAAAAAAAGAGTTGAGAGGGGGAGAGGAGCAAAGGAAGGAGGGAGGGATGAAGGGAGGGAAGTTGAAGGCATGAGAATCTAATCCTTCTGCTTTTTATGCAAAATGAGGACGGGAGTATTTGTGAATTTCTCCAGACAACTGGTGCGTCATGGCAGATAAGAGGGTTATCTTCTTATATATGTGTTGCCTAATTCTCTGAATCACTTCTATTTGAGGCAACTTGGTACGGTATTGATACGTTTCTGAAGCGTTGACACTATCTGAAAATAAAAAGCACTTCAGTCTTGAGCAAAATCAAACATCATAATGACATAAAAAAAAGCTTAGAGCCCAGCAGATTTAGAAACTCGGTCAAAAACAAACAAAGCTTATTGAAACTCAAGAGTAGACACAGGCACTGCAATGAACAGGGTTTATTATCCGACGCAGAGTCATTCTGCTTTGGCTGTGCTGTCACTTTGAGGAGGATAAAGAGTGTTGCTTTGACACAGGCTCCCTGTGTGCTGCTGTAAGCTGCCCCTCTCTCTGCTTGCTATTGTGTGTGTTGTGCACTGTGCAGCATGTTGAAGGAGAGATAAAGGTTAAAGCCACATCTACAGGGAGCTGCGGAGGGGGCGCAGCATGCAAATGCACATGCATATAGACTGCCTCTCAGGAATGCATGTGTGCATGCATGTACACATTGTACTGCAATGTGTATATACTGTGTATATGGTGTATATATTCTCACACACACACTCCCAATACACAGTTACATTCTCATGCAGTCAAGCATGCATGCACACACGTGCACACGCACACACACACACACACACACACACACGTGCGCTGTGCTGGTGTGTCCTTTGTTCTGTCAGTGTTTCTCAGTGATGGATGGGTCGGCATGCGGGGCACATGGAGTCATTAAGCGAAGCCCAGTGGAGGCCTTTCTCAGGCTGACACCCACAGAGCAATGGGCTCCACAATGGAACGAGATAGCATCACAGAATAGCAACGATCAAGCACGTGCACACCCCCCGCACACGCAGGCAAAGCTGCGCATGCGCGCGCACACACACACACACACACACACACACACGTACAGACACACACATACAGACAGACAGTCGCACGTACACACACAAGCAGATACACAAACAGATGCACACACACACACACACACACAGAAAGAGAGACAAACACACAGACACACAAATCAATACCTGTGAGCTGATTCAATAACAAGAGAAATGGGTCGGCAGTAATCTAAAAATATGCTTTATCAAAGCAGCGATATATGAAGTTATAACAACATGAATGTTATCGCTTTAATGAAATGGTGCTTATCACTGTATATAATGTAGTTATATATAGCAGGGTAAGGAATTCACTTTTTAGAGGGTATTTGATTGCCCCATTGATCTGATTTTTAGGGGCATTTTAGGGGCAATTTTATTTAATTATGAAATAATACATTTGCATTGCATATTGTCATATAGAGACTCAATTTGTTTTACTTAAAATCATAATATATCACATGACCCCCACTTATTTCCTTTGACTGGAAAAGCGCGGCAGGCCTTGAGGAAGACGATGATACAGTTTTTCCTACTCTCTGTCCCCAACCAGTCCCTCTTCCACACCTCGATTGTGGTTATTTTATTTTTTGTTGAGGGGTTGGCATTTTCTTTTACTGCTGGCTGCGTGGTGCCAACATTTCTACTGCTTCTGGCTGAGTGCTCGGTTGTTTTCTGATCAAAGCCCACTCCAGTTTTCTCACCCAGAACGCACTGGAAAGAAACCCCAGTCATAGACTCCCATGAATCACCTATGGTGGCCCGGGGGTACTTGCATTTTTACCAATCAACTCATAAAATGTGAACTGCTTTTTGCATTTCACCCAGTTCACAATTTTTAAGTTTCAAGGACATTTTTCCCCTGAGCCCTTGTTAATTATTGACCCTGACATTGAGTACAGTGTATACAGTATGCAGTTTTAGAGATGAGCAGGTTATTGCAGAGCTGTGTACTACTGGGTGTGTGTGCACTGTTAAATAAGGTGACAATGCAGTAAAATGTGCTGTCCTCTCCTGGGATTAAAACATAGGAGGACAGGGGGATGAGAGTGGATGGATGGTATCCCTCTTATTAGCACATTTGTTTTGCATGCATTCCCCTTAGTGATGATAGATTTTAGGGAGAAACACCAATTTGTCAGCTCACAGTCCCCCTTGTCAAAGTTGTGCAAATCTCCCATTGATTGGGCAGTAGGTGGAACGGCCAGTTAGTGCCCAGGAATCAAAAGGTTACTGGTTCAATCTTCGGTGCTCCAGTTTCCATTACTGCTGGGTGGGGGGGGGGGCAGGGGGGGGGGCAGCTAACTACCATGTATATGTGCCAACCAACTGTTGAGCTTTACAGGGCTTCAAAGTGCACACAACAGGAAAACCAATAACATCACAGGTAAACACAGCTTAGGAGTTGGAACTTGGTTTTATGTTTCATTAGCTCTCCACTCCTCTCTCTCCTTTTCCCTGTACCCTCTTTTTATTGTTATCTCTTTTCCATTCAGCACCGCCTCTCTGCTCTCTCTCCTTCATCATTCCCTCCCTTAGGTTTCTCTACTGTTCTATCCATTTATCTCTCTTAATCTCTCTAAAGATGGGTAATGAATACTAGTTAGCATTAGCTAAATATTTTTGATACAACCCAATAAACAGTCGCTTGCAATAACATGTTATTGTGCATGTATCTGTCCTTGCAAAAGTAAAAAAAAAAAAGATTAAAAAGATTAAGAGCAAACTGAGGAGAAGTGAACTTCTGATGTGAGCCGGGACAGTGGTTACCATCAGTGTGTATTCTCCTCATAAGAGGTATTAAATTGTAGTATTGTGTATTACAATGACTCAACTGAACTGTACTGAATAGAGAACATTATGGGCTCTATCTTCGTGAATCAAGGCGCAGTGCAAGGCGCAGGGCTCATGTGTAGGGTGCATGGTGCAAGTGGGCGTGTCCAGTCTACTTTGGTATTTTGGTGACCAAAAGGTTGGATTAAGAGAAGACATTATCAGTAGGTGTGGTGGGGCTGGCTTCAATTCTACCCACTCAAATCAGCTCTTTTCATCCTCTTTAAAAGCAGTGCGCTCGCACAATGGTGCACTGACAATTTTGTGACGGCTGCGCCAAGTCTCGACCACCATAAAAGCTTCACCCAAGAAGAAACTGATATTCTTGTCCAGGAGGTGCAGAGTCGACATGGACACATTTATGGCACCTCAAATAGGGCTGATGATATAAAATTGGCTTGGGAAGAGGTAACACAGATTGTTAGTGCCTCTTCCTCTGGTCCACTGAGAACTGCTGCCCAGTGTAAGAAGAGGTTCAATGATGTAAGCTAGAGAGAAACTGCCTCCATCCTGGCGGGAAGCATCAGTCACAGGAGGGGGGCCAATCTATGAGTCAGTCCCTCAGTGGCGGAAATAGCCGCCTCTACGATCCCCACAGAGAGCATTGCTGGTTTGGGGGGCATAGAGTATATTATTTAAATACATAAATTCAATTATTTTCCATGTATATGTACACAACATGAACTAAAGAGCAGCTTCGCCTACAGCGCACAAGGAGCGTACAGCACTCGTCCTCAGACAACGCAACAGAAGAGATCCGCCGGCTGTATGTATCGCCAATCACATACTCCATATGTCCTGTAGGCTGAGTGTTTCTTCTCCCTGCCTTATATTAAGATTTTGCAACCCCTGTCACCATGTTTGTTGTGCATAATTATGTGGCTCGACTGCCTATGATTCACACAATAATTCAGTTACCACAGGTGTAAAGTTTAAAGTTAAGTTAGTTGTGCTTAACATATTGAGTGAATTTAGTTAGTCCATGGGTGAAGGATTTACGTCAATGTGGGGTAAAATATAGTCTAACAAGCACAAAACCGGTGTGTGGGATTTTGGACAGGTCTATGTGCGCAAAGCCACGGAAATAGCACCGCGTGATTGACTCGCGCTTCAGACGTGGTCTTGACAGGCGGAAGGCGCTGGCGTCACTTCGCCCCAAAACACCAAACTTCCACTCTGCCACCACCCCCACCCACTCCAATCGTCGCCCTCAGTCCTCTTACCTCTTGAAGTGGCTAAGCAGGGTACCGACCAGCTCCCCGATGCGGCTCTCGGTGGCAGGCACCATGCCCTGCAGGCACACCACCAGGTCCTTACTGTCCTTGGTGTGGAACACAACCAGCTGGTCCTTCCCAGGGGACACGCTCACCCCCGTCACCTGGGACAGGGAGAGAGAGACGACACACACGCCTAAACACAGACATATACATACAAAGCATACGTGGACACGCAAATATAAATATCGATACATACATGAAAAGGCAAGCATGTGTGGACAGAACAATCACATGACAGATACAAGCAACTACACACAGATACAAAAAGTACACATGTACACACACACACACACACACACACACACACCAGGGAATTTGAGTTAGCACAACCCAAAGGACATGAACTCACTGGGGTGCAATCCATCATCCCTCATTTAGGTAGGAAGTAAAGGGAAGGGACCTGGGGAATTCGGCATATTCAGCAGAACTCTCCTTTTAGTGGGGAAGGAAAAACCTTGACGATAAAAGGCACTGCTCATGTTGATGCTCACAATATCCACAATAGTCCTTTGTAGCTCAACGGCTTGGGGTTCATACTGTGGCCATCACTTGTGCTATTTGAGGCTTTAGATACAAGCATCAAAGAGCATGTATTTATATATATAAGACTCTCTATGAAGTACGATTCAAAAGAACTAACAAAATCTCTAGGTGCATTTATTTATCAAGTTAAAAACAGCGCTGATCAGAAAAGGCTTGCAAAAAAGGGCTTCTGGTATCTATTGGCATATCGGATTTCTCCCCCTCCAGATTGAAATCAGTGGTTGGAGTAAGGAGTTATTGATCAGCATCCCAAAGGACTAAACCAAGGTTTTTAATCAACCCACATACCAATGGAGAGCAGCAGGACTGAATGAGGAATCCCAATATTGTGGTTGGATTGTTGAGCTTTACGGGGCTTCAAAGAGCACACAACAGGAAGACACCAATAACATCGTCGGTCAACACAGTTTAGGAGTTGAAACTCGGTTTTATTGTTGCATTAGCTCTCCATTCCTCTCTCTTTTTTCCATGCACCCCATTTTTATTGTTATCTCTCTTATTTTTAGCCTACTCTCTACTCTCTCTCCTTCATCATTTAGGTTTCTCTACTGTTCTCTCCATTTTTTCCTCCCTTAATCTGTCTCTCTAAGCCAGAGTGCATGTAGTGTATGCTGAGGAAACAGCCAGAGGGCAGGCAGTCAGGTACATTAATACCCACTCAGCACCGAGACAAATCCCGATTCCATCTCCATCACAGAGGACAGGGGGAGACAGTCTGCTACCCAGGGCTAAACAACCAGCTAGCTTATTTACCTAGGACATGACGGCCGCTACAAACTGCATCATCACAGTGAATTAAAGGCTCTGTCTCTAGCAATCCACCCGCAGTTAATTACATGGAGCCGATTACATTTACATTTATATTACAGGCTTAATTGATTGGAACGAGAGTCGTCGTCCTAATGAGTTGGGTAATGATACATTTGGATTCTTTTCCTTGTCCCATTTTTCATTTCATTCACCATTCATCATCCCCACGCTACGAATTTGGGTGAGGGCTATGAATCTGCCCATCTGTTCAGTCTACGCAACACCTCAAACACCACGGATCGGGTCCTGATGAAATTTTGGGGGGTGGGGGTGATGCATCTCACCACTGCATTCCAGCATTTTCACAGACACAGGCATTACACAGATTGCCCCAAGGGTGGCACTACATTGTTAATTTGTCCATGTTGCGTGATCTCTCAGATGCCACTGATCAGAATCTGAGGAAACTTGTGGCAATGATGCGTCTCACAAAATAATATTGACTGGCCCGAGGGAGACACTACCATTACATGTCAAAAGAAGGTGACAAATTTGTGACTTATTGGCCCAAAGGGGGACAGCATAATTTGTGGTGGACGACATGTTTACTGATGCCTGGTTTGCTTTCATAAATGTCATGTTGCTAAATTGGCAGCAGTGGGTGTATTGTGGCGAGAGGGCAAGTGAGTGAGCAAGCGGCCGTGTGATGTGGATACGTTCCTAATGGGCAGTCAGGAACTCGCTGCTCCCTGACAAGAGCGCTCTGGTCTGGTCCACTCTGCTCCACAGGAAAGGGTACAGATGGAGCAGAGGGTTCCTCCCATTCTGTTCTTATGGGGACAACGTGTTGGTTGCATAACATAACCCCCCGGTCCCTTAGACACGGCGGGGAGGGAAGAAAGCGAGAAAGTGAGAGTGAGTGACAGAGCGAGGGCGAGAGAGAGAGGGGGAGGCAGGGCTCTGTGACTAAATGGATATAATATGAGCCAAGCTGTGAAACCTCTCTTGCTGTGAGGACACCAGTTAGACATTGATGTTTACTGAAAAACAACTTGCAACTCGGTCCCAAGACTGCCTAACACACGTGCTTCATCAGCTCTTCATTATGGTCACATGTATATGTGTGTTTACCTTGGGAGAAACTTGCAGTGGTGTCTCTACTTTTGTTCTATACTTTATATTATTTCCACATGGTGAAGATTGTTCAATATTTAACCACGGTCTGTGTGGTCACACTGTGACTGTGGGAGTTTGATGAGAAAACAGGGGATGTAGAACAGAATGAAGTGAATGGGTCGATGGATAAAAAGAAAGACAGAGGAGAGAAAGAGTGTGAGGAGAATGTGAGCTAGAGGGATCATAAATAAGCCCCGCTGGTAAAGCGAAGGGCGCACATATAGGAGGACGATTTGTGCACATGCCTGAACGACACCAGACATCAGCTGATCTGCCTTGCCGCTCCGTATCCATGACAACACTGTCTCCAGGGAAGTTGTCATGACAACGGTGGAAAGAGAGAAGAGGCAGGGAGAGAGGGAGCAAGAGCACTGGATAGTGGTGGATGGGGAGAGGGGTGAGGTGTGGATGGGTACAGGAGGAGGCAGGACTAGAAAGTGTCAGGGGGGGTAAGAAAGGAAAACGGGATATGTGCAAGAGAGAGGAAGCAGAGTCAGTGAGATGAGTCAGTGATGAGGAGTGGATATTTTTTCCTGTTTCTTTAACAATGTTTCTTTTACTCGGCAAGAATGTGGCAGCGCGGCCGAGAGAATACAGTGTAATGCTTCCAGTTTTGCAGCGCAGGCGTCAATTGGCATATAAATCCCTGTTAGACAGCCGCCGGCTCCCCGCTAGTGCTAGCCATCCATCAGCCTGGCTATTCCCTTTTGTTGCCCTGCAGCAGTAAATACACAGCACGGGGCAGCCAAGGGGTTAGCAGTGCGCTAGCCTATCACTGCTAATCAACAACGAGTTAACTGCTTTCCCCTACGTTTGACCTTCGCCCATCGATCGCTCCACGTGAGGCGTCCGTGAATTGATTGCACCACGTCACGCTTCCGTGACTCCCGGCCTACGGCTCAATCTTCTTTTCCTCCTCTTCTTCCTCACACCTCCCTCTTTCCACTTTCTGCTTCTTTCACACTCTTCCACTCTTTCACCTTGACCAATTCACTCACCCGCGCAGCGTGACATTTATAGTGGAAAAAGGTCTAGTGTTATGGGCAAGATGGAGAGGTAGCACTAATCAGCGATCTAGCTAGATAAAAAGATGGGTGAACCATGAACTCCAGTACCACTATAGGGCAAATCCCATTGTAACCTCAAAATCATATATTGAGAATAGTATTAATTCTTGTTTTATTGTCTAGATAAGAACATACTGGCAGTTAAAAGGGTAAAGTAGCTTTAAAAAGGGTCTCCTATATTTCTGGCTATAATACCGTTTGTATGAATCTTACTGAGACGCTGTCAGGGTAAGATGACAATCATCTCATCTGCCCCCTCAGCCTCCTACAACACTGATGGCTCTCCATATGCCTTGTGAATGAGATCGAGTCTCTATCATCTCATGGTGTGTGTGTGTATGTATGTGTGAGTGTGTTTGTGTGCATGTTTTTGAATGAACAATAAGTAAAATCTCCTTCAGCTAATCCTGCTCTCTGCTTTCAATTCCAGATGCAATGATGTGGCCCGTGGTGTCCATCTCCAGGCGCTCTAATTCCCTCCTGTCACTTTGTCAGATTGAACACTGGGGTGTCTTGTCACAGTTGTCACTGCACACTGGCCTCATATCTCACTCATTTCAACAGACGACGGGGATGTATCCGCCCCAGAGATTAATTTATCACACCTTCCCCTCCCTTCCTCACTTCCGTCTCACCTCCAAGGTCAATGTCCCAAATATATTGTATGAGCATTTTGTTTTAGCAGAATAGCAGAGATGCTCAAATCAAGAATGCGATTGGGAATGTAATCAGTTGTTTGTTTGTTTGACACAGTGCAATTAATTTAGCCAGCAGGGAAGTAGAGAGGGAGAGAAAACTCATAGGCCAGAGGGTGAACACGTGGTCCCAGAGGAGCGGGGCTTAGCCACTTGACTATTTCTGGGCACAATGCTGCTTTCTCAGCCAGGTCTTAAAAAAAAACAGAAATGTTGAAAACAAAGCTGAAATACATCGACCGAGGCAGTGCTGTAATGAAGGATGTGGGTGTATAGGTTACATGAAATATGAGTTTCTGAGGAATAGGCAGATGAGCTGGAAATGTGAAACTAACAAGCCTGCAAGAAATCACACACAAACACACACACACACACACACCTTTGCCATGGAAACAACCTCATATGCTGTGTGTGTGTGAGCTTCAGGAGCTGATTCTGTCATTCAAATTGCTCAGAGATTTCATACAGGATGGTTCCAAGTGGTTCCACATTTGCAAGAAGTTGCAATAAGTCGAAAAATCACCCAGGAGATCAAGAATATCATACAGCTATCTTCTAACTGTTTTGAGGCCGTTCATATGTGTTCTCCCTAAATCATTCTCTAAACTATGATGTTAACAGTTTTCTACAATTTTCAAAAAATGAAGACCTACATGGATCAACTGTGCACCAAACTGAGCTCTGTGGGTCTATCTAACTTCTATGGAGATCTGCACTAGCATGACTACTGCTATTACACCAGCGTTCATCGCAGAGGAGGGCGTTATAGGAAAGGGTGTTATAACAGGAAGAGCCATACGTTGTAGAGGGGGATGCTCTTCATGGGTTTGTACTGCTTGAGGGGGTCCATCTTGTACAGGTGGCGGTCGGTGATCAGAACAGCCCGGTCCTCGGCCTTGTGGAAACGGTTGATCTGGGAAACACAAAGCACCTCATTAGTCACCCCACAGGACACACACACCTAGACACACCACAGGGCTGGATCCAGGAGCAGTTGTATGTGTTTGTAGGGAGAGGTGTGTGTGTGTGTGTGTGCGTGGCTGGACATGCATGCGTGCGTATGTGGAGCACGCTCAGTTGGTGGGGAATAAACGCCATAAAAGCCTCGTACCTTACGCGCATTGCAGGAGAACAGGACTCTCATGAATTTGTCCTTTCGCTGCAGCTCGCTGGAGACCAGTGTAAATGACGAGGCCGTTTCAGGGCTGTCTCGCTTCTGTCAGCACAGGAAGCCCAGAAAAGCTGTTATGACACTCCAGCTCCATTCAAAGTGATTTTCTTTCAGAGCCAGTTTTGGCATTCACCGAGTTCAGATGAGGTTGCATGCTTATATAAGGTAACAGACACACCATATTGACCATATTGTAACAGCAACTGAAACACTGACACACACACACACACACCAATGCAGAAACACAGGCGCACACACAGAGATAGACATGCATTGCACATAGACATAAACAATGAAATCTCCCTGTCTTCATTCTGTCTGGTTTTCTCTATCTCAAACACATACTGCCCAGTGCTCACCAGGTAGTTTCCCTCCCAGGCTCTCTGTAGCCCCAGGTCAGCCCTCTGGCCCTTCAGGGCCTCCAGGGTGGCTACCTTGGCCCTCACCTGCAGGGCCTCCTCTGGAGAGAGGCCTTTGATTAGTGTCCATGCCCACCACCTGGAGGTAGACACACACACACACACACACACACACACACACACACACACACACACACGCGCTAAGATGAACAAAGAACATAAACTTTCTCCATCCAGGATACTGCTCAAAGGCCTTGATAGTTGATAGTAGATCTTAAGTGTCAGTAGGGCAATACAACAGGACTGTAATAGACCCCAGTTCTACTGTGCTTGGAGCCTTCGCTCACTGATCCTGACACTTAACATGGTTTTCTAGGAAGGATAGTTTCAAGCATCAAACTGTGCCCAGTTTCAAATAAAAAAAGACAGGATGAAAGGCAGTGATGAGTCTTTGATGGGGGGAGAAAAATCAATGCCCAGTGAGGGCCCGAGGCTGAAGGAAACATGTGTAAGAGCCTTCAAAAGGACTCAGCTGGGTGTGAAAGAACACCCTCGGCCATGGTTTCTCTCCTGCTACCTCTCTGCCAGGGCTGGGGTCAGATTCAATCTCAAGGGAACCAATTGAGGATATAGATTTTCTCCAAAATCCCCAACTTTCAAAACGTTTTGTCTTAAAAAGGTTCATATTCACATCCTGTTTTAAATAAAATAACTGAGAATGGATGCTATTAAACATTTAATAGCAGTTTCACTTTATATTTAAACTCAAAATGAATCAAGCCCTATTGCTGTCTTTGTATAAATAAGGCAGTTTGTTGAGTGTATTTGAAGAGCAGTAAAGTTTGGCTGAACCTTGAAATATATGAGATATATGAGTCACATTCAAAAACCTGTGTTATACATCCTGTGTACAGACACACAGGATGACACATATCTTCCTGTCTGTCTTGGTACCTATTGTAGATGTTCCTGAGTGCCTCTTCAAACTTGCGCAGGACTTTGGGGGGCATGGGCCACTTGACATGCCTGCCGTAGTCCTTCATCGATTGCACGTTTTTGAAGCGACGGTTGACCTTCTCGGATGTAGGACTTGACCTTGTAGCGCCGGTAGGCCCGCAGGATGACGAGGGCCGCTCGCATCCGCCGGTATCGTATCCTGGCTACGGTGCCTCTCCACACCTGGAGATACGAGACATAATATACAGCGTATATATTTTTAATTGATTTAGCCATTGTAGAAATCACATTATTTGACATGCTGCTGCAGTGTTTCTTAACTACAAAGGAACTTTATGGAAAAATCCTGTAGTGACGATGCAGAGCAGATGCACAGTAGATGCAGTGTGGAGGGACCTCTCATCACTACAACAAGATTTTTTTTTTTTTTTTAATTTAGTAGAATAGCCATCACTCTTCTGGTTATTTTCAGTTTCAGGCACTGATGGTAAAAACAAGACCATAAAGAGGTATTACATCTGGATTAAAAACAATGCCATTTACAGATTTTGAGACAGAGCAGTTGTATTTATTTAGCCTTTATTTATCTTGGCGAGATGAAACATCTAATTTCAAGAGAACTGCAACTTCAGTGAAAACTATCACCAAAACGATAACCACAACATCATTAAATTAAATACGTGTCAGTTATCACAATATATACTCCAGAAAATACAGCTGATTATTGCTGTAGAGGCTAATATCACTGTTACTTGATTTATGTGTCACATTTCCATTGACTACAAAGGAATAACTGCTTGTTATTAGACATCATTATTATTATAGATTTGCTAGAACTAAAATGGAAAAGCCCTCAACCTCAAACATCTGTGCTTGTAATGTTTAAACAGCGTGGATGTAGACCAAAATAAGGACCCCCAAGCCTGCCTGTAACCAAACATAAGTTGAATGGCTATCAGACCCTCTAAAACATAAATAATAGATGTTAGTGGGACCCCGGGGAGCCATAACTCCAGGTCCACCCTCACTAAAATCACCACCATATGCTCCCTTGTCACTTCACTCTCATTCACACACACACACACGCACGCACACACACACACACTATATTTAACTATACCAAATGATGACCATCAATGGCTTCATCTGTATAAAGGGCATATTACAGGACGGTCACACATTGAAGACACGCTGCACGCTGCACCCGTGGAGGCCATCGAGCTGAAATCCACAGTAATCATGACGATCATGAATATTTCATCTTTCCGAGTGCAGGGGCTGATGGGAAAGAAAAGGATTTCTGACATTTGCATATTAACTGTGGAGGAGGCAGTTAACCTGGAGAGGCTGGTGGGGCGGTAATTGGCACAGAGGATAAGGCGTGCACCGTTGGATTACGGGAGCAGCCGATTCGTTCATGTCAGTTAAATGCGATAAGCTATTAACCATGTCAACTGCAAAAATACAGGTTTTTGCTTTACTCTGATATTATTTTCTAATGTGAAATGTCACTTCTGAACAACAGAAATGTAGTGTGGCGCTACCTCCACTGGAGTCCCGCTATAATTGAATGATCCAGTTCAAAGGGCAGCCCGGGCCACAGCGTTACTGGTGAACTGACCCAGCGGTGGCCTTCTCCAGAGGCTCAATCACACTGAGATCAATGATGGACTGCCAGTCAGCCAGCGAGCCATCTAATCACCAAGCCAGCCTGGCCATACTACATAGCATCTCAGAATAGGAGGGCTTGATTTGGACCTTGTAAACCATAGTTAGGTTTATAAACATCTGGTATGTCCTCCCAAATCTGTCCCCAGGGATCTCCACCGGCAGGCCCTGTACCTTGTTTCTACACTATAAAAACTAAGGTTCTTCAGAGGCTTTTTGGTAACCACAGGGACACCTTGAGTATGGTCCAGAGACAAAATGACACGGCCGGTCAGAAATAGCAGGCTCGTTATTTATGTTTATTTATTTAAAGCTAATTTCTATGATTTCTTTTCCACCTTGTTACCAGAAAAGCGATCATTAGCTGTTCTAGGACGAGAATAGTCTTCCCAATCCTGTTATTGCTGTCAGTCTCACTTGGACCTGCTTTGGCAAAATGGCCATTGACGCCATCACACATCTCCTCAGTTTCCTCCGCGTTGCTCCGGGGTGCCTCATCCATAATGGATGAGAATGAGGAGAGAGGAG
Source organism: Hoplostethus atlanticus (assembly GCA_034670405.1). Taxonomy (NCBI): domain Eukaryota; kingdom Metazoa; phylum Chordata; class Actinopteri; order Trachichthyiformes; family Trachichthyidae; genus Hoplostethus; species Hoplostethus atlanticus. Next base: position 766,748 of record JAXDDX010000086.1, read on the forward strand.
CAAATACATATTCATCACTCTGATCGACCCCCGCGACTCCCACATAGTTAGGGGGATGACGATGGGAGATGGGAGGAATGAATGGGATTCACTGGTTGACTGTCTTAGTTCTCTGTGGTTACTCGGTTAAGGAGCTGCATTCATTCACATTCAGACTTGAGTCAGAGCGTTATGGGACATGAAGTGGCATTTTAAGAGGTGTGGGGTCAGGGATTATTGTCTTACAATGTATTAAAATGGAACTGGGGCGATTGCTTGAGCGTGGGTGCATCCAGGCTGCGGTTGGAGACTGCCGAAATTGAAATGTAATTATGGGGCTATCCAGTCGTCACTGATCTGGCACTAACATTTTGAGTGGAGATGCATGGTCATTAAAGTAAAATACTGGTGTTCACATTTGGGCAACTCATTTTCCATTCTGTGGTTTTGTTGTTATAATTTGTGGCAAGGTTCCTTTTATTTACATGTTGGTAAAACTCATTTCGGACAATGGGCGGACAATGCTACTTACTTGCCACTACTGTATGTCACATGTCCTGATGCAGTAAACTCTGATCTGATTTTAGCCTATGTAATGACACAGCCCACATATATATTATCTAGCTAGCTCTGAAGTAGAGGAGATGAGTGAAAACCTCAATAATACATTACATTTATTCTGAAACAATCTCTAAACCTCAGAACCACACACGCACACACACACACACACAGTCTCCGACTCCAAGTCACCCCAATCCATATGTGCTCACACAAGATATACTGTGTGAGTGGTTTATCTATCTATGCAACAAATCATCAATTAGCATGTGAATGACTGAGAGGGAAAATTAAATACAGGAAGGAAGGAAGCAAAAAGCAACAATGAATCAGGTAAGTGCTCTTCATTTGAACCCATTGTCTTTGGAGCCTCATTAAGATGTATGACAGGTGGAAAGTGGGGAGAGGTGGCTATCATGATGAGACATGCACACACACACACACACAAACACACACACATACCACAAACACATGTTCTGCTGCTTAAACAGAGAGGCAGACAGACTGCGATGATGGTGGTGAGCTCAGGGGGACGACACTCAGGGGATGTTGGATAAATCAGGCCAATATCAAGGCCCCTGTCGGTCCGCCCTCACTCCACTGGCCAATAAAGCCATCTGATCATCCTTTTAGAGACTCTGCCATCATGGAGCTGCTCTTACCGCACTCCGGGGCTCAGGATTTACGAGCTCGTCAAAGCCAAATTGGGGATCTTTCGCCTCAACAAAGTGGGACAGATTGCTAGGGTTTTATTTGGGGGGGCTGGCTGGTTGGAAATGCATGCTGGGTAAAAGCCTTCACAAATCATACATACCGGGACAATGGGTGGATGGTGGGAGAGTTGGAGGGTTTCAGTTGAGATGTTGAGCAACAAAGCAGAACACACAGACAGGGTCCATTACCGGCTACTGAATGTCTTAATCTAAAAGAGCGTTAGCACTGCAACTCTAATAGGAGACCATTAATCTAATAATTAACCTCCATGAAGGCCCAAGAAAGGTCCACACCCAAACACCCAAACAAAACCTTCACCCTGTTGTCATGCAGGGAACAAAATTACATGGAAAGACAGACAGACCGGTCTGCACCACTGACACATGTGACTGCACTCCAATGCTGAATGGCTGAGTTTCCACGTCCTCTGGGGATGTCGAGCCGGTTTTCCAGCGGCATGCTCGGTGGGCAGGTGGAGGCTGGATCAAGTCCAACGCGTGACACAATTTAGTGATGGTGCAACGTGCTCGGACCGCAGGCGCTCACAGCAGACAGTGGGCCAAGGCACAGGGCAGTAGTCAGCACACCTCCACCACACGGTACCATTAACACTACTACTGAATGGATGTGACTGACACTAACCCTGACTCCTCCTCCCATGACGGCCAGCTAATATTTAACTTTTTTCTAATGAAGTGAAGCAAATGTGTTCAAATTGATCTTGAACAATACAGAGTAATTAAAAGGGACGGCACTGAAGATGAAATTGAATGGCTCTAGATAGGCCATCCATCAATTAGATGGGATAGGAAAATAGATTAGGATAGTATTGGAGTGGTCAGCAATTTAAGCTCAAAATGCATAGAGGCGACACCCTCCCTCTACATAGAGCCAGAATAGTGGACACATTCAGACATGCAAGCATGAGAAAGAAAAACAACTTGAACGATATAAAACGAATATACTGCACTATCCACCGACAAAAAAAGGAGTAAGAGAAGGGCAAGTGAAGGTCACATCAGAGGAAATCAGTGCACCATGGCTCCGAGCCAAACCTTGGTTGCCATGGAGAGAGGCCCATGGTTACAGTCTTTTGTAACTCCTGAGATGTTGTGGAGGATATTGTTAGCCCACTGCACTGCTAGAAATGAAAACATGTCAATATAGTCTCCAACTTAATGCTTTGAATTTGTCCTCTTGTTGAAAAACAATTACATGGCTAAATAACTAACTGGCTAACTTGATGACTTTAGTGAAATGTGAGTGTATTGAAGTGAACAAACATAATCAAGGCTAACACAACACAACAAAAAGGTAGTGAAGAGTGAAAGAAGTAAAATCAAGGCGTTCCTCATCAAAGACTTCTGCGAGTATACAGAAAGCACAATTTCCGTTTTTTAAAAGCCAGCAGTGTGACTATTGCAAAAAAAAAAAATGAAATAAACTACTCTCGTTTTATTTGGTCTGCTACTCACACCCACTGAAGTGTTTTGTAGGTGTTATAGTTTTGGACTATAAATCAAACCCCTCTGCAGGTTCAGTAGAGATCAGAGGCTTAGGGATCATGTTTCTGCTGAGGCCTAGCAGGAGACAGATCAGTTCTGGACAGTTAAGCAGACGGGAGGCTACACGGTAACAGCCTAGCGCTAAGTAGCCTGCTATCACAACGGGGCCAAATAGGGCCAAATAGGGCTAGCCTGGGATTACTCATTTTTCATGTCAGTCAGTCTCCCAAAACAAAATTTCAGTTTTTACTGTGTGTTTTATTGCCACAAGAGAGGAGTTAAATAATCAAATATTGCTTTTCATCCTTTATACATTTGCATTGAGCCCTGGCCCTGACAAGCCCCCCACCTTGGCCCTGCGGTGGAAAAGCGACTAGACTAGGCAAGACTAACACAATACCCTCTACGCCTGATAAACCCACAGCTACATAGAGACTATGTAAAGCTCCGGGAAGCAATTAAGGCAGCGGATCATAATACACGTGGGACCTTCTCTTCCGTCAACATTGCTGCTCTGACAAGCGCTGACAGCCACTGTGATGCGGATGGCTGGGTTTAAATTTATGAAATATTCATTTCAACATCGGAGGGAGGGTGGGGGGATGGGCCGCCTATAAATTGTGTGGTTTGTGCTGGATTATGTGCTTTTTTGATCATTTTTTTCCTTTCATCAAGCCAGTCGACATTTCTTGAGGTTGTAACGATCGGTAGAGGTATTGGTTCAGTACGAGGTGCTGTCAGTGAAGGATCACACATACATGTAGGTGGACGTAGAGCAAACATCCAGGCCTGATTACCATGAATGTGAGGCTGGGTGGATTCAGTATAGCTCACTGGTGTTCATGAGCTGCCTTAGGAAACTCAGCAGAACCGGAGCGGAACGACTAAGATGAGGCGAGCATCTCCAATTGCTCCCCCTCCTCAAAAGGAAGAGAGGTTATGGTAATTTAAGGGGGTATAAGGAGGGTGCAGATGGAAAAGAACATGCTGTTCTCTTATTCCAGACGTGGAGGGAGGAAGCCTCTCATGCGGTGGCGCTATGAGGCACCACTCACCCTGCACCGAGGTAGTGCCGATTTTCACAGATTGTCTTCTAGTTGATGAGGCAATGTGATATTATTATAAATCCATGGAGGCAAACAGAGGGGCAAGAAGCATGCCGGAGCCACTGGCATAGGCTCTGACACCCCTGGCAATGTGGTCCCGACTGACATAAGGCAGGATGGTGTGCCAGGTGCTGATAAGGGGATTGCTTGGCACAGGAGATCAGGCTCAGTCTGGGATGTTTGTGTGATAGACAGGGACACAAGTACAGGAGTCAATGCTATTGCCACCCTACTCTATTTGATTTTGTCTGTGTGTGTGTGTGTGTGTGTCTGTGTGTCGGTTTGGAAGCATATGCTCATCCCTATATATAGTACACGTTAGGGGTGGGCGGTATAACGGTTGAACCGGTATACCAGTAGAAATCCGTGCCAAGGTAGAGATTTGACTCTACCGGATGTACCGGTAGAAGGCTACTTTTAGGCTCTTTGAATGTAAAAATACTTTTTCAAATTTACAAACGTAACACACAAAGCTAGCGAACTGCGCGCTGCCATTTAAAGATAATAAACTAGTTTGTGGAAAAAGACGATGTGAAAAAGTGAGCAGTGCAACGTAAACTTGGACATAAACAGACGCATGCTTTCTGAAGATGCATGGTGAAATGGAGGGCAGCGAGCATGATGCGGGAGCTCCCGTTCCAGATGCAAACAAAGAAGAAGAATTAGTTAGAAAGAAAGGTGCTTCGTCCATCATCTGGACGTGGTTTGGGTTTAAAAAGTCGGACCTTGAGCAGAAAACTATTATCTGCAAGCAATGTCGAGCAAGAGTTGTTGCCGGCGGTGGTAACACGAGCAATCTCTTTTATCACCTCAAAACAAAACATGTCCGCGAGTATGAAGAGAGTACTAGGATGCGCGCAGACACAAGCAGTCCCTCCGCAAGTGGTGCTAAACGAAAAACCACAACGCAGACGTCGCTAGCCGAGTCATTTTCCAGCAAGCGGTGGAAGGACATTACACATTCCATAACGGAGTACCGATGTAAGGACATGGTTCCTATACAAACAGGTTTAAGGCATTGATCAAAACACTGGATCCGAGGTATGTGATGCCAGGTCGAAAACACTTAAGCCAAACTGGAAAACAGTTTGCATATAATGTGCTATTTATCTTTATAATTATTTTCTTAGCATGTTGCCTAACCTTTGAAGTTTTTGTTATATACAGTAGAAGTTATTTGAAGTATTGGAATACTTGAAATTTACATTTTTATGTTTATTTATTTATTTTAATATTTCTTTGTATTGTTCAGAACCTATTTTGGAAAAAAGTTTGCATATAAGGTGCTATTTATATTTAATACAGTGCAGTTTTGCACAATAAAACATTCATAAACACTTAAGTTCAATGTCAATTTTGTCATAATATACAGATTACACAATACTAATGGAAGAGCCCAGTAGAAACCTCATAGTTAACCCCCCGGGAATAAACTGTTACCATCCCAGAGTCTTGTACTGCTCCTAAAGCATTTTTTTTAAATTATTATTATAAGAAAAACAAATATACCGTGCTATATACCGTTACCGTCCAAAATTCTAAATATACCGTGATATAAATTTTAGGCCATACCGCCCACCCCTAGTACACGTGCCTTTGCTAGCCTTGACATTGACAGAGGTCAAGATTTAATAAGCCTGCTCTAACACCTCTGTGCTGCTGTGATGTTTGTTTCAGCAGATAAGCTGTGATTCCCTCTGGGCTTTTTGCTTTGTTATCAAAGCGAGCCCATCCTGTGAGATACAAGTGTTAGATAGCATTTTCCTGGGGGAGAATTGGAAGGAACACAAGTCCGTCTGGTGTCTGCTGGGGGAGCCCACAGAGGGTTGTGTAGATCAATTCAGAGGTCAACCAATCAATTCCCGATGGAAGTTAATTTTGCTGGAAAACCCTTTCATGTCTGAGAGCTGCAGATACTCCTCAAGGGAAAGACGACCGAATGCAAGGCCACGTGGGGGAATCTGCTCATATGAATTGAATGTAATAATTTGGGAAAACCTGCAGATGTCAATCTTCATTCGATGAAAGCACTGCTCATATGGCTCCCAGGTGTGTGAGATATAACGCTTCGAGGCCCCAGATGATGTACGAAGAGAGTGCACTTTCTCACACATACACAAACGCAGATACTGTTGACAGATTGACATTTTTGATATATCTGCCTGTAAGCCAGAGAGGGAGTTGGAAGCATCCGGCAGATTTGCACAGTGTGTCCTAATTTGACAGCTAGAATGACAGAGCTGTATTCCACACTTACGAACCGAACCCATCCTCCCATCTATCAAAGTAGCTCAGTTTTGCTCCGCGGGCTCATCCGACACGTGTCACAGCACACGCACCATAATCACACCTAGATGCGAGCATGCTCACCTAAGGTGTCATCAAATCACTGAAGCATGATGTGATTAATAAGTTCAGGGAGACGTAGCGAGCTCAGTATTCATAGTGAGTATTTCAAAACACTTCCAGCTGAAGGAGTAGAGCAATAACAGGAGAATACATTCTGTTCTGTGCTGAAATAGTCAAACTGTCAATAGGATAGAGCAGTTCATATAAGGACAGGGTTGGCTGTGGTCCATGGCTACTGCCTGGCAGATAAAGGGCCCGTTTATAAAAGGCAACTCCAGATTTGATTTTCTCACAAATGCGAAGGACATTAATTTCTTTCTATTTCACCATATTTGTATGATAGAGTCAAAGAACATTTTGCTACATGAGGACAACCGTGAGTGTTCAAGATCGACACTCAGTGCCCTGACTGCTTCACACAGCTGCTGAGATACTGATACAGTATTTCCACTGCTCTTCCAATCAATAAATAAAATGTTTTGAGCAGCTTAATAAGGGCTAAATTAGTTAAAATCTGGATCTGACCACTCACAGATTCAACGGATTTGGTTTTCCGACAATGTAAAGATCCAATGTCTGGAAGAGTGTGTGACCCACTAGCATTTTTAAAAACAGAAACTTCCAAAAACTGTCTGCACTACTGCCCCAACCTTTGAGAAGTCTGCAGTGCAGACGTCGAACCACTCAGCTACCCAGCTCATATCTAACAGGAGTTGTGTGGGTGGAAGTACTCAGGAGAGAGAGAGAGAGAGAGAGAGAGAGAGAGAGAGAGAGAGAAGAGGGACATTTACACCGAGAGACAGAGAGTAAAAAAATTGCATCAGCTCCAAAAATACCTCAGTTTTTCCAGTGTTGGGAGTAATTCATATGCAGAACAAGAGCTGGTGAATTTCAATCAGAATGCGATTACGGACTTGCGACAAGATAATGAGGTCACCAGATGATAGTTGGCTTTGACTGGCAATCAGTGTCGCTGACAAGATGTTTGCGGCCAAGCGCTCTTTCCTTATCATGGAACAATCACTTTATTTCATCAAGTTCTTTGTCATGGTGGAACGGTGCCAGAAAAGACAAACCAAATCATCACAAAATGATTAACTGATTAAACAAGGAAGAAACACAATTAAAGAAAAAGAATAAGAGGCTTCTCAATAAGTTCACCGTGGTCAAGGTCAACAAGGCAGAAGAAAAACAAAACAAAACAACAACTTCAACATAAGAGAGCTGAAATGTGCCCCCATTTTCAGTGGCCCTGGTTCTGGATGTAAATTTCCCATTCATTTTCTCCATAGACATTTCAGAAAATCCACATAGTTTTAAACTTTGAACTGAACCAACCAGCTTCCAGTTGAATCATGAGCTTACAATACTAGATTCAGAGAAACATATGAAAAACAAAAACAAAAAGACTAAACATTTTAAAGAGGGAATGAACACATCACATACAGCATTCGAGTGATGTCCTCGATTGCCCTTCACATTATTTTCAACAGTAAATGTCATCGTGTTTGACGTGCAAGCTACATCTGCATTAGCCAGAGCCTCACCTTCTGCAGGAAGAGGACGATTCTCTGGACCATGTCTTCCCGCTGTTCCTCCAGGCTGAAGAGGGTGCGCGGCGTGCGGATGAAGACCTTCGTTTTGCCGTAGGCCACGTCGTGATCGAAGCCGCAACCCTGCAGGAGCCTCTTCACCGCATCCTTGTCCGATGGCAGGTCATGGTTTGGCCACGTAAACTCAGAGATCATCTTATATCTGGAGGAGGGAAGAAGAGGTCATATCAGGATACACATTACTGTAGGGTATGTTTTACTGTACTTGCTGGGTACAGCTAACTCGCTACAGATGCTACCAGTCTCTTAATGTGTTTTATAATTACACTTAGTTATTAACACGATTATCTTCCATACCTTACCTACCACTTTACAATTGAACTGTTGAACGTGGAAACAAACAAATGTATAAAAGTGGACTTTGCTAACATCATGTCATGCTATGTTTCTTTAGTTCTGTGAAGATCAGATCCTATTACACCTGAAGGAGGGAAGAAGTGGTGGAAAGTGGGCCTAGATTACTGTATAGTGCTATGAGGATCTTCTTAAACATGAAGAGAGGAATAAGTGTTCAATTTACTCGGACTGTGGTCACTTTATAGTGCCATGGATATCATGTTTTAGGGAACAGATTACTGCGCATCTATAGCCCAAGAGAGGCAGTCAATGGTCAAATTATGACTTTGATTACTGTATATTGCTACAGGGATCATCTCAAACCTGAAGCAAGGGGAAAAAGTGGTCAAATTAGCACTCAGATTCTTGATCAATCAGCTTGTACCTGGAGAAGGGAGCAAGTGGTGAGGTCAGGACATAGAAAGAGGACAGATATGGAATGAGTTCAACAAGAGGCCCTTGAAATCTGAACATCTGAAAAAAATACTTCTATCTTTTCACATCGTTCAGGCTTTTTGTCCAACCTTTGCTAGGCTATAGAGTTCTTTTGTACAGCGATAATTTGTTTTCTCTTTCTATCTTTGGAAGCAGAGAAAGGTCAAATGTGGCCAAAGAAGGACAGAGTGGAATTACACTTTGCTGTAAGCAGCTACGGTGGTTTTTATTTGTTGCTACGGTGTAAGTGCTTGTTGGTGCTTTTTCCAATTATAGAGAAGTTCGTATAAATGAGGTTCGTATTTATTTTTTACAAAAACACACTTGATCAAGGTTATGAGGTTCTTCCAGGACAGTAGTTATATTCTCAGAGAGAGCCCCTGTCCCCAGGCCTGTCAACAGACAGCACTCGTCATTTCACAGCCAACCCACTGCCAGAGGTGTGACGTAGGGGTGGGCGGTATAACGGTTGAACCGGTATACCGGTAGAAATCCGTGCCAAGGTAGAGATTTGACTCTACCGGATGTACCGGTAGAAGGCTACTTTTAGGCTCTTTGAATGTAAAAATACTTTTTCACATTTACAAACGTAACACACAGAGCTAGCGAACTGCGCGCTGCCATTTAAAGATAATAAACTAGTTTGTGGAAAAAAGTGAGTAGTGCAACGTAAACTTCGACGTAAACAGACGCATGCTTTCTGAAGATGCATGGTGAAATGGAGGGCAGCGAGCATGATGCGGGAGCTCCCGTTCCCGATGCAAACAAAGAAGAAGAATTAGTTAGAAAGAAAGGTGCTTCGTCCATCATCTGGACGTGGTTTGGGTTTAAAAAGTCGGACCTTGAGCAGAAAACTATTATCTGCAAGCAATGTCGAGCAAGAGTTGTTGGCGGCGGTGGTAACACGAGCAATCTGTTTTATCACCTCAAACCAAAATATGTCCGCGAGTATGAAGAGAGTACTAGGATGCGCGCAGACACAAGCAGTCCCTCCGCAAGTGGTGCTAAACGAAAAACCACAACGCAGACGTCACTAGCCGAGTCATTACACATTACACATTCCATAACGGAGTACCTATGTAAGGACATGGTTCCTATACAAACAGGTTTAAGGCATTGATCAAAACACTGGATCCGAGGTATGTGATGCCAGGTCGAAAACACTTCAGCCAAACTGGAAAAAAGTTTGCATATAATGTGCTATTTATCTTTATAATTATTTTCTTGGCATGTTGCCTAACCTTTGAAGTTTTTGTTATATACAGTAGAAGTTATTTGAAGTATTGGAATACTTGAAATTTACATTTTGTATGTAAATATTTTTATTGAAAATATTTTGTTATTTTTTTATGTAAATATTTTATTGTTCAGAACCTATTTTGGAAAAAAGTTTGCATATAAGGTGCTATTTATATTTAATACAGTGCAGTTTTGCACAATAAAACATTCATAAACACTTAAGTTCAATGTCAATTTTGTCATAATATACAGATTACAGAATACTGATGGAAGAGCCCAGTAGAAACCTCATAGTTAACCCCCCGGGAATAAACTGTTACCATCCCAGAGTCTTGTACTGCTCCTAAAGCATTTTTTATTATTATTATAAGAAAAACAAATATACCGTGATATATACCGTTACCGTCCAAAATTCTAAATATACCGTGATATAAATTTTAGGCCATACCGCCCACCCCTAGTGTGACGTAATACCAAGTCCAAATACATCAGTGTGGGGGAATGGAGTCATGGAGTTAGATGAGTTGTTAGCGTGTTATGCAAAAGATTCATTACCTAACCCTCCACCCTGATGGTGTCTATGAGGGCAGTGGGAGAATGAGACAGCTGGGGAATAACACTGTGGGTGTGTGTGTGTGTGCTGACATGTTTGCATATGTGTTATTGTGTGCATGTGTGTGCATCTCAATATGTTTTTTTGCACATGCACACTCTCTATGTCTCTATGTTTCTGTGTGTTACGTGCTGAGTGCATGTATGCGTGTTAATATGAACGTGTATCTCATCTCATCTCATCTCATCATCAAATCTCATCTTCCAGGGAATCCTGCTATCTGATGTGAGTGACTTGGTGCAGTGACATCAGCGCTGTCACATCGCTCTTCTTCGTCCCCAGCAGGGAAACACGAGGTGATGTGTGCGACTCCAAGGAGCCTCCTCTCTCCACTGCTAGTCTCTCGGGTCGTGACTGAGAGCACCGACATCTGACTGGATCTATCAGCTCTACCCCCTCTTCTTAAAGTCTCATGCCGACTTTGCTGTCCGGCCCTGTTACGTGTTCGGGCTCAGACACAAAATTCTTATGACAGTTCTTCTGGGTGAGACTTTACATAGTTAAGCTTTTCAATCACAGATGAACCCCGCTTACAAGCAGATCAAAGCAGAGTGGGATAGATAGAGATCTGTGGTGTCAGCTGTTTGAGGCTATGAATAAAACGGGTTTTTGAGAGGGGTCACTGCCCTACGTACGAGTTGGTTGTTAATTCATCACACAGCGTACTCCCCCCCCCCCCCCCCCCCCCCCCCACATTGAAATGCATTGCACCAACTCCTCTCAAAAGCAATTCATTACAAGTGTGTGTGTGTTACAAGGCTGCTTTTAGCCAAGGTCAGAGGACAGGAACGGTGTGTGTTAGTGAACGAACAAAGCTACTGTTTTATTGTTGCTCAAACAACACCGGGGAGGAGGGGGGGGGGGGTTACTCTGTGGCACTGCTGCTGTGTGCTGCTAATACTAAACTAACTAGACTTACTGTATGTATTAAGTATCCAAACCTTTAATCAACGCATCACTGTAAATGTGTTTAATCCTTACTTTACTATTGACGTTTATTAGGGTTACACAACACACAATGACATCCTTAGAGCTGGGAGCTGCCGTGTGCTAAATCTTGTATTGTTGGCCAATGAGCAGCTCCCGTAGAGCAGTTGGGGGTCCAGCATGTTTCTCAAGGGCCCTGTGACTGTTATTATGAAATATTATTATTATTATTATTATTATTATATTTTCAAGCTGGTCCTAGTAATCAAACATTCGATCTTCCCGTCGTAAGCCAGTTTTTCTATCCTTCAGTGTACCACTACGCCCAGTACGTACAGAACAGCTAAATGCTTATCCACCCAGTCCTGCAGCAGTGGTGATGATGTCAATACTGTACATTTACACTGTCAGAGCGCATCTCTGATTTAATGGCATTTAATGGTGCCGTTTCCGAAAAACTTTTATTCCATTAGAGTCATTTAGCAAACGCTCTACCGACTGGGTTAACCACAAACTTTATCGTTATCATATTTGCTCAACGTTGCAGGGCTACCTCTGTAGGAAGCGGGGGTATGTCTGTCGGTAGGCGAAGCCGGCGCGGCGTACTCTGACGTTCTCCAGCAGCCCGAGGTACTCCACCTGGTGGCGGCAGCGCTCCTGCTCAAAGAGTAGAGGGGACTTGACATCGTTGGGCTTGATGCAGCGCACATAGTAGGGCTCCTACAAAGGGCAACAGGGGGCGACAGTGAGATAACACCTCATAGTATTTAATCCATATTCAACCAAACAAGGTGACATCTGGGCGAGCACCTGGGTGAGGGAGGGTTCCACACCTTTGCAGCAAGGAGCTGGCCAGGACTAACACAGTGCTGTACTGTTGACCACTGAGCAGCTCAGTGCTGAAGGGCACTTTCACAGTAGTTGTTTCACAGGGGAGGAGTGTTATTCACTCACCCCAGACACATTTTTCCAGCCCATCCAGGCATTAAAACGTGCAAAGTTTGGGATACAAGCTCTCTAACCTTCAGGCTACCATTGCCCCCATGTATAAGTACATCTATGAGGGACTACCGTGTTCTAGTACTAGTTATTGTTTTACAGTCCTCCCCCTCACCTTGCAGGTCAGGTTCTCCACCAGTGAGATCATGGAGTTCTTGAAGAGGGTTGCGGCCGTCAGGGGACGCTTGGTGACCTCAGTGATTCTCAGTTTGCCCTCTGGCCACATGCCCTTCAGCACCGGGTTAGAACTGGACAGGCAAGAGGAACAGGAACACGTAAAAACAGGGATAGGAGCAGCAATAGTTGTGGTACTTAAATGACTACTGATAAAGAAAGGGGAAAAAAACAAGATGAGAGAAGATGAAATGTTTTGGTTAATCAATGTTGATGATTCATCAGGCATTAGACCAAAACACAGGCAGAACATCAGTGTGTAGGAGTTTATTCACGTTCTATATCAAACATTCTTCCCCATTGAACCCGATTTCAAGGGCAATAACTTAGCAAGTGCTCTGCTAATTAATTTTAATGACTCCAGCCTTGGCAATATATTATTGCAGACTGTGTGGGATAGCAAGTTTAAGTGAGTCTCTGGTTGCAACTGACTCATCTACAGTGGTGTAATATGGATTCATGGAACATGGATTTTTCTCAGAGCATGTGTGCCACTGTGTGTCTTTATTAGCCACTATGTTAAAACTGACATTGCAAACTAGAAGGCACTCTGCCAACACTGAACAATCATCCAAAGACATCATTCCTATCGCTTCAATTTTGACCCTGCAAACAAACCTTTAGGATTCGTAATCCAGACAGACAGACAGACAGACAGACAGACAGGAGCAAAAACATAACCTCCTTGGCAGAGGAAAAGAATGGCCTACTTTGGCTTACTGTCCCAAATCTTATGCTGTTGATTGTAGTAAAAATATCATACAGAAAATAACATAAGACAAGTCAGAAACAATGCTCACATTTGTAGCGAGAGAGAGAGAGAGAGAGAGAGAGAGAGAGAGAGAGAGAGAGAGAGAGAGAGAGAGAGAGAGAGAGAGAGAGAGAAAGAGAAAGAGAAAGAGAAAGAGAAAGAAAGAGAGAGAGAGAGAGAGAAACACCAGAGAATTGGAAAAGAGAACAATGATAAGAGTAAGCGGAGAAAGGATTAGTTGTACTTGTCCTGTGTTGTTCTTTCTTGAGGGCTGTAATCAAAGAGCTGCAAGGAAGATGGTGAAGTGTGTGTGGAAGTGATTGAAGTGGTGTGTGTGTGTGTGTGTGTGTTGACTCTCACCTGTTGTACAGCAGCCTCTTGAAATCCTGGAAAAGAGTGTCTTTGTTTTTATCAATGAAACCCACCACTGAGTACCTGTGGGAAGAAAGAGGGAGGTAAATGCACGCAGGCACGCACGTACACACACACACTTTTGTTACATTCCCTATCCCCTAATCTCAACTCTCACAACTACCTGCCTACCTATAACTTTTACCTTAATCTAACTCCTAATTCTAGCAAACTCTAATCCGAAACCACAATTTCGTTCATTGTGCCAGTAATTCCCTCAGTCCAGTCTTACAGCCACATGGTTAACACATGCATTAAGTTAATGCTATAAATAGCCGACCTGTTATAAACCAGGCTGTGAGTTGTGAGGTGCACTCTGCCTCCTGCCTGGTCTAAGTGGCTCAGGGATCAATCAAGCCTGTGAGTCAGACCCTGTAATTCTGCCCTAGTCCTCCCCTGGGTTGCAGACACTTAGCCCTCACAGATGGTCTCAACACGTTGCCCTAACAGCACTTTTTGGGGGCTTAGCTTGTGCAATTTATGAATGGTCTCCAAGTACTTTAGGGATTGTGAATTACTGTTGTCGTTTTCAGGCACTGTCATGCAGTGAAGATGTCATTCAAATGTAAGTGCGTGTGTGTGTGCGCGCGCCTGTGTATATTCAAGTGTGTGTTTTTATGTTTTGACGACTTGCAGGGTCAAAACAGTGGACATGGGACAGGAAGTAAGAGGATTATATTAATGGTAGTTATAATTTAGTGATCTTTGATTTTGTCACTGCTGTAGAGTAAAATGTACTAGACCCAGTACTGTATCCATCCTGCAGAGTCCTCAAAAACAGATTGTCTAGTTAAGAGTGTTGCAGCAACAAGCAAGAAAGAAGTGTCACGATGACTGAATCTGGCTTCAGTTCTGTTTTCAGTGTCTAGGATTAATCAAGCCAAGTCATGGGCTGAATTGAAGTGGAGATCTCACTTGTAAAGGTTTAAATGACAAGGATACTTACATCACATCTCCCGCATAGTGCCTGACTCGGAAGTCTCTGTCAAACTCTAAACTCTTGTCAGTTGGTGAGAGCTGAGGGAGGGGAGAGAGAGAGAGAGAGAGAGAGAGAGAGAGAGAGAGAGAGAGAGAGAGAGAGAGAGAGGAGAGGAGGAGGAGAGGGAGAGAGAATGAGCAATAATAAAGGCTACATCAGGACAAGGTATCTAGAAAAAATGAAAATCTTTTTTCAAAAAGGACACATCCACCATTTATCTACTGACAAAAATGATTGCCTGTGTTACTTTAATGAAAGTATTACTAGAATGTACAACTAACTCGAGCCCTTCACTTACAAATAGTAACATTTTAGAGGATGTAGTCATCTACGTTTTCTAAATATTAAATAAAGAACATTAGTAACTGCAGATCTGGTTTCTGCTGATCAGTTTTTGCAAATAAACCCTATTGTTTGTTTTAACCTCCCTGAGTACCAGATCTGTGACTTTATCACATCAGGATAGTTCAGGTGAACTGTCAATCATGTAAATGCATACAAAATTGAATTTCAAATAAATTCCTGTAATTGTCTAAACTTTCAGATACTCCCATGTGGGAACCCCAACCAGTCTGGTGATCCATGCAGGTTAAACCAAACACTAAGAATTATTTGACCCTGTTTTGACCGGGCTGTGCCCATGTAGGAGTTGCTGCCATCAGCAAGAGGCAGTGGTGCAGAAAAACACGTAACTACTGCAAGGTAGGATATAGGCTTAGAGAGAAGAAGAGGATAAGAGGAGGGTATGAGAGAGTGAAGAGAATGAGAGCAATGAGAGAAAGGTAATAATTGACAGGACAGGATGAATCTATAGAAGTAGTGGGAGAGCAAGAAGATGCAAACCACAGAGAGGAAGGGAAGGTAAATGTGATGAGAAACGAGGAGGCAAAGCCAAGAGAAAAAGAGAAGAGAAGAGACAGAGCGGGAGGAAATTTAATCAGTTTTGTATAATATGAATGAGGTATGGGTGATGCATGCATTTATGAATGTGGTGAGTGAGTGTGTGTGTGTGTCTGATGCTGATGGGCCTGTAGTAGGCCAGTTTACTGGAGTGCAGGGAGGGAGGAGGGCGTGACAGGAAATGCAGAGGTCTGACCAGCCCTCCGACAACTCCTAATGAGCATGTGGTTGTTTCATCTGTAACTGCAAAACTGTCTGCGACAAATACGTTTGCGATGCATATAGCGGAGCAGGGTAAATGTGTGTGTGCCATTCATGAAAAAAGTATTATGCTGACATCAGAGATCAGAGAGAGAGAGAGAGAGAGAGAGAGAGAGAGAGAGAGAGAGGCATCTTGTGTGATGTGATTAGCATTAGCTACAGGAAGCAGCAAGATTAAAGCCACGGATGAACAATGAGCAAAGAAAACCCTGCGAGCCACTGGGGCAGATAAAACAGAAATACAGACAGACAGACAGACACAGAGAGACTTCTAAAAACAGACATACAAAGAGACACAGACAAACAGAGACTTGTAAAGGAGACAGAGACACAGAGAGACTTCTAAAATAGACATAGAGACACAGAGAGACCGTATAAAAGGGGGCAGGTGTACGAAGGAAGTCAGAAAAGTCTGCCTTGAAACCATTTCTTGATACCATACCATTTCTGCCAATAATGTGTGTTATCTCACTTTGAGTCTTTGTGAGGATGATTCATCTGAGCTCTCACACAGAAAGAAGGAATAGTCCCATGTGAGAGGTGCGGGGATATTGTTAACAAGATAAAAACTCACAGCCACAAAGACACTTACAAGACAGAAGTGAATGAATCACTGTCAGCTGTGATTCAAGTCCAAACACAAAGCCCAAATCAAAAACACAATGGGCCCTGCAATCATTCTCTGACAGATCCCAGAAACTATTTACTATTTATTTATTCACAGTGATCTGTGATAATACAGTGAAACACAAAACAGTATAGGTTAGGGGTGGAACGGTTCACAAAATTCGCGGTTCGGTTCATATCACAGTTTTGGGGTCACGGTTTTCGGTTCGGTTCGGTATGTTTTTGGTACAGCAGGAAGGGGTCATTGCCAATTTCAAAATGCTTTTCATTTATTTGCAGGGATGCAAACACATGTATGGTGAAAAAAGAGAGAGCTACCCGAAGTCGAAAAAAAATAATAATGCGACAGCATAATATCATATAACCACCCAACGGATTACACTGCAGCCATAGCAGCCCATTTCGCGACTGCCGGCTAAGGCGATCTCACGGGCAATTCCAAAACTTTTTGTACCTATTTTGGGGTATAAATGACGAATATGTACATATAGAGCCAGAGGTTTAAAAATACCGGAATTCCCCTTTAAGGTTTCATGGATGAAGCACAGTGCTAAGTTTCTCTATCTATCAGTGAAATTAAATTATGGCCTGTACTACTCAACATCAACAATGTTTAAATAGGGGCCTGTACCATGGTAAATTATTTATACAATAATTACCGTGGTACCATGGTAAAACGAAAATTACCATCAAACTACTATGACAGTTTTTTGTTAGGGTAACCTGGACTCTTTCCACCACTAGATGGCACTCTTATTAATAAATGAATGGAATCCGTCAAGTTTATTAGTGGAAATCTAGCATAAGAGAAGCTGCTCTGACACGGAGTACAATAACGTTAGCTGAAAAGACATAACATACATAACCTACAGAGCTAATGATATTAGTCAAAACCATATAAAATAGTCGAATGTCCTTACCTCAGGTGATCTTGCCACTCACTCAAAATGAGCCATACAGTGCAGGGAGAGAGTGGTGTGTTCACAGACAAGCGTTTGCTGCTGTGTCAGGCTACATACACAATAATACGTTTTCGTTTTGAAACTAAAAGGATCTCCGTCCACAGAAGCGTTTTAGCACCGCTTCAGAAATGATCTCCGTCCATGCTAAAACGCATGAAAACGCATATCACGTAACCATTCACCTACACTGGGCATGCGCGTGTCGGTGTAACCAGGAAGCAGATTGTCTGCTCTGCTGTTGCTTAGGAGCAGGTCCTGACAGTTGAGTAGAATGTTTTGCTCAATGCAGTTCACTCATATGAGCTGACAGAAATAAACTGTAGGATTTGTTAAGGAGATTCGTCCGTCACCCATACACCCCCCCCAAAAAAAACCCTCTTTGGATCTGGACGAATCACACAAGTCACCCAAATTGACGTGAAAGAAGCGACATTCGCCGAAAAGCGAACCCAATAACTTTATTTGAAGGTTTTTTCTGCGCATGCCTTTTTGACCGAAATCTGTGAGGCTGTTCCCCGTTTCTAGTGTGACAATAAATAGAAACAGTAGCCTAACTCTACATGAAAAAAAGCACACAGTAGGCCTCGGATTTTTTACTTGAACCGTTCCATCCCTAGCATACTTATCAGTCATGAAATTGGAGTCCAGCACAATGAAGTGGTTCGAACACTGAATCCAATTTGGTCTTAAAACTATTCCTCTTTTTTTTTCGAACAGATGTCCCAAAGCTGTATGGACTCTCCCTATGGGTGGCGCTTCAGGACAGAGCCAAAACCTCCTCCTGTCTCAAGGCTACGGGCTAATCTATTTGGAATCAGGATCCAAACCCAGAACACACACACACACACACACACACACACATAAGCAGTAATACTATGACCACTTGCAGGAAACACATACATGAATTCACACCACACACACACATGCACACACATGCACACACATACACACACATGCACAGACAGACAAACAGATGCACTATCAGACAGACAGGCTGCATCTGCTGGAAGCCACACTGCCCTCATCCATCACAATCATTCACACTCCGACACACACACACACACACACACACACACACATACACACACACACACACAAACCTTGGCAGCTTTACTATTGCCACCTCTCTGTCTGAGACTCGGCCTAATGTCAGACTGGTGGGTGGGGTGGTGGTGTGGGTGGGCAGTTAGTGGGAGGAACAACACGAGTAGCGAGAGACAAAGTCATAGAAATGGAACAAGGTCAGCATAATGAGATGAGGAAGTGGGAAGATGTAGGTGCAATCGGTATGAGCCAATAGGCAAGAGAGGGACGCAGAGGCAGAGAGAGAGATAAATAAAGAGAGGATGGACAATTAGGAAGAAATAAAGGACAGGGGCCAGACTGGTTATAATCCCTGGACCGGCTGGGAAAACCTGGATGGGGAAAATCAATCAAATTGCTCTCTTCTCAATAACTACTGCTGAGGTACACTTGAGCAATGCACTTAACCCCCAACTGCTGCAGCGGAAATGCTCAGTGGCTAACCGTAAAAGACCATGAACGTAAAGCGGCATGCTGCTGGAATAGAGCTTGCTTGCTCGGCAAACTTTCCCTGGACAAGTAAAGGTTAAAAACGACAGAATAAAGAGAGGGAGCGATAGCAGCAGGTGCTACGTCTTTTGTTTCTTTCTCAATCTGCTTATATAAGAGAATCAGAGAGCTGAAACTGCAAAATCAGGACTCAAGCATCTATAGCTTGTCCTTCCTATAATCCCCTCCTCTAATTTGTCTCTTTTGTAAATATTGCTTATAGATGACTAGATATCTAGATCAACAGATACAGTTAAAATTAGAGCGATTTTTTGGTAAACTTATATTGTATTTTTTCATTTGTTTAAGCAATATTAATACATTTAGACTTTAGATGAATTTGAGAGAAGCAGGTGGAGGGGTGGGGGCAGGTACTGGAAGACATAAACAGAATGAGCCAGGAAGGGAAAACACAGACAAGGTGAGAGATGAAGAAAAATAATTAGAAGGGGCTCGAGAGGCTGGAGCTCAAAACTCTTTTATTGGAGACAAAATAAAATGGGAGAACAGAGGCTGATTTATGTGAGCCCAGGCACGACAGGGATGAGGGGATATTGTCTTCATAGGAACAGCGAGGACAAAGGCAGGACAGAGCAGGGAGGGGGAAAGAGACAAATAAGAGAAAGCTACAGAGAAAGACGGGGACGAGAGAATAAGAAGTGAGACAGGAGAGAGGACAGATAAAGAACAAATCACAGAACTGCGACTCCAAACAACAATAAGCCACCATGACAGTGGAAGAGCAGGAGGAGACAGAGCTGCAGAGAGAGCAAAGGTAAAGAACAAGAAAGAGGGGGGAGAAAACAGACAAAATAACAGGAACACAGTGTCTGTCTCAACTCCTCAAAAAGTACATGCTGTAGCAGCACTCCTGGTGCGTTCATGTGATAGGAAAAACTGTCTTTGACACCATTTCCACCTTTGGCTGTTATTATAATGATGAGTCTAGAGATTTTGTTTGCCTGGACAAAGACACAGAGTATCACAGCAATGTTGCATTGAAACTGTGGAAATGGAAGCACAGTTGTACTGACTGATGCTGAGTGCCATGTTCACTTTATTGTTCAGTTCAACAAAGGCCCTCAGACAATGTGGAAGCCATAAACCACGCATTAGGCTGCTGTGGTTAAAATGAAAGCCTGAACATTATACTGAATGTCAAGTAGAACTGCCAATGATAATTATGTACTATACGTTTCTATGATATGTTAGCTTCCGGCCAGCAGTGGCCTGATTTTGCTTTGTTCTGTGTATTATATTAGTTAGTGATGTTTAAGTAATAAAGGACTACTGCAACTACTTCTACACATATGCATGTAATAAAATGAATCTTATGTCTATTAACATCATAAATGATTCTTGAATTGTGTTGAACATCAAAATCTATAACTATTTAAGTTTAAATACAGAATATTTTACATGATTTTATAGGATTTTGGCCACACCTCCATACCCTCTACCATTTTGCACTGAAATACAAAATACTTGCCACAGTTTGGTGGTGGAGGAAAATTCCACCATTAGTCCTTGAACTAGGCTTGGCTAACCTGTACTGTTTAACTTTGAATGTGTGTGAGAGACAACGCCCGTCTATGTGTGGACAGCTTTACAACAAGCTCCCCCTGCGGTGACCTCGACACTCCCGCCATCTTCTTATACAGCAAAAGAGCAAAGGTCGTCTTTTTCCCTATGCATAGATTGTATTTGCAGTGCCAGTAAAAGAGAAGCCCCTCCCCATGCTGACCCTCCCTTAGTCCCCAGCAACACATTTCTCTCCCTCCAGCACCTCCTCCAATCACCTCCCCGGCAATCCTGTTCACCACCTGTGCCTCGCTCCCCAGCCCCTGGACTAAGCTGGCACCTGCAATGGCACAAGCCAGGCCTCCCGATGAGCGGCGTCTGACTGGCTCCAAACCTGTCAATAACTCACGGCGGGTGCCACGGGAGCCAATCCAGGCGCCGGATGAGGAGATGGATTTTGTGTTTCATGCCCAATGTACTGAGCTGCAGCTGTCGGGGTATTAAAACACTGAGTGAATCAAGCTACATCACCTCTCTAGACAGACGTACAGATACAGGCTGTTCTCTGAGTCCAACCAATGGCGATGGCGAAGCTGCAACCAGATAATTGCAGTGGTACTGGAATAAATGTCAACTGAACGAAAAAAAATCAAATGAAATATGTAGAAATTATCCAGATTATTTTATAAGAAAGGACAAAACCTCCATTCACTCTTGTAGACATGAATGAGATTCGTCTCTCGCTGTCCTTCCTGCTACTACTGACCTTGTGCCTCGCTGTAGCTAATGAACAGAGTGTCCAAGCAACAAGCCTCACCAACACATGGCCCATGAAAGCTTCATCACTTAGTAAGGCCCCCCTGCATGCATGCATACATGTGGCAGCAGGTGGACGAGCGAGCGCACACACACACACACACACACACACTCACACGTCACATCCTATTAGCATGCATCACCTGTACATGGCACGTGCTGCAACAATAAAAGAAAAGAGTGGGATCACATGGTAAACTATAGGAGAAAACAGGAGAGAGAAAGAGACAGAGAAAGAGAGAGGGAGGTGCACATAGAAAGACAGACCCAGCAAGAAAGGGGATATGAGAAGGAGCGAAAGAACAAGGGAAGAGAAAACAACAGAGAATGAGGAGGGGCTGGGAAGGAAGCTGCCATGACGTCCGCACCCAGCAGGATCTCCCGTGTCAGCAAATAATTAAAGGAAGGAAGAAAAAAAACATTTGGGAAGATCAAAGCAACCTGAGGAGAGAGGGAGCAGAGGAGGACAAGTGTTAGGATTAGGGAGGGAAGGAGGCATCTATCCTCTAGCACTGCAAGGCAGAGAGAGAACCTCAACCAAGGAGAGGAGGGTACCAGTCCATCCCTAGCAGGGAGAGGAACCTTTGGTTGTGGTGCAATGACCTAAAATGACCTAAAAATAGGAAGTATGAAAAGAAAGCTCTTGAATTCATAGCAGAACTAGAACTAAATGAGTTTCTTGCTGGCATTAAGTTAAAAAGGAGTGAAACACTGGTGAAACTAGTTGAGCAGCGAAGAGTTTCAGCGTGATGAACCTGTAGTCAAGCACACAAGACGGACCGGAGACAGGCGGATCTTCCGACACTAAGGCACAAACAAAAATCAAACGGATAACTGATCTGCAGCATCTGTTTTTCCCTTTAGGTAAGAGTTCAGTGTAAACAAGCCTGTGGGTCCCGTGCATCAGAAGCCCTTGATTAATTCATAAGAAGGCTGAGAAGGCTAGAAGCCAAAAAAGGATTTCCCATCATCAGACTGCAGCAAAGCAACACGATATGTTGAGACGTAAAAGTGCTGTTTAGAAGCCATGACAGAGCGAATCTGTTATTGATCTCATTTTTCCCCCTCTTACTTCTTTTACCCTTTACTCTTTGATCTGCTAAGTTATCAGGCCTTGGGAGGAGTGTGGCAAGCATCTGTGTGTGTATGTGTGTGTAATACTAAATATATCAGTATTTAGTGAGTGTAAAATAAAAACTTTTAACAAGTTCCTCTGCATACACATTCACGTGTTCAGAGAGTGTGTTGCTGACAGGTAGGCAACACAGCGCAGACAGTCTAGTGCTGCTCTCTGGCATCACCCAGTATTGGAGATGAAGGTGAGAACACCACTGCAGACAGCCAATATCTTGTTACAGCCTCCCTAACGGCTCCCTGGCTCCCTGCCTTCCTATCTGTGTCTCTGCTTTACTTCCTCTGTCTCTCTTCTGGTTCTGGTCAACAGGGGGCGCATACCAAGGGTGGTAGCTGTGGGGTTAAAATCAACGATATTTGATAGTTGTTTTTTTTCTCAAAGTTCATCATTCAATGTAAAATTCAGAGGATCCAACAAAGGACTTAAGTAATATACCATCCTTTATGTATGTCTTTATGTTTTAATTGTGAAAACATATTGTAAGAGTAGGTCTCACTTTCTGCCCAAATGTTGGATATCTTATTTTGGAAATAAGCCTAAATGTTATGGTTACTTGACAGAATCTGCAGATGCAAATACTCTTTTTTTTTCCTCAAAGGTCAAATGTCAATGTTACAATTAGTGCTGCGTTGCAATTTTATGTTATCAGTGCATTATCAGTGGAATAGGTGCAGATCTATGCCAGATATCAAGGCAGTGGTTGAAGCTGTTGTAGTGGATGCCTCTAGAGGTGCAAATACAAATACTGTACTAACAGAAGAGGAATGCTCTTAAGAAACAACAATATTGGTCATTCATATCAGTGCTCCAACATATAGCATATATATCTGGCCCTCATGTTCACACTCTCACACTGCATGCCTCTACTAAACCCTTTCTTTTCCCTTCAGCTGCATATCTCACTCCCTCTCACACATTAAAGTCTCTCTCTCTCTCTCTCTCTCTCTCTCTCTCCAACCATCACACTTCTATCTTGGCAGACAGACTTGCTGAGAAGATTTCAATGTCGAGAAGCGATGCTAGAGAGCCGCCGTGGGGCTTTCAAGTCCGCAGAACTCGTGCTCACTTTGAACACGCAAAGTCACAATGTCTATTTTGGGTCGCACGAATGTACAGACAAAGTATTGCTGCTGTCAGGTGAAATCCTTGCAACGTGATGATTTGATGATTTTCAGGTTTATTAGTTGAATCGAAGGATTTCACGGTCCGCTCTTGGGATTTTGACACGCTCTCAAATCCATTGTAAGATTTTGAAAAATGCATGGGTGTCAATCTACAGAAGAAGGCTGTTTCTCCTATTTTAGGAAAAGAAAAACATTTTGAAGTTATAAGGTATAAGAAACAGACATCTGCATGCATATAATCTATTTGACAGAAGAGTGTTTCCATTCTCAGCTGCCATTATCTTTCTGGATTACTCACCGGGTCTCCAGAGGCTGCACTGGGTCGTGGGCAGAATCAGCTTATTATCAATGTCCTTCAATTGTTGCTCATGTATTTGTTACATATTGCAAGGCACGGTCAACAGGCTGAATTGATCTTTCTAAAAACGCATTCTAAAAATCTGGGGCAATGTGAGCTGTAAATAATTTTTTCCTTGTTTGTGTGACACCAGTAGTATGTTAGCTTTGTGCTAGGTATGCTACCCCAAGCGAGAGACGCAGACGCAGCGAGAGGATAGCAAATTCTGTGAAGGCCACATCTCGCATGGTGAACAGGTCTCCTCAGGCGGTGTGGATACAGATACCGCTACACTGAGAGACGCTGAGCTGAATCACAGATGAGAGGCCCGGTTTGAGAGCACATTATCCTTACACCCACAGAGGCTTAGCTGTGATTATTGGAGCAGCTCTGCAGGACACACACACACGCAAGATGTGTTAGCAACACACATCTGTGCCTACACATATACGTACATACATACGAGTTCTTGTGTCTATATCCAGCTATACAATTCATCTTCAGCTTTTTAAAACCTATAAAAGGATAATAATACTGAAGATGATTAAACAGCTTGTAAGTAATAGCAGGCATTGACAAAAATCAGACACACAGACAGACACACATGAAAGCAAAGGCCCACTGTCATAATAAGGCTGCTTTTCTTTCCATGTCTACAGGCCTTGTAAGCTTCTTGAGGTGTGACAAAGGCTTAGTCAGTCTGGTGTCGGCTTGTATTGATATACTATTGTTACAGTATTGTCTCCACCTGACAATATGTGATGCAGCCATAGAAAGTGGAGAGACAGCGTACACCCTGATGTACAGCGGCATAAACAAAGATGGCAGCTGTAGAATTTGATGACACTGTCATGAAAATGAGCATTGTTTGATGCATGGACAGCGCAAACTGTAATACTCGCTCGTTAAATCATAACGTTTAAGATCCCATTGCCATGGTAACACATCAGCTTCTGTGTCTCCCGTGCAGTACATCTTTAATGTACCCTGGCCAAATGACCATTCATTCAAGAAAGTCTGATAGATAGTCCCCCGTGCTAATGTTGCCTGGCAACACAATTCCAGACAGTGAAAAGAGACGCTTGGCTGATATTGCTTCATAACAATATTGGTTCGAGGAAGTAACAGCTGGATGACAGGAGGTTCATTTCAAACCTCTTTTAAATCCAGGGCTCTGCTGGCAGAGGTGCAGGTCAGAGAGCAACAGAAGGACAACGACAGGAGGCTTATCGACTCAAAGATGGCGCAGGAGGAAGTAAAGCCTCCGAAAATCAATATACCCCACAGCACAGTATAATCTCTGCCTCACCTTGACTCTACCTTTCTTTACTCACCTATTCCTTTTCATTGTGCTTTCAGTCACTTTAAAGGCACTGATATATAGGGCAACTGTGATTGACAACTGTGCCCAAGGCGTTGCCTCAATATCGTTGCTTTACTTCACATGGGAACATCTAGTTGCCAGGGAACATGAGTAGGTTTCTGACACAGTGTCTCACTTTGTAGCCTGTTGCAGGAAGTGTTTCCCATCTGCATTGCCCAAAAATACTGAACGTATACCTACCACCTGTCATCACTCATTTTCACTGCATCCCCACCTCGCTCTCCACACAGCTCTGCATTCTGTCACTGGGTCCCTTCATAAATCTCTCTCTCTCTCTGTCTCTCTCTCTCTCTCTCCAGCTCCATAGACTCCCACTCCCATTGGCTGCCAGTGACATCACCTGGGGCAAAGTGTCGAGTCAGACTCCTCTACGCTCTTTCTCAGGCAGCTGTTGCCCCCTTGTGTCCACGCACTCAACCACACCCAGACCCCTTTTCAGATCTTAAGCATTAGAAGAAGAGAGGTTGAAAAGCACTGACCCCAGATCAGTGTGGATGGATGACTTCACCCTACTCCCATCTCAGCCATCTGATCCCAAACAGGAAGCTTGGATGTGCAGACAGTAAATTGGCTCATGTTCGTCTGGCTGTACACAGACCATTAGAGTGAATTAGACTGTAAGCCTTCCTAGGTTGAGCTGATAATTAATACTAACAGGATAATGCTCAGTCTCCTCCTCTGGCGCTAATGGTCCCTTATGGTGTAAACCACCCTCTGGTGTTCTCAGGTTACCACCACCACCTCCTGTATCGTCACAGTCTGTTGTTTTTGCTTGTTTGTTTAATCTTGTTCAAAGTATGCTGGACATTGTGTGGTAAAATCCAAACCTGTATTTGTGTACCCAGTGGAGTGTGACAGGAAACACAAGGGTGAGCGTGACAAGTGACAAGGCTCACGAGTCAGATTCAAACCCATGACACCACAAGTACACCAAGACAGCTGAGCAGCTACAACACCTCTCGATTTGGATTATGGTGAAAAGAGTTAGACTAGATTAGTACACCAAAGATGGTCAGTTATTGTTAATAGTGTTGGAGAGTTAAATATGTTTTTCTTCACAATTTAACATCCTGAAGCATATATTTCAAGACTTCGCCATCAAAGTAACACACACATTTAGTGTAGCCTACCTTGCGGCTGGTGTAGTGGGCGTGCTTGGCCAGCTTGCCGTTGAGTCCCTGTAGGAAAACCTCATCAGTGACTTTGCCCACATTCATGCAGGCTTCGTCCAGCACAGAGAAGATGCCCTTATGCTGCTGCTCCACCAAGTCCACAATGATCTGGTTGTTGAAGTAGTCAATCTGATGACATAGGACAAGGGGGAAAAAAGCAAAGTTAGGACGACGCTTGTATAATGTCTACTTGGCTGGGGCAACAAATGGTCCTTATTATTTCCCACCCATGTAGTCAAGAAAGTAATCAAAGTAGAACCAGAAGTTTCCTCCGTACATGTTTCCAGGGGATGCCTTCTCTCTGGTACTCTTCCTGTTCCTGCTTTAGCACCAGCTGGATGAACAGCTGCTGCAGCTTTTCATTACAGTAGTTGATACAGAACTGCTCAAAGCTACAGAGTAGAAACGGGAAAGACAAAATGTGTGTTAATGGATGCGACCGAATGCATTTACATTTTCACTAAAATGAAACGACAAAACGGCAATTAGGGAGATGAGAGGGAATGTGTGAATAGATGCGTGTACTGAGTAAAAGATATGACGTAAAGATACATATTTGTCATACTACTCATACTTTGTTCATACTGCTACTACTCTAGATCGGACATACATCCAAAACCACCAGAGGGCATTGCATAGAAACCAAGGTTAGCAGTAGACGTCCCAACCTGTTGTTCTGGAAAATCTCAAAGCCATAGATGTCCAGCACCCCGATGACGGTGTTCTTCCCGTGGACTCTGGCATCGTAGTTTTTCACCTCGATGATGTCATTGATGCGGCCCACGATCCAGCAGAACAGGCGCTCATACATGGCCTGAGGATGACAAGATATCCACCACTTGAAAAAAAAAAACTGGAAAATGATGGCTGACATGAAAGTAAAATAAGATAAGGTTTTCTTAAAATGTCTGCTACCAAACCATATAGTACCATTCTGTATAATCAAACCAGGTCAGTACTGTTGAAATAAGAAGTCTCAGTTCAGTAGAGACCTGGAGTAGATAGAAGCTCTGCATCAATAATGTGGGATTAATGTGTCTACTGGATGAATCATTGGGATATGTACTGATTTTGCAAAGAAACATTACCAAACTCCATACACATATCCATTTCATAACAGGATGGTATCAGTTTAGCCTCTAAGCAGGGACCACTGGCCAGCTACTGAGGCGTCACACAGCAGTAGTGTAGCGAACAAACAATTAACCGATACAGATGGGTAGCGGAGAGTGAGTCAGAGCGCAACTACAGAGCTGGCCTTGAAACCGTCTGCCTACACACGTTGCGTCCCGCATCGTCTTCTGCATTGGTCTGGATGTGACTCATGCTTGTATGAATCACAGTACATATACCACCGAGCAGAACGTCACAACATGGAGCCCTCTGGCTGTCAGTGGCCCACTGCATTGAAAGCATTGCAGAAAACTAAACGGGATTCATTTATTCCCCGAAACCAGCTTTTGTAATGAGTGGATTTTCTCGGTTGAATGACGGGAATGAAGAGCATGAACACTAAATCAAATACATAAACAAGCAACAATAACCTTGGCAAGGGCGTCCCGTCCGTAGCTGGCCTCCTGCGCCGTGTGTTGTTTGTCGATGACATCTCTCCCCGTGGCCACAGTGCGGTACAGCAAGGCCTTCTCCACGTTCTCGTCCTTGGTGGACAGCAGGTCCCCGATCACGGACACCACCTTGGAGTTCTCTATCAAGATCACGTCACCGTCCACCCCAAATGTCAGGTTCCCCTGGGAGAAAGGCCAGAGAGGATGTGTTAGAGCACGCTGAAGGATTGTTTTCTTCTGTTTGTGGGGCGTTTCTGCATTGGATAGCACGCAGCAAAGACAGGGAAGGTGGGAACACAGGCAAGGACACTGATCAACTTTGGCACTATGGCACTATTTCAGTCCTTGTATAGAATTCCCATATGGGGACACAACTTCAAAAAAAAGGTTGAATGTTGTTATTATCGGGTATTACCAGATGTAGGATGGTGGCCAGGATCTTGTAAGCGGTCTGAATCTCATCCCCTGTGAAACCGATAACCTTCATGGCATCGGCCACGGCTTTGAAATCGGCACCATCATTAATGGAAGACTAGACAGAGAGAGAGAGAGAGAGAGAGAGAGAGAGAGAGAGAGAGAGAGAGAGAGAGAGAGCGAGAGAGAGAGAGAGAGAGAGAGAATAACAAAAGTTACTGAATCAAAAGAATGGAAATTGACTAGATTAATCATAATAATCTATTTCCTGCAAAACCTATCAACTTTATATGAACAATATATTTTCAATGGTTTTATTGTACTGCATGTGATGTCCTGTTGTACTTGTACCATATACATAGCATATACATAGTATGTACTGTAAGTCAATATACCAATTTCATCGAGACAAATTCCCATACATTTATTGTACTTGCCAATTAAAGTGCTTCTCATTTTTAAACACACTTTCATTCTCATTTTCTTTTCCAATTCATCCAGCTGGAACATCAAATTCCCACAGTTTATTAAATAACTGAACGGAGGAGTCTGCCTATAAAAATGGGAGCCGCTGTGGCGCACCATGTACAAACCGCCAGTTCAGCTGTTTGGTTGTATTGTGTTCCATGACGTCAGGTTGTTTGTTGCTGTAAAGTGGTTTGGTTCCTACTCATTAAGCTCCCATGCAGAGACAGCAGCCCACAGCAGCAGATGCCTTGATGTGACGGGGGGGTGTAGCGGCTGCGATTAAAACGTCTCCCTTCTTATGTAACTCAAAGATGGTGCTCTTTGATGTTTTCAGCCTGCTGATATTTTTGTACCATTGTACCACGCTTGCCCCAATTAATATGTGATATGTGTGATGTGACTGACTGCAGAAAGCAGCCAGTTGTAAACTCTGGTGAGGAGAGTATTAAACAGCACACATCTGTGAGGCATGTGTTTGATTGTATCTGCAAACAAACTTAATGTCACACTGACACTCTGAACCTGACGCTTTGACTTCTCATGCTCTGCCATTACAGTAAACAATTTCACCATTTCTGTGAATGAAGTGGAACTGTGTGTTGTAGACTACCTTGACCTGGCCTCCAACTTTGATGTAGTTGAAGACTGTTGGGTCCTTCTGGATGTGAAGAGAGCGTAACAGGGACTCGGGGCCTCCTCTGAGCAGCTGGTGGAGGACCAACCACATACACACATTACTTTTTGCTTTATTAGTTAGGCGCTTACACAATACACACTAGACTTTACATGTGTCAAACTTTACAATGGAATAAGGGACAAATTGCATCATATGTACTGTATATACTGTAGCCTGTTTCACCAGCATGTCCCCACGTTACCAATTTGACATTCATTTAAGACCTCTCTGCTCTTAAGAGTGAACCATCTAATATTGTGGCATTATTTTTAAACCCGCTACACTCCTCCTACATGTAGGAACAAATGGTCTGTTGATGACTCAAAAAGACCTAAGATTGATTCATATTCCTACTGGCAAGTTCAGTCTGGGGGTGTTCGCACACTTAACCTACAAAACACATGGAGTCATGCACATACACACACACACACACCACACAGGTCCACATATATGCACAC
The DNA here is from genome assembly GCA_034670405.1 of Hoplostethus atlanticus. NCBI lineage: Eukaryota > Metazoa > Chordata > Actinopteri > Trachichthyiformes > Trachichthyidae > Hoplostethus > Hoplostethus atlanticus. The sequence continues at coordinate 796,828 of JAXDDX010000086.1, forward strand.
CCACAGACACTCACCTGGTAGAATGAGTGAAAACTCCTCTCCCCTTCCTGTTGGAAAATTACCCTGGACTGAAAAAGACAACGGTTTGAGTCAGAATTGGAATTGAAATTACACACACTAATGTACAGTATCAATTAGCAGCTGTCTAATGAGGGGTGAGGGAGACGGCACCCGCACGGCCAGCCATGCTTCATGGGAATTATCAGCACAGACGAAACTCATCTTCAGTCAGATTGCTTGGCTGCAAATACCCATTGTATAATACAAATGAATGTGAAAATGAAATTGCCCTCTAGCTACAATACATTTAGAATAGAACAATGTTTCTTGTACTAAAGGAGTGAAACAAGCTTCTGTCTGGATCTTGTACTCTTCTGCCTGTACTCTATCGGGTTGCTGTCTCTTCACCTCAGAAGCCAGCTAGTTCAGTCTGACGCCCCCTACCTTCTCCAGCAGGTAGTTGTTGATGTGGCCCCCGATGGGGTCTCCCTTGAAGTCAAAATTGATGTCCATGTACTTGCCAAAGCGGCTGGAGTTGTCGTTGCGGTTGGTCTTGGCATTCCCAAAGGCCTCCAGGACACAGTTGGATTTCAGCAGCATGTTTTTCACCCTGTGGGAAGGCAGGATGGCATTAGGGGCAAATCGGCTAACCAGTGGTGGGGTTTATCTATGGATCCACATGTACGTGTACTGGGCTAAGATACAACTCTGTTACTACAAGTCTCTAATGTTTCCCTTGCTTCATGTCCCTCTCATCTTTCTTGCGGCCTTGGTAGTTTAAATAAAAAATGTAAAATGACTGAAGGCTGCAAGGTTGCTTGTTCATTATATTTCCCCTTTGAGGATCATCATTTCATAAATGTAATAAAGCAATAAATCAAATCTGTGGATACAAAATACAATGTACAAAATACAAAGAGTACAAATACAAATCCTCCCCAGACGGTTACACAGTTAGATTACAGCAACATGTTTTGCACCATGAACTGTTGGTGCTAACAGATCCCCTGACACCCATTAACAGAGATTAAGGAACTAGCTCAGCTGATACCTTGCCCACACCGATAACCAACAAAATATACTGGAAACTGACAGGGCTGGTCTTTATGGGTCTCCACTGCTGTTCTTCAGAGGGGATTAGTATCGACAGTGTTTCATCATTTAAGACATATTTTTATAGATCCCTGTGAATGTCCTTATAACTGTAGTAAACCAGGTTATTGGTTTATTTCAGAATGGAAAATTGGCATGATCCTTTCTATGCTGAGTATGTTTTATGACTTTAGGCCAATGATACCATTCATTACTTTATTATCTAATCTCAAAAGTCCAATCCTCCTTAATGTGGCACCTTAAGCTGCATTGAAATTGGGGCAAAAAATGGTAGGTGGGAGACAGCGGACCGAATAGTTTTCCCTTCCATAGAAATAAGGCAGTAAAATCTGATCCTGCTAAGGTTCACTGCAATGGCAGAAAGAGCTATTTGCCATTCTGTACTACAAACTGAATATAGAGCCTTGCAGCAATTGTAAATGTAATAAAATGTTTCTTTTAATGGGTTGTAAATATAATAAAGGGTCAATTTCAATTTGGGTCACACATGAAATATTGAGTCTCTTTTCCCGGGAGCCCCTATGAAAACTTGCAGATAAGGGCTTCAACGCCCAACAGTAGCAGTAAGCAGTAATGGAGTGTATTCCTGTGGTAGTGCATTACTTATGGTCAAATGTACCGTCAGCAGTTTGTACTTACCATCATTTAATGTGTAAAGTTAACTGTTTCCTTACAACACTCTGCCTCTATCTCTGCCCTACATTCTGCTTACACCAAAGCCATTTTCTCGCTATCTTCAGATAGCACAAGTCATTCTCATTCAATATTTATTTAATCACACTCACACTCTTAAGTAAGCGAAACTCCTGAAATAGAAACATGCTTTGATAATACGGTGCAATTTCTGCTCTATCTAACAAGAACACAGTATTACCAGTTAGCGGTAATACTGACTAAAGGCTGGTTGAGCAAATATCTGCATATGATCTAGGGGCTGTTGTCTACTGGCAGTATTAGTTCATGGATTATGACAATGGGTTACTTTTAACCAGCCATGATAAGATACTAACAGTGACCACTAAAGAATGAGTCATCTAAACCTTGAGGGCCTTTTATTGTGGGTTTTATATGAGCTTGGGTCATTTCTGATTTGGAAGAGTGAAACTAATGGTGATTAATGATAAGAGCAGCTCACCTTTCCACCTCAGCCCTCTGATTAGGGTTGGTGATAGCAGCAATGTATTGCATTATGTACTTGCTGGCTTCTGTCTTTCCTGCTCCACTTTCCCCTGCAACAAAAGCACAGTGTAAGGAGCATTTAAAAATAACAACAAATACGTTGGGTGTCTAGGGGCTGTTCACTTGTCTGGCATATTAAAACACACAAACCTAGTTAAAATACTTGAACATGTTTCAAATACTGTCAAAAGTGTAAGGATAGAGACAATGAGGTAAAGTTGGTCTTTTCATACGTTAGTCAACATTTTAAAACAGTTTAACGAGAGTCAACAGAGACCCGAGATCAAAGCCTGATAGGCTGTTCTGCCTTTTATTCATTTGATTTGAAATCCAAACTGGGTTAACACCAACATACTTGAATGTACCAATATTTACCTTTTGACTGAATTTGTTTGCTAAGGTATGGATTTATGACATTGTCATCAGAGAGGCTCAGTTCCCCCTCTGACCACTGAGTGGTGCTTCATCAGCTGCATAGTTTCTCCATGCTGTCACACAGCTTGTGACCACTTCTTATTTTCAACTGAATAGGGGTTATATTCATTTCCCCCAAGTAGCCTCTTCCCCCCAAATTACAAATCTCACATCACTCCAGACAGAAAACATCTGGGACTGAATGAAACACTGAAATAACATTACGACAGGACATTTTCATTCAAGCAAAAAAAAAAAAAAAAAAAAGGTGCTCAGACAAAATATGAGCACAGACTAAACTTGTGGTCACATAGAAATGATACGTCAAACAAAACATCTGTGGGTTCTTTTTGTCTGGCCCATGCAGGGGGGCTTCCCGTGTTACCTGAGATGACGATGCAGGTGTCTTTGTTCCTCCTCTTCATGGCTTTGTAGGCAGCGTCAGCGATGGCAAACAGGTGGGGGGGCCTCTCGTACAGCTCGCGGCCCTTGTATTGCTCTATGGTGTCGCGGCCGTAGATGTTCATGGCACGGTAAGGGTTGACAGATACCACCACCTCTCCGATGTAGGAGTAGATCCTCCCTTTCTCAAACCTGAAGACATATGAATGAAATGGCCAAACTGAGTTATGTTATCAAGATAAATTAGACAGACAAACAAAAAAGGTCCAATGCTTGAGGGCCTCAATCTGTGTTATTTATCACTCAAATACTGCCATAGTCTTTACAACATTTGGAAGCTTTTGGTAATTTGGTTTAACTACAGGTGTGTGTGTGCCCAGATGTAAAAGCAATATTCCAGAGGTCATTCAGGGATACTTGACATGCAGGAAATGCTAATGCTAAATGATTTACAAGCATAAAGTAAATATTAACCAGTATAAAATGTTCATTTGAACTCTCAGGAAAATGGTGATGGCATCTTTTGATAATGAAGAAATCAGCTTTTCATTTTCACCACAACCCTTGATTGTACTTTATAGCTTCAGCTTAATTCCCATAATGTAAATATGGGAATTGATGACATCTAATCCACACCGGCCATCTGTCCAGAGTCGCGTGTGTGTGTGTGTGTGCGTGTGTGTGTGTGTGTGTGCCCAAGAAGGTATCAGTAACATGTAGTAGTACTACCAGGCACGTGTCTGTGTTTCTGCCACAGTACTATAGAAGCCTTTTAACCGGACCCACAACGATTCGCTCTCCCATCCTCTTGCTCTCTGTCACACACACACACACACTCCATCTCACACACACACACCGTCTCTCTTGCTTTCTCTCCCACACTTTATCTCTCTGTCTCGCTTTCTTTCTCTCACACTTTGCCTTCCACTCTCTCTCTCACACACACACACACACACACACACACACAAACATGCACTATTTCTCTCTCTCTCTCTTTCTGTCTCTCTCTGTCTCTCTCCCTCTCCCCCAGCCTTACTTCCTTCCTCCCCATAGAGGACCAGGTTCCCCGTTTCTCTTCACAGAAGAATGGTCTCTTTCTTCACAGCTGCCAAACCTCTGCCGCTGCCCAGCAAACCTGACTAAAGGAATATTATTCCAAAAAGGTTTTCAATAGGCCTTTGTGAATGATTTGTGATCGAGCGTTTGGGTTGTTGCATCTGGCAAGTGAACAGTCACAAAAATAGAAGCATCACTTACAAGATAAGCTCAATCAAGCACTTGTATTCATTCAAATATCTGACAGACACTGAGCGATGATTTTTTTTTTGCCCAGGACGGGCCCCTGACCTCCTAGAGGCCCTATGCTCCAAAGATGAGTGTAGATGACAGTAACACAATCAGCAAAGATAGGAAGGACATCTACACACACGTCAATGAGAGGTTTATAAGGTGCTGACTCGCTGGTAAAGTCCTCTATGCTCCAGTTGATGCAATGAAAATGAACCATGTGTCAACAAACACAGGGTCTTAATCAGGGCTGGGAAGACTCTACCAAATCATTTTGACCGTTTGACAGTTGACCGTGAAAACACTGTTATCTCATTCTAGGTTATCGCTGTGTCCTGAAAACCTTGATTTGGTAATGTGGGCCTTGGCCTTTCTAATCCTTCTAATCTCCTCTAATCTGTGAAATGATCTCTCTGAGGAGATCTGGATAGATTGAGTTCACACTAGGTGATAAAAAATGTTGAAAGTACAGAGAAAATGGTAAAATGTAAAGAAAAACTGAGCCATTAGATTAGAGGTAAAGAGAGGTACTGGGAGAGAGAGAGAGAGAGAGAGAGAGAGAGAGAGAGAGAGAGAGAGAGAGAGAGAGAAACAAACAAACAGAATGGGAGGGAGGATGTGAGTGAATGAGTGAACAATGGAGTTAGATGCACAATAGTTACATACACACAACAAGCTATTTGGACACTGTCACTAGAAACAACACATCTCTACCACAACTGCTAATGCTATCTAGTTAACAGAACAACACATGCAATTAGCTCATCTTGGGTGACACACAGACCTGGTGCTCGTGTGCCCTAGACAGGGTGGGGTACTAATCACCAGAGCAATTTTTTTGGTAGGGCAGGCATTTTGGCAAGCTTTGTTGTAAAATAATGCTAAATTCTCTTCATGGGTAGAAATTACACTAGCCTGATATCTGGTGGCTGGTGTTTGTTAGTGCAGACAAGTTGAAAACCATCCTTACTAGCCTTAGCTTACATAGCAACTAACGAAGAAGGATTAAGATAGCAGCCAAATACCCTCCCCAGACCATTATTTCAAGTCCATCCCCGCTCCAGTCAACATTTTTAAATCAGGTTGAATACCTCAAAGTAAAGCCAACATAACAATATTGTATGAACCATCTGTCATGTTGTGCAACCCTTACAAGCTAATGCTAATTGCTTTTGCATGGAGTGAGCAGGCATACTGGCATCACTTCTGAGCGGTGATGGCACTGGTAGGCTGGCATGCTGGCTCTTAGCCCTCTTAACCCTGCCAGAGAAAGAAGCATTGTGCCCTCCCTCCCCTCCCGGTCAGGAGGCTGCTGTGTGCCCGCTCCATTGTTCAGATGTCAATTGGGGGTCTTTGTCTGAGCCTGGCACTTCTTCTCCCCCTACATGGATCGGCACAGCGAGCTGGCCACTTCACGCACATGTACAATGGCTTCCGGAGGAATGTCAACAATGCTTTACAAGATGGGAGGGGTGTATCTGTCCCTGAGATCTCAGCTGAGTATGCATGGAGAGAGGGGGGTGAGATCTGCCACCTGACACGAGAAGATGTCAGAATAATAGTTGAAAGAAGTGAAGACAACATTTTACATATTAGGCATTAAGCTGATGCTCTTATCAGGAGTGACTTAGGTAGGTTCAGTGTGTTTCTCAAGTACACAACCATTAATGGATACATTGGCTGTTGTGGGGATTTGAACCTGTAGCCTTTTAGTTATGGGATCATCTTTGTAATAACTAACCAACCCTGCCACCAACAGAAGGTGGCAATTTAGCAGGTTGGTTAGGAAGGCCACTTTGTCGCTGAAGGTTTGCGGTTTCAATCCCTCCAACAGACAGTGCCCAATACTGCTCTAGTTCCCCTAGAACATCTAACGTCCATGTATAGGCACAGTTCTGGCTTCTGGCTACAGTCTGTTCTGATTCTGTGTCTGTTGTCTGTGAAAATTGTGAAGAGAAAAGAGCTGTCTGAGGATGTCAGAAAAAACATCACCTTGGTATTCCTGTTTCCACAGTTCACAATGTTATTAAGACGTTTGCTGCTCATGGAATTGTTAAGAATCTCCCAGGATGTGATGGTTAGAGGAAAATTGATCTCAGATGTTGGAGGTCACGGAAGACCCCACTGCCAAAAGAGAAACACATGAAGGCCCAATTGATCTTTGCCAAGACCCACTTCCTAAATCCTTCTGGGAAAATGTTCTGTGGACCGATGAAACCAAATCCGAGATCTTTGGCAATGCAGATCAGCGTTTTGTTTACAGACAACAAAATGAAGCTTTTAAAGAAAAGAACACCCTACCTACAGTCAAATACGGTGGAGGTCCCATAATGCTGTGGGGCTGCTTTGCTGCTTCGGGTTATTGCTGCTTACTGGACGTCTTGAACATATTTAGAGCATCATGAAATCAGAAAATTACCAAGGCATTGGGTGGGTGTCAATCGAAGGTCATGGATCCTCCAGCTGCACAATGACCCAAAACACATTCAAGGGTGCCAATAATTTGAATATTGTTTGATCATGTGATGTTAAATAAAACAGATGAATGTGTGAAAACCGAAAGATGTTTCAAATTACAATTATTTCAGAAGATATTGTACATATTGTGCGGGCACCAAGAATCTTGGCCAGAACTGTACCAAGATAGGTAGTCAATCATTCAAATACGATAGAATAGCTTACAATATGCCATCTATCATCTCACATTTTTCCATTTCCTGTCGCTCTCCACTGCATACTGTTTGATGAAGCTGACATTCTGTTAAAAAAAATAACCTTTAAAATGCATATGGCTTTATAAATGTTAGATGCACATCTAATTTCCCTGATATTTGAACACCCTCGAAATGTTCAGAACAGGTCAAAACAGGTCATTCATGCAGTCATATAGTAGCGATGAACAACCCACTGTGCCTGTTAGTATGATAACACACTCCTGAGTAAGATAATAGGTAAAGATTTATTTCCACCAGAGGAATGAGTATGACTCAACTCCATTACAGAGATATCACTTAGCTGCTAGCTGAGCTAAATCAATGGGTTCTGTTTTCAAATTGTAGAAATTCATTAGATTCAATGTATTGAACAGTGAACCAGTTCAGAGATCCAGATCCAGACAGAACTGTTACCTTTTTCAAGACTAGGTCAGGGGGATGTAAATATTACATCGAGTCATTTTAATAATAATAATAATAATACATTGGACTTATATAGCGCTTTTATAAGTACCCAAAGACGCTTTACATGGAGGGGAGAACAAACAAAACAAAAAGAAAACAAATTGTGGTTTTTATATTTCCCCACTGAATAACACCATAAATGGTATGATACAAGCAGTACCAAAACACTAAAGGCTGCACAAAGAAACCACATTATTGTACATCCAAACCATCAAACATCATGGTGACTCTTTGTGAAGCCACAGTTTAGAACAATACAGACTGCGTCTAAACAGTGAAAGGTCCAGAGGTGCCCTGGTCTTTTCCCAACCCCTGGGTTTATAAATAGGACCTATGATGTCCATTTCCATCATCTCTGTGGGAAATGGGTTCAAATAAACCGAAGAGAAGAGAAGAGAAGAGAAGAGAAGAGAAGAGGAAGCATGTCAATGATACACTGGCTTGGCTCTTCCATCTGTTCCACTCTCATCTAGGAGGATTTGAACGACAGACAGAAAGGAGATTAAAGAGCCCTGTGGGCCATAATATCAGTCTCTCAGCAACGCTATTTATAGGTGCAGGGCTCCAACACAATATCAGACCAGGTACCAACTCAGGTTTACGTTTTTACCCTCAGAGCTTTTTTTATTTCTTGATGATACAGTGGTCGTGCTTTGTTGTGTCTTTTTCCTTGGATTTTCTATTGATGAAGTTTCTGTAGGTGGCGCTCTTTTCCTCGTCTCAGTCATGGTGGCTATCGCTGCTCATGCTACCCAGTTCTTCTTCTATCTAGTCTAAACAAAACGCTGTTGCTGCTGCTGGAAACGCCTCACTCCCCTGTGCGCCAGAGGCTTTTTCCTGGGAAAGACCCACCCGACACCAGGTATTCAGAACAGCAAATGTAAAAGCTTTCATGAACTGGCTAATGATAGTAAAGGTGTGCTAGTAAAGCTGGAAGGGAGGGTTTATGGTACATGAGAAAGTAGGTAGTAGATTTATTAGCACAACTCCCTATACCTCGCCTTCTTCTTTCCTTCCCTTTACTTTACTCTCTGTTCAGCTGTGAGGGGAAATGTGTCTAACTGGTCTGACCCACAGCCTTGATCTCATTCCAGCAGGATCCCTCCCTGGGGTTACCGGGGAAAAAAGAGAGAGAGAGAGAGAGAGAGAGAGAGAGAAATACAGAGAAGTGAGAGAGACTTGAGAGCAAAGAGAAGACAAGACAAGTAAATCAACACAGAAAGTGAAAGACATGGAGGGCGAGACAGCATAATTGCAAATTGCAAGATCACTGATGAGTCACTTTAATTCCTACACCTTTCGCCTTAGCTCACTCACACACACACACACACACACACACACACACACACACACACTGTGTAAAGTATTTCGAGAGCATTTCAAAGGGTCATGCTCTACAAACACAGAAGAGAAGAGTTACGTCTGAGTTACACCACTGACCAATGTTTTAGTCCCTTTGTCTACCAAGTGACTTTGTCTGCACCAAATATACCAATATCCTATATACCAGAGGAACCCCACCGCCACACACACACAATGATACACCAATGTATTTATACCCATACGCACACACCCACACACAGACACACTCCCTTCAGATGTGAATTACAGAGTGAAGCGAAGCACAACCGCTGTCTCCAATCTTGTTTGGGTGGGTCTTTTTATGGTCATTTTGTCAGTGGTTAACTAGGGAGGGGAGCGAGCAATTTATGACATTTTCTCACCAAACAAAAAAAAAAAAAAGACTTCAGAAAAGAATGGAGAAGCTAATGTGACAATATCTTCAGGCTGGTGCAGATTTGTCCTCAAAAGCAAGAATTTGGAGGGTACAGAGATCCTTCCAAACCTGGATAAACATGTATGGTTAGGTCAATGATGTCATACTGTAATACTGTAAAAAAAAAAAAATCAAACCTTGTTGGGTTGAAAGATTGTTTTTATCAGTGCTGAAGGGATCGGACACACAGGAGCATGCCCCATACTGGCCAGAGCCAAGCCAACACGTGCAGGGCAGCCTCATTGTCATCATCATCATCTGTGGGGGGGGGGGAGGATAATCTGTGGCTGTTCCACTTTTATCCCTGAGGCTGAGTTTATTACCAGCACTGCTCTTGTTTAGAGTGATAGCAGTATGATGGCTGCATGATAGGCACCTTCCTGTCTCATTCATCTCGTCTACAGCAGCACTGCGACGGCTGCTGGAGTCTATTCTTTCTCAGATGTTGTGCGGCAGAACTCGTGACAGATTTAGCACATAAATGTTGCACAGTATCTGCTGCATGTTTTTGAATAACCAGTGGCCAGATGCTTCCTTGTGACAGCTGAAAACAGAAACAGAATTTGAATACATTTCTGGAAACAAGAGCACAGCAGGTATTTACTGTTGTGTGCTGGGCACGCAGAGCAAATGAGACGTCTCTGATAACTATCACACAGGCTCAAGCCTGGCTCATGCCACGCTGTCACAATTACTTGACCGTACTGTCTGGAGAATAATCTTTAAAAGGTCAAAAGAGGTCATGGTCACAGACAGCAAATAAACAACAGACAGCTCCAATCTATAGGATTAGGCTACAATGCTGAGTGATGACAGCTCTGAATGGGCCCGGAGGAAACCAGCAGCAGTGACCTGGGATCAGTGATAATTCAACCTTGAACACGTCATTCACCTGTGGCCTGACAGGCAAAACTTATATTGTGCCTACTGATGGTTGATAAATACCTTAGGAAGGTAAACAAATACCTATTTATACAGATTAACTTGCACTATGAGTACGTCAGTGTATATTGTATAATGCATTTGTCTTTTTATCAGTTATCTATGAGACATATTGCCCTCAGTAGACATTAAACATCAATTTCACATCACCCTGGGACCCTGTCTAAAACATGTCAGTAGTAATTTTCATTTGGGGACCCACCAGAAATTGGCCCTAACACACAGTCAACAATAGACACTCTACTCTACCTTACTCCCCTCTATTCTACTGTACTCTCTTACACACAGTGTGACACAGTCCTTCACAGTCTGCGGCTGTCAGACATCTGGGCTCTGCATTAGGAGATTTTCCGCTGCTTTGTAAAGCCTGCTTAGTGCTAAACAGCAGCTCCCAGCCTGTCTGTAGGAGACGCAGCCCTTCAACACTTAACACTACTGCCACCCAACCCTTGGCTTACAGACAAATCAATCTTCTACCAAAAGGCAGTAGAGCTGGTTTCCCTGCTGCTGGAGCACAGCTGGCCTGCACCGGGGCTGGAGCAGAGACAGATTAGACTTTGCCAAACAGGGTGGTATGTTCACACCTGACTTCTAAAATCATAAATTGTGCGTTTAAAGAGTATCGCTCCAAGATTTTCCCCAGTTTAAAATAAAGGTGAAGCATGCTTAAGTCGTACCACCTTCAGGGATGGGATGCTCTGTGCTTCTTGAAATACCAAATCATGAATTTCAAGTCAATGGGTTTGACTTATTCTTGTATTATCTTATTATACACGTCTCTGGTTTGAACACATCAACAAAGCCATGTGTTTCCCCCTAATCCACTCTAATGGCAGAGGGAGAGTGCAGCAGACTTTCAATCTGTCATCATAATCGGAAGGCAGGAAGACATGAGGATGTGCAGGACATGATAGAGACAAATGTGAACATGGAAAATGAGATAGGAGAAAGCAACAGAAGACAGAGAGAGAGAGAGAGAGAGAAAAAGAGCGCAAGAGGGCCATCATCAGCGTCCATCTCCTCCTCTACTACTCCTACTACCACATTACACACCTTCCCATTACCGCCCTCCCTTGCCACAGAGACCAGAGACAACCACACACAAAAGGAGTATTACAATACTTCAGTGGGTGGAGCAACAGTGTGATACACCAAGACACTGCAGTACGGCAGAGATCCTACTCCAGGTCGTCATGCCATGCTTGAACATTGACCTAGCATGTGTTCCTCCCATCCACACTACAGTGTGTTCCCATGGGGCTGGCAGGTCTGAATACTTAGGGAAATGGGAGCCAGGTGTAAATACCCTAAAGATCGGGTGGCTGACAGTTATTTGTCTGAACCCAGGCTCTTTTATTGTCTGGCTGAGATCACAGTGACCTGCCACCCCCTACCATCTCACACACCCACATACACACACCACAACTCAACCACCCCCAAAACCTGAGTAACTGTAACATGTAGTCCAAGAGCTAGAAGAAAAGACCATTTCACTCGGATTCAATTTCCAAAATTCAATAACAGGGCCTTCTGGTGAAAGAGGGAAGGAGGGAGAGAGGGAAGGGTGGGGGGGGGGGGGGCTGCTGGCCTGATGCACAACCCATTTGCACCTTAACACTGGGCAGCAGTGGCTAATGTAAAGTCACAGTGGGCTCAGCTAATAAATGAGACGACTGGATGATGGGAGAAAAAAAGTAGACCTAAAAAAAAAAGAGAGAAAAAGGAGCAAGGAGGCGATCCAAAGGAACCAGACATTACTCAACGTGCTATTTCAGGAAAGTCCACCGATTTCTATCAGGGCTAAAAGGAGGGCAGGGAAGAGCACAAAGGCGGACAGATGGAGCCCAGAGGAACAGCGTGAGGACGGGAGGGGAAGGGAAATGTAATAGGGGAAATGAAATGGGATCATTGACTATAAAGGGCCGAGACTCACTCCCCACTCTCAACATAATGAAAGAGAAAAATATGATTGTGTATTGAAAGGTGGCAGTGAATAATCCAGCACAGTGATAGAGAATAGTGGCTGAGGTGAGTGTGTGTGTGTTTGTGACAGAGGCTGTGAAGTGATGGGAGGGCCTGGCTGTGAAAGTGAGTAAGCCTCTCTACCCCCACCGGGCCTCAGGGCACGGCTCCAACAGGTGGACAAAAGAACAATAGAACACAGAGGGAACCGGAGAATGACATCACAGCCTGGGACAGACACACACACACACACACACACACACACACACACACACACACACACACACACACACACACACACACACACACACACGCACACACGCAAGCACGCACACAACACTAGCCATCTGACTCACACGGCATCATTAGGGATTCCCGAACACGCCATACAAGCTGATTCCTGAAAAACTAAACACTCTCCATAATTCAGTAAATGAGGATCAGATAGTAGATTAGAGTGTCGCATGGATGCATCATGTCTCATGTCTGTAAGTGAGAGACCAGGGAGGTTGTGTCTGGAGGTAATGTTGCAGACAGAGGATGTGGCTGCTTGTTAAATCATGAGCCAGACAGCCTTAATGGGAAGCCTAACAAAATCAAACCTCTATCAAGACTGTACCGATGGCATGGTTGGAAATTATTCTACCCATGGCCAGTATTTTTCAGCGTAGGTTACTGCAAGATTATACTTCCTAGCCAGAATTTGAATGGAGTCGAATGGAGATTGTATCCTTCAACCTCTCTGATGAATGAATGTTTTTCTCAAAAAGAGAGAGACACTATTTCAAAGGCCACATCTGACCTCAGACCTCTGCACTGGTGGACCACAAGTTCATTCTTTCTGCAAAGTATGTATGATATCTGATGCTGCAACATACGTACGCACACAAGACACACATTACACAGCATGAATAGAGAAAATAGTAAAGGAGTAATACAGAGGTCAGGTGAAACAGCAAGAAATAAGGTATGACTACAAGAAACAGAGAGAGAAAGAGGCAGACTTTGATGGCGCTGTAAACTGAACGGCCTGCTGCTGACCCCGCCTGCCAACGCAGGCAGTCCACAAATGAGATGTCTGAGAGAGCTGGTGAACTTATTTTAGGGGGAAATAAAGCTCCACAAGCACAGCCCTTGTTTATGTAAGGATGGTAATGTGTTTCAGATTACAGAGGGTTGTATGGAAATTCTTGTGGCGAGACTGGACTTTTTCGGTGCTAGGAGAGCAAGAGAGCAGGCCTGCGAGGCGTTCCTCAAAAAAAGCCGGCTATGAATCGACCGTTCCAGGGGAGAACTTTTTTTTTTTTTCATCATTAGGAAGAAATCTCCTGGCAAGGCTGCAGGCTCGTGCCAGGCTGAACACAACCCTGAGGCACAGGGCGGAGAAAGTTTCCTTACAAAAGGAGAGTTTTAGGCTACTACAGCATGTAAAAAACAGATTTTATTGAATTAGCTTAATCAGCACAATGCTTCCTAAGGGCCTATCAATTGCATCAGATAGCTTTATGCCTATTGTTATAATTAACATCTGCAGTCCCTCCCTGCTGCTCTTGGCAGAGGGAAGAACTTCTGGGCAAATGGTTAGCAAACAGGAGCACACTGTATCCGAGTTCATCTATAAATATTTCTCTTCCAGCCGCTGACCACCACTAACAGGGAAAACAATTTAGGCAGGTTGGATGAAATATTCTTAGAGAAGTCTGTGTCGTGTTATCACCCATTTTCATCTTTGCTGCAGGGCTTGGAGCAGTCTGTCAGGACTGTGTGTTCTGCACATGGACTCGTTTTTATTACAGAAGAACCGACAAAGGCATAGAAAAAGCTGAGACCGGGCTCAGGAAAAGACCCTTGGCAAAAAAGCTTCCGTGCCAGTGCATTAGCTCCAATGAAACATGAATAACAACATACAAACTAACATTACCTAGAGCATAAAAACTTTCTTTCAGTCTCACCTGTGCTATAAATGAAAAACAAGCTTCCTCACTGGACCATGTCTTACAGGAAGAGGAGGTACAAAGCATAACCCTTGACCTTGTGTTTCTCTCACTGCTGTGACTCACTCCACCTGAGCCACAAGGGTACTTTGATCCCTGTGTTTATTCTGCAGGGAGAAAGAGAGAGAGTCGGGTTGCCATGCTTTGCACCGCCCTTCTTCCAGTCTATCTGCACTTAGAGCAATCAATGAGCAATTACACACTTGAAACAGGAGAACCTTTGTTCCTTTGACAGCAGGTGAAAGTAATTTGCCATGTACTTTCATCCTCAAACCCAAGACACCCTGACACAGAGTTCAAACTTCAACTTGGAGGGTTAGAGTTGTCCATCCATCCATCCATCCATCCATTTTCTATACCCACTTATTCTTGGTCAGGGTCAAGAGGGGTGCTGGAGCCTTTCCCAGCATGCATTGGGCAGAATTGTGAATTACGTAATTCTAAGAACATGTGCTTATGCTTACTCAGACTAGCATCCCCACAATTTTAAATCTCAAACGTTAGCCTGTCTGCACATAAGATCCCCAGCTAAGCTAGGAGAGGAACGACAGGAAACAATGAAATGTGAGGACCAAAGGCAAGGAAATGCCAATGGGAAGAGGCCAGCTTTCCTGCTTCCTTACCCTCCTCCATAGTATTGGAGTCTTCCTGTTCAAAATCCTCTCACTCCCCATAGATGGGTTCAAAGGTCAAATCACTTGGAGCAGCTCATACACAGCAAGACAAACAGGACTTTTGAGAATTGTCATATCACAATATTCAGTTGATGTATGATTAGAGGAATCGTATTATATCATTTAACATCCTAGCCATCTCTAACTTGGGGGCTTACTGCATCAGGCAATTCAGGGACTAAACTGACTTTAAAAGTTTAAATGTTCTGGCACTCATTGCGTTGCACTATGTATGTATGTACTATGTACTATGTACTATACTCCAACCAGGTTAAAACAAACACCAAGAATTATTTAAACATACTTTTTGACCCCCATTCTGGTAAGACTGGAGACTGTAGACTGGGGCATCACAGTGAGTGAATACAGAGAATACAGCCTAACAGTTTACATGTAGTGTAGTGCTTGTCAGCTATTTAATCTGGAGTATCAGACCCCCATTTGGAAGAATTCAAAAAATGCCTCTATAATTGTTTTGGAAAGGAAGTTTTCCTGGACTCCAAGGGACCGACAAAATAACACAGCCTTATAAAGACAAGCAGCGATAATATTGTGCCAGGCTAGTGGACTACAACAAAGACGATTTGTAAACATATGTACACATATAAATAAGCTAGCAGGATAGTCAGACCTATGCAAAGATAGCATTACTACTTCTAAGACCTTTACTCACTATTGTTTGCTTGAAATAGTTTCCTAGCTTCCAGGACCCTTATCTTATTGTGTCTGTATCTTATCTTTATTTAAACAGGGTGAGAGTAGAGGGTTAGCAGGGTGGAGTACTGAGTAGAGGAGACCACTCCTGTGCAAGCCCCTGTGGTATCCGCCCTGCTGAAGTGTCCTTGAGCAAGACACTGAATCCCTAGCAGCTCCAGGGATATCGGTTGATTTTCCTATAGGATTGATAAACACACGTTGGCTGTTGTGGAGACTGAACCTGTGACCTTCCTATTATGGGACAGCCTCCCTACTCTCAGGGTTTGAGAGTCTATGGTCCGACGGGCTGTGCCACACAAGTTTGGTCTGCAAAGTCCTATCTGCTGACTGGCAATTCAGGCAGAATTCCCAAGACCTCTGCAACATGTAGCCTGAACTGTTCCTAGCAAACTCTCCACAAAAAGACTGGGCATCTGCTGTGTTCTATTTAGGGAGGCTCTCTGGAACAGCACTCTCCAACAGGCCAGCCCATTCAACCTCAACTCAAACAAAGTAAATGTCAACTTGGACAAGCAAGTCTGGCCAAATTGAGGGGAAACAGACAATTTTCTCCAAATCACTCTTCACATGCAGTCACTGGGGGACTTGATTACCAGTTCAATATGGCAAGCAAGTCTGAGGCTTGGTTCCCATATACAGTGTAAAATACACCCAGGAGAGACGCGGATATGTGTACCAACCCTACTTCTTTTGGGTAAATACACAAGGACAGAAGGAGGCCATTAGTCGCCACATGTCCTCTGCATCCCTTCCTCAAGTGGTTCAACTCCCACTCCTACTCCTGCCTGGGTACTGTAGACATGCACGCACGTACACACACACACACACACAGAGACCAAGGGAAAAGGAGTAAAGAGGAAGTGCTCCTGGCTGGTCACACCCTCTGCAAATAACAATCTGCACACGCCATCTCCGGCTCAAGCTATCCAACTGGAGGGAAAGCAAACAGACAGAAAAGGGGGGAGAACTGGGAAAACGAGGCCTGGTGCCTGCTGGTTGCTCTCAGGTCCTCTTGCTTGGCTGCCAGGGGTACTTGACACACCACAGTTTATCAAAGTTAGGAGCTAAGGTTGTAAAAACACTGTTCATCAGCACTGTCATGTCCATGTTTCAACCTTTATTTAAGGGAAGCTTTGCTGAACACGTTTTTCAGCAGCACCCTACTTCACACACATACAATTACACAGATGTACGTCTCAGTTGCCCACTACAACCAGTCATCTACTGCTGTTCACTGAGCAGCTTTGGAGCAGTAGTAAGTTATGAACTGTGCTCAAGGGCAACTCAGCATTAGTTGAGGAAGGGCAAAGTGTTACTCACTTTCCCTTCTCAAGGAGAGAAACTGGGGGGGAAGGTTTTGAAACTGTTTGTGAAAGGTGTTGCACATATTTTAAATGTGCACCGTGCTCTTTTTCAGGGACTGTTAAATATTGTGAAGTACAAGAATAACACCAAGCACAAATGTTTATGATAACTCATGAGTCAAATTCATAACAGCTACTTTTACTGCCCCTGTGTTTTTAAGAATTTCTCATATACAACCAGATTTCTACTGTGATATATTATGAAAAACATTATGGGTTGATATGTGTATGTTTATACATGCAGGCTATAACAGACACGTTTTACATTTTCAAACATAGATTAAACCTCAAACCGCAAACATGGTTCAGACTATACACCAGATCATGACAGACATGCTTGAAGCACAGTACAGGATGCCAAGTACAGTATATGAATGTTTGCTGATGCTGAAACAAACATCGGAGAGGCAGAATCAAGAAAAAAACTCTTGCTATCAATAGCAAGTCTTGCACAGCAGTGCTTCTCAGTGATACCAGGGCCCATTACCCTTGTTTATAACATGAGGCTGAAAATACTGGTTTTCATTTTTATAGCCCAGCTCCAATTATTTTGATGGGCAAAAATGCAAGAGGAATCACAAATGTTTTGATTTGGGTTCCTGTGTTATGAATAAACCCTAGCTAGCTCTGTTTGGCCATTTAGGGGAAAGCAGGCTACTGAGCTACAGGAGTCTAGGCCATCAAATATGCATCCTTAATCCAATCCAAATACTTACAAGCCATTGCAGTGAATGTAATTGTTGGTTACCTGGGGTGTGTAAATTAGATGGAATGACCTGTAAACCTTTGGCAATAACTCAACCACCAAGGCCACAGTGCCAGCAGCTAACAGCAATAAGGAAATGGTGTTAATACAAAATGATCTATCTACCTACTGTATGTTGAATGCACTTATTGTAAGTCACTTTGGATAAAAGCATCTTCTAAATGCATGTAATGTAATGTAATCTATCAATTGCCATTGTGCTGCCAAAGACCCAATGGAAATGCAACTTCATGTCATGCTCATGTCAGATAAAACCAGCTTCTAATGAAATGAAACAGAGCGTCCAAGGTAAACACATGAACGAGTTCAGTCATTTGTTTAGCAGTTCAGACATTGGCATTTAAAAGCCCTTCTGGTGGAAATATCACACCTTGCTGCAGAGGATGTCTGCAGTCTTCTACCCTGAAGTTGGAGGAACTTGAACTGTTGATGTCAATTTGACATCAGGTGAGACTGTGAACAAACACCTGCTGCTCAAGCTCTCCCATCCACACACTGTTCTGGCATCCGTTTGCACTTTCCCCACTGACGGCTGAGGTGAGGAAAGGAGGCAGGGAAGCTGATTACTAGTCAGGAAGTCGTAGGCATGCTGCACTAGACATTGATCCAATGAAAGCAGTTGATACAAACTGTATACAAACTGTATCAACTGTATGGGAATCAGTTTGTTGAAATACCACTGTCAGTGGCAGCACTGTGATGTGATTCATTGGGTGGAGTCCGATTCAAACAGAGCACACTTAACTGTGAATTACAGGTCTGATGTAAAGTCAACATCAGGAGGAATGTCCCCAGTCTCACTCCCAACAACACATAAATGTCTATTGTTGTTACTGCATAACTTTGTAATTATGCAATAACCACAAGAATTATGCAAACAAAACAGTGAGCTCACTAAAAAAAAAACTCCCCAGTCAGGTGACAAAATAAATATCATGAGAAGTTGAGTTGTTTGGCATGCTCTGTTCATTCACAACAGTCTTTAAATGGGGACAACAGTGAACAATACAGCAGGATGACACACCTGTATTGAAGAACTCAAAGCAACAGTTCTAGTGTCAGTGGGAGTAGCACCTGTTGTGCAGTAGTTGGATATGAGAATGACAACTTCCAAAGTTTTATGACAAAATTCTAACCATACTGTTGGAAAAGAGTCACCAAACTGATTCATAGACCTGAGACGACATGTTTTCTCTCAACCGTCCCCCTCACGCGCTGCAGTAGCTCTGGCATCCCGCTGAAACCGCAAAAGGTGAACGACCGCAGCCGCCGCTTACCTGAGTTTTAGGTTAGCCATGAATTCTTCCAAAGACACGTTGTCCAAAAGCACAAAGTCAGCCTTCCCAAACTCCAGACTCTCGTGTTCCGCCATGCTTCAATCTTGCTCTTCTTTTTTCGAGTTCGCAGAAAGTATTTTCTTTAACAACTTGTTTGCGCTTTGAAGTGCCCAAGACAGCAAAGGTAAACAATGGCGAGCCGCGCAGAGCACCTTCTCAATGGAGAGCTGTATGGTCGATTCGCATTGTTTATTAATTGATGTGGAAGCAGGAGAAGTTAAGTTGGATTTTCACTCATTTTACATTAAGGTCACAAAAACGTAACAAAAATATACATATATAGTGAGAGCAATTGTGTAATTATGTCCTTCAACCGGTTGTTTTTTTTTCAAAGTTCCAGCGTTTCTGTTAGAAATAGCACGCCATCCCAAAATATGTTCATATCCATACAAACTTGCTGCTGCTTTTCACGGAAACGTATCCTTGTCCCGTTACACCAGGAGCCAACCCTCCTTACACAGCTCCCTTTTCCTTGAGTTTCCTCTCGTCCCGTTCCGACCGTCTGCGGACCAATAGGATTCCAGCCGCCTCTTGCAAGCCCCGCCCCTCCGCCCTGTTGAGGTGTTGGTCGGAGTCGGCACTGTGTGTAACTTGAAAACTATTACAAAAATTTCTGAAGACCACTGTTCTACTGTTCCTTATACATATTTCAGAGATGACGGGTCACCTCTAAGTTGTAAAACAGTCGGAGGAAAACCATAATGTTTGGCCTTCACTTTTATGATGCCCTGTATTACCATATAAGGAAAAATGAGAGTTCATCAGCCTTTGCTCAATGGGATATAAGTATATAAAAGTAGAGATATATTTAGGGGAAGCAAAAATGTTGATAAACATTAAGCAGAGACTCTGGCATTATCAAATAAACTTGCTGGTTTTGAAATATGGTGGAAGTGGAATATTGATTCTGTCGGTCTAAGCACACATCAATGCTTTTGATCTGCCCTTGATGAAGCTGACCGAAACCTTCTGTATGCTGCTACAAGCTCCTGTGCTCTGAGGTTGTTACTAAATCCCAGGAATGGGCTGCCACCAGACAACACTTCACCATGCTTGTATAGATGCTAGAGGGCCACCTTGTGTACGACAAAGGTAAATGCCTGTAATGCTATTCTAGTCTATTCTATTCTATTCTGTTCTATTCTATTGATTGGCAACTGCTAAATAAACAAATTTAGAAATGATGGACATACTTATGTTTTCATATTTACTTTATATTTACATTTTAGGCATTTGGCTGACAATCCATAGTGACTTATAATGAGTGCAATGGTAGAATAAGCTTCAATTCCTGTATCACCAAAATTAAAAGAAACAAGAACTCTATAAAAAAAAAACCCACTAAGTTTAGTATTAAGTGAGGTCTGACTGTATGTCAAAATTGGGTCTATAGGGTACAGAGGAGTGCGGCACATACAGCATTGAGAATGAGAGGAAATAGAAGAACTGAAGTGAATCATTCTATTTGATGTAAAGAAAGTTGTTCATATTTTATCGACTGACCTATTTCCTATGTACTTTTTTTCTTATGGCTTGTTATCAGCATCTGTCTATGAAGACTGTGTTACATATTCAACAGTGTATGCATTGAGAGATTAGTCTACAGGCGTTATTTAACAACAGGGAAATTGCATAGAGGCTAGAGTTTTGTTCACAGCTTAGACTCTCCAACTGCAAATTGCAGCATGCTGCTAAGATCTGAGGTCCCTGATAAAATTTGCAGATGTGATCAGAAATCCACAAAACCTCTACAAATCCGGCCTTTTGGCAACCATCAAATCAGCACTACCTTTCCCCCTACTTGCCACACCCCTAAAAACAGCGTTGATGTCAAAATCACTTAATTTGGCAAGTACAGTCATTGTAGGAATTTGTTTTGGCATTGGTTCAGGGACAACAGGTCCTAACGTGCAGTGCAACAGGACAGTGCAAAGTGTATGATGGACCATACAGTATAGTAAGTTATGTATGCTGGTTATCATATCACCTTGTACTTAGAAGCTTCAGTTCAGTCTAGAAATGACATGTCAGACAAAACTCGAGTTTGTCACACAACTTTCTCTATAATTGTACTTATAATCTAATGTTTTATTCTCTTTCTAAGTGTAGCATTACAAAAGTGTGACACAGTTCTGTCTTTTCGCGTTGTGGGAAAGCAAGAATATTTTTGATGCATAATGTATGAATTTTATGTTCCGTCTGCCTTCTAGCTTTCCAACATCAGTCGGCAAAGCTGATACTCACAGAATTAGTGTTCCCTGAACAATCTACTGCACAAGATGACAACATCACAGCTAAACAACCGGACAACAGCTGCACAACACTTATGTAAGATGACATTTATACAGCTTCTCAGTTACTCCTAATAGTAATCAAATGTATGTATATTTGTATTTTTTGGAGATACACATAATTTATGTCCAGATGACTTAAATTTATTATTATGCCACAATAGAGCGTACGAACTCAGTAAAGAGTCATGAATAATCCTATTTTCACTGTCCTGGGAAAGAAAACGTCCCAGTAATTAAGAAAAACTGGCTGCCCTCCATTGGTGCCTATTACCTTAATGACACTTAATGCATTTTCAATGGTTTGGCTCGGTCGAAGGCTCATGAAACATTTTGCACAGGTGGAGAACAAATTGGGTGGTACAATATTTTTTACAGAAAACAGACAATATCTGTGTTGTATATTATGTACTAGAAGTTAATGTACTGTGAACTATCCAATCACCAGCTTGCTGTTATGATCAGAGTACTTACAGAACAGTTCAACAGAGACCATGTGAATGCCTGCACCAGCCTATTCAAATAATGGAGACGTTTCAAATGTGTTGGCATGTAGAAGTGTAAGTGCATATTTCACATGAAAGTAGTTCAAAGTTTCCACGACCTCTTCATGTAAGCATGATGAGAAGCTCGACCGCTGTCAGATGGCCTTATGTACTCATCAATAAGTGATACAGTAATGCAAACCCTAAGGGGAAGTTATGGACTTCAGTTTAACAGCATCTTTCCCACTTGGTTACGATGTTACTTTTCACAGACTAGATGCAGACATAGATATGAAATTATTACAGTGTTGGCAGTTTTTGAGTCAGTATTGTCAGCAGAGACCAAGCTACTGTACATAGTCCACAGATGGATAGCATGAAAATCGGCCAAACCAGTGCTCATTTGAGGGAAACAGAAACAGAATCACCTATCAAAATAACACCTAACACAACTATAACAAGTGCTGAGTAAATCAATAACCTGATTCAGCTCATTTCTACATGTTTTTACTCTGGCACTAATATTAGCCTCTACTGCTATGGTATCAGAAGACACATAGACACTGAGACAGCATTAGCCATGATGATGAGAGTCAAACTGGCATCCGGAGTTGGACGGAGGTGATGAATCTACCACTGACATGACCTTTCACAACACACATAATCCCCTAACTGTTCCAATAGAGTTGCTCATTGGCTAGGAGTAGACATATATTCATACTAAAACTCATCATTCACATAGGAATATAATATTTAAGTCCATATTTAATCATTATTTGAGACATATAACACCACATAGGAGATATGATGGGCCAAATGCATGGTGAAGGCCAAATGTTTTTCTTGTACCAGCACACAATAAGAGCAGCAACATATGTTATGACTGCAAATGCTGCAAATACAGTGATTTCTGTTCATTTGAAGGTTTAAATGATAACTATTTACTGTAAAATATCTATCACCACATCATGATGCAGATCAGTCCCCCCAGGCCATTACTGAGCCTGATGCATCTCAGTGGAGAAAACAGTTCTGCTGGATGGAAGTGGATGTTTTCTACCAAACAGACCACTAGGGGGAACCAGTAGCAACTCAACTTGACCACAGATGTCCCAACATAGGATAGTTCCTAGCATAGTGGTCCAGTAGTTTTATTTATTGTGCACATTGAGCACATGTTGTGACATCACAACATGTGCTCAAACTCAGGCACATGATAACATAAAAAATAATAATAACTCAGAACTACTAAGCTGCCAGTACTCTAACTGCTTTGCTGAAATCACAACCATCTCTTCATTAAAAATATTTGGCATGGCACCATGGTCTCTGTTGGCAGGTTAGGGTTGTTGTTGACAGGCCACTATCACACACAGGCTGTTTGCAGCTTTAATGCGGTGCTCAGTGTCAGTAGCTCGGGCACTGGGGCAGAGGTCACTGTGGGATTTGACTGTTTGTTTGTGCTTCTGCCAAAGCGATCTGATGGATAAACACAAATCTACTTGCATATTTGATTGTCTTGTGTGTCGTGTATTGAAATATATCCAAAAGACTGGATTGGGTGTATGTAAGGTGCTTGTCTGAACCACAATGCACTCAGACCACTGGACATGGTGTGTATGTCACTGTACTGCAGCAGTTGTTGTTGTTACGCTAGTACATGTTGTTTCTCTATCTGAGATAAGATAGAGGGCATTCTGGCAATCCTTCCACCTCCACGTCACAGCTGTGTTGGACCTCTCCTCTCCCTTTCTTTCTGTGTCACACATACACACATTGCTCACACCGTGTAAACACTGTGGCTGACTGGCCCTATATGGATCTGCTGCTGTTGACATGTAAGCCTAATAAACATGAGACTGACTGTAAAATGAGCCTCGCTCAAAATATGCCACCTCCAGGATCTCTCGCTCACCAACACAAACAGAAGGGCATCCCCAGAAAGAACATGTGGCATATACAGATACAATCTGTATGTGAGGACAAAGGGATGCCTAAAATATAAAATACTCCTCTAAACATTTAAGAAGAAGAAGATAGGGCAGTCTACACAATTTAGTTTCTACTTTTTATACATGCAGTGGGAAAGTAGAAAGACAGAGTTGGAGCGACACATTAAAGCTCTGGATAGCTGGGTTATATATATATATAGACATGTGAATGTGAGTTTTCACTCTTCAAAGGACGTCAGAGCACATAGGGTCAAGGACACTTCAGCAGGGTGGATGCTAGTTGACGTACTACAACCCCATTTCTGTTAATCATTTAGACGTATTGATTCAGTTCACAGCACACAGTCATACCAATACTGACCAAAGTGCAAATGCAATGTTCGGATGCTTTAAGCAGTCATCAGTGCAATTTGATAAATGCTATACCTTCACAACAGAATAAGATTTATATTTGTACATATTGTATGTAGCATGAATTTGACATGGGACACATGAGAGGGAAACACATTGCCACGGCTGCTTCTCTACACAGGGATGAATTTCACATGGGGTAAATATTTGACATAAAAATCCAACAGAATGTATCTATTAATAGAACTCCTTCTAGGCTCTTCCTCTTCAGCTGCCCACGTTTCAAATCCCCCTGAATCCAAACAACCTCATGCTGCTACTGACCCTTGCCTCACTTGGCACCGGGCCAAACTAGAAAAGCTCTAACCTCATCGTCATTCACTTTATGAAGACAAAAACAGCGTCATTTGCTTACGTCACAGCGGCATGTGCTCTATTTATCCAGAGGCCAGGGAAGCCAGTGTCATAGGAACTTTCCACTCGCAGGCCCATGCGCACAGTGTGATCTTCTGCGCCCGAGGGTCTGGAACTGGAATGGCTGCAGGGTAGAGTTGCTAAACTTGATCTTGTGCTTGAGAGGGGCTCTGGTGTCGTGGTAGCCTTTGAATAGATCCTACAGCACCGGGGCAAACCTGTCAAAATGCTTCATACTGTCTCCCTCTCATCATTTCCCTTTACTTCCCACACACAGCTGCAATACACAGTGACAGTACAGAAAGAACTATGGCACAGGGACCTGTCTGTCACTGTAAATTCAGCTCCATATATACTGATCGATATTATTGTACAGTATGTGGTACAAAATAACACAGGTAGGCGTTTTGCACTGACATTTCTTTGAGTGTTTTATTGATGACATTCTATTTACAGTATTTACAATGATTTCAGTCGCAAGTTCAGCTATAAAAATAACCTCAAATATGATTAAGATAACACATTTCCAACCCATTTGGACCCAGGGCATTTCCCTCCTCTTAGGACACAGTGTGAGACTGTCTGAGACTGGCCTTGCCTTATAGGAACACAGCGTGGTCAAAAAACCTAATCAAATATGAAATGCGTTGCCTCCTGGGATGCGCAGTAATAACACTAGCTTGCAGTGAACTCTCTGCTACGAAGCGATAAATCCTCTAAACGAGGCTGTGAAATGTTGTGGTGCAGTTCCAAACGGAGGCTGGCTATACAACATGGCGTCAGAGAGAACTTGGGGGATCTACGGTAGCTTCAACCATATAATACTATCTTGATAATTAATACACAGAAAGAAGAGAACCTGGTTCGTGGAACATGGTGAGAATAATGTGATGACATGTCCCTGAAACGCAAACACCACTCATCTGCAAAGCCATCCATTTGCTTGAATCAACAGACCCCATAGTGTTACAGTATTAGTTTCCAACTTTTATCTGCATCGCACCACAACATTTAAATAGTAAGAATCAAATTGACATGATCCCCTTCTGGCCTACCTAAGCATGACGTGACATTATTGGAGTAAGATTTCATTTATTCTATAAATGGTCCCATTCAACTCGACCTTATACCTCCCGTGCCCCCTCCTGGCAGCCAGCTGCAACCTTTAGGACCATGTAATGTATTACGAGTACTTGGTCCTAATCAATCCCCCTAAGCTAACCTTGAAAATATTCAAGAATCAAATGACGTCCTGGTGATTAAGGCTTGAGGTGCGATTGGCAGCAGGGCTCGTAATTGTTATAATCGGAATAGGACCCACTATTAAGGACACTTTATCCGTTCACCTTGCCTACACCAATTTTTTTTTATGCAAGTTGCAGGCAGGCGGACTTACTAGAAATTGCCAAAAGTCCCAACCTAGGCCCAAGGCAGAGCCACCCTCCAGACTAACTTGACTGACTTGCTAAGTGCTTGGCAGTCCGAACTGCAGGCCAATTGTATAAATGGAACGGCTCAAAGTCCGGCACTCGGTGATGGACATTGGGATTGGGCCTTTCGAATTTCTTCTGTCAGTCCAATCATTCCAGGCTGCACTATTACGCAAACTGCTGCATAACGGCTCAAAATCCATGCAGAGAGCCCGCTCTGGTGTCCACAGTGGCAGCCCTCAAACCTCGCGGACTTAGCGGGAACGCGCCTCAAAGTCCGTGAGTCCGTGAGTGTGGACATTGGGATTGGGCCTTTGTATTCTCCGTCAGTCCACTCATATTCACACGTGCACTTATTCAGCAACACCACCGCACCCATCTCTCTCACATGCTGGGCGCCGCCTCTGGGTGTCCCCCCGCTGCTTTCCCATCTCACAAGAAAGACGTGACTGTGGGCTGTGTGTCTACACACTCCCTGTTGGTGCTGGGTGTATTTCTACAACATTGGAGCTGCCTCTCATAAGTCTAACAGGGGGTGGGGGACAAAGAACATGAGAAGTCACTAAAACTTGCAGGTATTCTCTGTTAGTACCCATTTTCTATTAGTTTTCTTATGAAGAACCTAAAAGGACAACGGGCGTTGAACAGAGGCATTGAAAACAACATGAACATGCTACTGCTAATACCAGAATGAAACACCTTATCCCCTCTAGTCCCCTCCCATCTGCCGTGGTGGTTGAGAGGGCATGGGAATATGAAGACAGAGTCTGACAGGCAGGAATGGAGGCTTCATGGGATTTAGGCCTGAAGCACCAGGCCAGGAGGATATCTTCACTTGGCAATCTTGAAGTTGGCAAGGTCCAGGGGCTCTTTACTGGGAACACACCAGTCGTCAGCCTCCTGGCTCACTTTGTAGTTCTTCAGAGCTGTCTTGTTGTACACCGGCAGCCTCTCGATGGAGTCTGTAGACAGCGCCTGGAGAGAAGAGAGTCAAAGATGTAATTATAACGAGCCGGTGTTGTTCAAAGTGGCCCCGCAGCTCTGCAGTACTTAATGGCACCTTTCAGAAATGGGTTCAGCTTGTGTTTACCCAAAGCATGTCGCGACCGCACCGAATCCCTTTCGTCACATGCCGTACCGACTTTGAAACATTTGGCCTCGCGTCACAGTCTCATGTATGATCACTGCGTCTGGCTCACCTTCAAGTAGATGACGGCGTCTGTGCCATAGCCCTCCATGGAGTAGAGCTGCAGGTCCCCCTGGAAGTACTTGGCGTAGAGACGAGAGATGGGCAGACCGTAGCCAAAGCCAGCCTGCACAGAGAGAGAGGAGATCAAGGCTTTGTTACACAGGAAGTAGCAGTGCTCTTCCATGGGGCAAACAGATATTTTGGTTAAGTTTGTTTTGTGTATTTAGGTTGTTCATTGTTGAGAAAGGAGGATGCAAGTTTCATCATTAAATAGTATGATGGAGCAATAAAGGCTAACTGAGCTTCTAGACACTTGTAGGGCAACTAAATGGCATGTGGTAATTTAGTGTGTCTTTATGCCTGCTAGCTACAAACCACAGGCCAAACAATACAATCCCAAAACATTTGCATTGGCAAGGACTTCAACTGGGTTAGAAATATGGGTTAGATATGTTTCTACTCACCAGTGGAGCCCGTGTGTACTCTCCTATCTGTGGAGCAGGAGCTGTGGAGTACATGTAGCTGAAGAGGTTCTCAATCCTACGGAAGGGGACACCACCACCTCTGTCGCTCACCTAGGCAGGGTACACAAATAGAGAATAGTTGGGACGGCGCAGGGAGAGGGAAGAGGGAATGGTGAGAGGTAGAGAGAGAATGAAGTGAGGGACAGCGCTCAGCCATAAAAAGGTACTAGACGGTGCCAGGCAGACGAAATGGGTGCATGCCGAGACACTTGGTCAACTCGAGGGCAGAAGCCAAGCGGTTCCCTGTTGGCCTATTGGTGGTAATGGTGCTACAGAGTCAATGAATCCTCTCCTTATCGTGTGTTATGTCACTGGCCTACCAGGTGTATTTCCCAGAGCCCAGGAAGGACAAGGAGTCTTGGTGATCAAATTACGGCGAGACTAGGTTAATAGGCTCTCTAATATGGAGCTTGCCGTACAAACCGCCCAATCTCATCAGAGTGTAATGGCGTTACTTACATTAAGCTTAATGAGGGTCAAGTCCTTACATAACAGGTTTAAAGAAGGATTTGGGTGCGGATGGACAACAAACAATACGCTACGAGTGTGATTTTCGTGTTCACGTTTGTGTTTGCAGCCTACCTTTATTGACATGTCCTCTCCTCCAAGAGATACCATGATCTGAATGGGCGGGATGTTGTTGCTGCCCTCGTGGTACTCAATGGTGGCCCTCATAGCATTCTGCAAGCATATAAAAGAATAAAACCTATTTTAGAAGTCTATGAAACTGTTTGAGTGTATTAGGGTATATAATAAGTAGCATTCCTTACTATATTGTAATAACGTAGAGGTTGTGCCATACCTTGA
The DNA here is from genome assembly GCA_034670405.1 of Hoplostethus atlanticus. NCBI lineage: Eukaryota > Metazoa > Chordata > Actinopteri > Trachichthyiformes > Trachichthyidae > Hoplostethus > Hoplostethus atlanticus. The sequence goes on from JAXDDX010000086.1 coordinate 825,378, forward strand.
AGAGCTCAAACAGCATGTGATAAAGATGAGAGGGCACGTACACAATGCTTATGGGTTGCTTCTTCTTATTATCTGCACGGACAGAAGAAGAAAAAAAATGTCACAATTACATCCACTGCATTTAAAATGCATTACCGTCGGGCACTCGTGGACATTTTCCACCGATGGCAATTATTTTGTCCTGCACTTGTTTTATCGTTCGAGGGATTGGAGAGGAATGAGTCTGTGTGTCAATATTGTCTGATGCCGTCAGCCAGCCCCACTTAGCCATTACTTCAGCTTCACTGCTATAATTAGAAGCCCCTCAGGTCCATCTGGCGCACACACACACACACACACACACACACACACACACACACACACACACACACACACACACACACACACTATTTGCTCTAATTGTCCTTTATTTTAATCTCTTTAACCCTCCAAGAGGCCGTACCAGGCACTAACAGTAAAAATGTGTTTGTATTTAACCTGCCAGATTAAATGAAGGTAATCTTACTTACAGTTCATCTCTCGCAGAATCAGATCCGGGGAGCTGAGATAGTACTGGTCACACAGCATCTTGGCACTTTGGAAGGCATCTGAGAAAGGGGAACAACAATGTTTTCAGCAGCAAGAACAGAACTGCTTTCATCAACACCTGATAACATGAGTACACCAAACCACAGTCTTGGTCTGCAACAGTAGTTATGAAACACAGTCCATGTTTACCTTGGACCACGTCTGTGACTTGACAGTGAGGGTCAATGCTCCCGATGGTGTTGGGATGAACTGGGTTGGTTGCTCCATCAAAAATAAGGGCTGCAGAGAAAACAAAACGGTCAAACTAATAAAAAATAGACAGTAGTGTGTAATCTGTAATTAATAGATCATCAACACATCAAGTAAAGTAATAAGAAAGAAGTGCTCAGAATGACTTAAGAATGATGCTAATGCTAACTTTTACAGACTGGATCATCTAGACTTTGGAAACACAATATGCCCAAATGGGCTGAGTGGGACTCACTGTGTTGGTTGATGAGCATACGGATAGATATGCGGCTCATGTAGAAGCGGTCCAGAAAATACTGGATGTTCTGGTTGGTTACCAAGTCCTGGGGAAAGGCCTCTTTGTACTCGATGATACCCTGGGCCATGGTCGGCACCACGTCGTTATGCCGATTCCTGATGGTCACTAAGGCATCAACAAACCTAGTAAAGAGAGAAAGATAAGACATCTAACTACCAGGATTGGGGCGATATCACTCAAACAGAGAGGGTGAGACTAAATAATAAACAAGCAAAGACAAATCAGTTTTTAGTCTGTGGCAAACCTAAACTTCTATGGAACTTCAAATAGACAGAGTGAGGCTGTGACTTCACATATTTTCTCAGGGTGTCGGAACTCGTCTAGCAGCTACTCTTACCCATTGGCTATTACTAAGAATGTACAGGGTAGACAGGAACTTACTCTCCCAAGACTTTATGCTCATCAGGATTCTTGTCTAAGAATTCAAGGATCTCCATTAAACTCTGGATATACCTGAAACAATCACACACACACACACACACACACACACACACACACACACACACAGAGATAGATGTTACATGCAAGGTAAACACACCCTGTCATTTATTAACCAGGTCATTGACTGGTTATATAACATTTAAAGATGAGAGTCTTCGATTTCGTGGCAAGGATGTGTTGGTCAAAACAAATATCTGTATTTGAAGAAATGCATTCCCCACAATAGAAAGAAGTCATAATAAGTTCACGTGACGAGAAACTAAGCCAACTGAGAGCCCCCTCCTCCTGCACAGAGCTCTCTGGACGGAGTACAAGTTGGTCAAAGAGCGTTCATTGGGATTCTGAACGTGAGGTTATGCCTGCCCTACTACACCGGAATAAACAAGTCAACAAGTGACTGTTAACTTTTCACGTCACGGAATGAATTCTGGCATTGAATGTCATTGTAATTCTGCATGAGGTATAGATACATACAAGAGTACATACAATCTCACTCTCTACTTTTTCCCCCCCATCTTTTTAAGTTTTGGGATACACGTTTCCCCAGGATCCCAAGAACACTAACTTGTCACTGAAGCGTCATGTAACATGGATCATAATAATAAATAAACAAAACTTTTGCCCTGTAGGGAATAGTATTTTTGGGCTTACCAGCTCTGTACCATTTGTACAGATGAGGTTGTGAGCAGTTTGTCAGGCAAGAGGTTAATTTCCTTCATAATGTTTGATAGTCTCACAGGGAGCTCCTGTCTCAAAAAGACAAAGGATGTCTTCTCACAGGCATTGATGGAACCTGAAAACAACACAAAAATAATAAAGTCAATAGCATCTTTTTATTCTTTGTGAAGCAGTGTGCACTGACAAAAAGACAATATTGTACCCTGTATAACAATTGCTGTTACAAGCCTTTCAGCCAAACTTTGTTTACTACTGCTGTTTACTATCATTTCCTTCCATTGTAATAGCCTGCATAAAGTGTCGTGTATGTAAAGATAATGTATAGATTGCTTAACTCTTTTTTTTAAATAATTATCACTATGCATTAGCAGCCCTTCAGGCAAACAGCTTTGTCACTTGCAGCTTCTTCTGCGTGAGCCTACAGATCTGACGCAATACTCTGCACTATGAAGTACTGTACTGCAGACAGGACACTGAGGCAAGGACTAGACCCATTCCAAAAGAGAGACTTCAAATCTATTAGCACATTTGTGACCTTTCAAACTGCCCAGATCCTTATGAAGAGAGAGCAAAGCTACTCACCAAAATCGAGAAATTGTTTCATAGAGAGCGGTGAAGGTGAAAATTTAGAAAAATGCTCGATGTGTTTCGGCACACTGGCCAAAGCTGCATTTTTCATTATAAATCTTACGAACTTCATTGTTGATGTTTCGGGTCCCGGCGGTGTGTTTTATTTCAAATGTCTTACGACAACCTTTGCCGCTAAGGCCATTCACTCAATTGTGCAATCCAGCTACGTGTTGTTGGTTGACCAGAGGGGAGAGGCAGCCTGCAGAAAAACATACGGGGTATAGCCAATAGAACGACGCGATTGTTGCTTTACAACCGTTCTTAGCCAATAGACATCGTTGGGGGAGGGTTTATGTGACCATGGGGCTTGGCTGCGCCAGTAACGTGTTGTTGAAGAGCAGGGTCGATATCGTTTACTTTTGGGTAGGTGATGGGAAGACCGACTCTTTTAACTAACTCGATTCTTTCGAGCCGTCCGATAGAAGTGCATCGATTCTGAATCGATTGATTATGATTCACCAACAAAAACATACCATCCCATGTGAGGTTTGAACCTACAATCCTCAGCTGCCCTACTAACTGAGCTATACTAGTAATGGAATCACACAAGCGCCACCCCTTTCAAACCAGATGTGTAACCAACTGTAAAACACCAACTAAACTACAGGTTAATGATAATAATAATATTTATAGTATTTACACAGAGTATTGCTATTGATTTCATTTTATTTCGTGTGCTCTTGACTTTCTTTTTCTAATAGAGACAGTTTTGTTGACCAATGTTAAATGGCTTATAGTTTACCCAATTACCAGTTAATTTATTAAACAACATCTTAAACAACAAAAACTGTCAATGTGTGCAGAATAGATCGCTACATTATTACATTGGCCTTTTTCACGATCTAATATGGCTCCTTGATCCGGCAGGTACGCGGAAGTAGTCTCTCTCGTTCATCAGACGTGAACCGCTCGGACATCTCGTTCATCTGCTCTCTCGGTTCGCGAGATGTCCGATTGAGTCCGAGAAGTCCGATATTCATCTGCTCTCTCGTTCATCTGCTCTCTCGACTCGTTCGCGAGCCGCTCAGTCTTTCTCGTTCATCTGCTCTCTCGACTCGTTCGCGAGCCGCTCAGTCTCTCTCGTTCATCTGCTCTCTCGACTCGTTCGCGAGCCGCTCAGTCTCTCTCGTTCATCTGCTCTCTCGACTCATTCGCGAGCCGCTCAGTCTCTCTCGTTCATCTGCCCTCTCGTTCGCAAGCCGCTCAGTCTCTCTCGACTCGTTCGCGAGCCGCTCAGTCGGATCAGCGGTTCTCGTCCGATGAACGAGAGAGACTACTTCCGCTTACCCGCCGGATCAAGGAGCCATATTGGATTATGAAAAAGGCCAATGTAATAATGTAGTGATCTATTACATTCTATATACATTGACAACAGTTTTTGTAATGTTTAAGATGTTGTTTGATAAATTAACTGGTGATTTTTTAAATAAATTATTTTTTTTCTGGCGCTGCTATAGCCGCTGCTGAATCAATTCAGTCGCGTGTGCGAGTCGAATCAGCTCACTCACTTAACTGATTCGGTTCTTTTGAACGATTCGCGAATCGGCCATCACTACTTTTGGGTCCTCAGGTGAACTCTTACAACACAGACTCATAAACCTCGTCATGAGAAAAACAATGCAAAACATTGACAGCCTAATTTCTCTGATGGTGTGTTGTTGTTTGGGTGTGTAAAACCATGAGATATATACCAGTTATAGCAGTGATGTAGTGGTAAAAGAAAATGTGGTAAACTATTTGACCGCCAGTCGGTGATCATCATCAGACAAACAAACATAAATTACTCTGATGTCAGCCAAAAAAGGTGAATTTAAGTGAGTTTACTCTCAATTACGTCCCTGGTTCTGACTATATCTGCAATATCTGAAAATGCAGTTGTGAATTCAAAGCACATGTGCTTTTTGGACATGTTTGTGTTCAGATGTGAAAAATAATGTTAGGATTCTGCAATCTGAACAGAAATCTGTCCACCCTGCAACCATTTATATTAGTAAAGCAATATTTATTCCAAACAATTTCACCTGGGGAGCAAGAGTACATCGACAAGCAGCAAGCATGTAAAAAGTATGATTTGCAATGGCTCCATGTTAGCCAACTAATGTTTATTAACAACATTATATAACCCTTATTCCATATTTAATTTATACCCCTTTTCCACCAATGCATTTAGAGGGCCGGTTTGGAGCCGGTGCCTAATCTCGAACGAGTTCTTCGCGTTTGGCAGCAAAATAACCTGTTCTCGGCCAGTATCATAAGTGCATTCATTTGGTGCCTGGGTGGCCCCAAGGGAGTTTCGATCTCTGATCTCGGTATGGCTGCTCATGCAAACCACTGTTTCCCCTGCTGGAAATGTAAAACTCATCACTTCCTGTTTATATGAACTGAGTATAGGTTGGATCACTGTTAGGGATAGGTAGAGAGCTAAGAAGGTTCTGTTCTGTTCTGTTACATTCTGCTCCGTTCCTTTCGGTTCCGTCCCGTCCCATCCCACAGTTGCAGGCAGTCCTGAGTTTAAAACTGGCCCTGGTGACACATCGAGTAGAGAGTACCCCCAGTACTTTTCCGCTATCCAACACCCGACATTCCAGCCAGTAGCCAGCTCCCATTCCCTGCTGTCAACAAGCAGCAGGCAGTATCTGGTGTAAATGCTGGGGTATTCTGTCAGGGCCTTAGTGACGGGACAGTGGGCAACTAGAAAACAACTCCAGTGGAAAATTCCTCTCCCTGGGAGCTGTTGGTGGCCCATTGTGGTAGGTCAAATGTCAATAATAGCACTTTCACAGTCAATAATTTCTTGATAGGTATAACAAATAATCATAATAAGCTTTATTTGTATAGCATTTTCAAAACATAGTTTGACAAAGTGGTAAACAGGAAAAAGTCAAGACAAAAGTGTTTCCCTCTTTTGGCCATGGTTTACTTTCACACAACCCTTAAGTCTGCCCACCTTTTGTAATGCTGAACAAGGCATTTACCAATGCAAATCAACTTGAGCGGGCATCCAGTTTACGAACTGTGACTAGCCTTGTAAGGGGTTAAAAGCTCAGTGATGTAGCTGGGTGCCAGGAATGCAAGTGCCTTAAAAGTGATTAGTAAAATCTTAAAATCAATCCTAAAACGAACAGGAAGCCGTTATAATATATTGTATATATTGGCTCTTGTTTGTCCTTGTGAGGACTCTGGCTGCAGTCTAGAAAGATTTTGCTGGCATAGGCAGGTGTATAATTCATTACAACAGTCAAGGTGAGATGTGAAAAAATGATAAAAGCATGAATAACAACTTCCAGGTTCTTGTTTGACAGAAATGGTATGATCTTAGACATGTTCTGTATAAAACAGGATTGCTGCTGCTGCTGTGACAGTTGTGCAGAGATGACACCCATATGACAACTTCTTCATGCCAAAAGTTGTTTTTTTCCATTTTTAAAAAAAAGTTTTTGAAGTGATTGAACTGAACCCAACCCTGCTATTAGGAATTGCAGCTTACCCTCTGCTCCAAATGGACAAAAATGCCACTTAATGATCAATCAGGCCCCATTACATTTTTATAATTTGTCTGGCCAGAGTAATCATTTGAGCATTCACATTGTACTTTGTTCCTATTCATGAAACAACAGATGGGAGTGCTCTGTGAATACAAATCAGAGAAGAAGTTCTGCTAATCAAGCATCTGAGTTAGGGCCTTCATCATAGTCACTATAATTATTGTTTTCATACTGAAAAAGAGAAAGATTTGAAAAGATTAGCCGACAGTGAATAATATAAAAAAGTGCAGACCGAAGTAAAAATACGGAGAAAGAGTTCAAACTTAAGAGTAGGCCTAAAATGAACAGAACAATTTCTGGAACATCTTTCACACGTGCTGTTGTTGGACCCTTTATCGTTTTGTCCATGCCGTTAGTCCACTGCCAAGCCTTTCCTTCTGAGTTAGATAATGATGTTGATTTTCATGATCAATCATTTGTCAACGGTGAGCATGGAAAAAGGTTTTATTTGGCTATTTGTATTTGCTATGTGAGTAAGGACATGTCTCGCCAGAAGGGCAAGCATCTACATGTGCTGATACACACTAGATTTTTAGGGGCACATGTCTGAAATGCTAGTAACTACCCAAAATCACCACAGGAGGAAAGGATCAGGTTACTGGTCCAGGTCCTTTCCTCCTGTGGTGATTTTAGGTTACGTTTACAAGAAATTTGAAGTTGTTTTCACTGTATGAACATTTATATTTAACCACTGGTTTGTGTTCTGTTGTGCCTTGTGTTCTGTGAAAAAAGAAAAAAGTAGTTATGCCAGCGTCAATGAAAGAATGTCCTATATCTAATGTTTTAATATCGCTATGTATTTATTGTGTGTATTTTATGTTCTATTTTGTTTTCAACATTTAATCTTTGTTTGCATCCATTGCATGCCTGACCGTCCTAGTAGGGGGACCCCTCTCTTTCAGGCCCTTTCCTGCACTGTAACAAATTTCCCTGTTAAATTACAGTAAACTACTGGCAGCTACAGTTGCCAGCATGCAACTGTTATTCTACAGTGTACCTACTGTAATCTACAACAACAGTTTATTACTGTAAAAAATATTACGGTACTGTGCTGTATAGAATATAGGTTTTACAGTATAATACTGTCAGCTGTTTGGTTGCCATTATACTGTTATTTTAGTGTTCCTACTGTAATCTCCATAAACAGTTTATTACTGTAAAATGTATTAAAGTACTGTATAATGTGATCTTTACAGTATAACACTGCTAGAAGCGTATGATTTAAAAATGTAAAATGAAAACCCCTGACAATTGCTAGCATAGAAATGACTCATACTTACAACATTAGTCTTTTATTAAAGCCAATGCAGTATCAAAAACATTCAGTAACTGACACATTTCAAGTAATGAAATTCTTGTAAAATAGAACATAAGAACAATTAATCATGTGAGTGAAATAACAAACCTGGAACTGCACAATTGAGACAACTGGATTGAACTATACTGAACTGAACACAATGCTGAGACTTGTTACCTTAAAACCTTAACATGAACATCTGGTTGCATTGTCAGAGTGAGGTCCTGTGTTGGCATGTGTTGTGGGCTAAATAAAGCCCCACTCAAAGTCCATGAGGGTGGCCACATGAGGATTTCTGCCTTTTTTTGGACCAGCTTCCCCGTCTTTTTGGACACCACCTTCCCCTGGCTGGTCTTTGTTCCCTTCTCAGGGTTGATACCAACGAAGTGCCTGAAAATGTAATAACAGAGAAAGCATATAAGATATTAGGTGTGGTAAGTAAAGATTATTTGCACTTAATACGGAAACCCATCTAAGATGTTTTCTCGTGATAATGACCTCTGTGTCTCATAATTATGAGATAATTATCTCATTTTGAGAAACCCTTTTATCATTATGAGAAACGAAACATGGTTACAACAGACCAGTTGTTGCCATTATGACATTATCTGAGTCGTCTTTATTTCAACTTCAGTTTGAAGCATTAGGAGATATTGGTATCTTTGAGTAAAGAAGACGGCATTAGATTACTTTGTCAGCAGTGTTAAGCAGACTGATTTTTAGGACTTCGGTCTGCAAACTTCAAGATAAAAATACCCATTACAATGCTATCCTTAAATGATTTCAGAACAGTAGTTTGAATGTAAATATCACTAAAATGAATCTGATGACACCTAATGATAATGCCATATACATTACTCAAGGATACCATTACATTCCAATTACTCACACCACGGAGGAAATAAAAGCAAATCAAACCATTGTCATAAGGGCCTTATCTTGTGGCAAAATATCTCTCTCTTTATTTCTCTCAAACACGGAAGCGCCTCAAAGCACAGCCTGTCTCCTTTTGGCAACCATGTTAGTCGATTGGATTGTTCAGACTGGTCGTGCTGCGGCGTGGAGCTCTGCAACTATAGTTTCAGTGTCTAGTCGGTTTTGTCTGCATGCTGCAAGCAAATTTCACAGGAAGAAGAGAACTGCCAATAAGGTAACCATGCAGACTGTATTTTCTAATGTGTTCTGTTGACCTTTCAGAAACAGCGGTGATGCTATTTCTAACAAATACAGCTGTTGGGACATTGTGAAATCTGATATAAATATAAATATCAAAATATGAAAGAAAATCAAGAGAAATGAAACTTCAGGAGAGCAGTGGGAGAGGGGCGTATGGCTCACGCAGAGCTCCACGCAGTGACATGGGCAGTCTGAACGGTCCCATCCCTTAGCATGGGCGCCGAAAGGAGGCGGGCTGTGCTTTCAGGCGCTTCCGTATTTGAAAGAAATAAAGAGAGAGCGAGAGGTGGGATGGGGTGGGAGGTAAAAAGAGAGAATTACTCTCTCTCTATTCAAAAACATGTAGTGTGATAATACATTCGGTCTGAACTCAGCGTTACACTTGAATGCACATGCCAGCTTCAACTTCAACTCGCTATCAAGAGGAACAACTGTAATTGTAAAGTCAATATAGGAACAAAAGAGAGAGCCACTGATTTAAGGCACAGCTTATAGTAAATGACAATTCAACATTCCTGAACAGAGCTGGGAAGAGGGGCAAAATATCCAAACAATATTTAAGAAAGCAGAGGATTTACCTTTGAAACTCCAGTGTCCTTGCAGCTTCTTCTTGGTATTGCAAGTTGAACACATAGTAGGTGGCGAAAATTGCAGCAAGCCCTGTGATGAAGCTTGGTTGGATGCCTTCACAGATGACATGGCTTTCAATGCTGATCATCCAACGTCCAATTGTGACTTTGTCACCAGCAACTGATGCAGACAACATTATAGTTAATGTCCCGAAACAGTATCAAATATGGGTATCAGGGCCCTATCCAGGCATTTTTAAGGTATTTGGGATTGGCTACAACACAGCCGATGAAATTTTGAGCATTATGTTTTCCCTTTTTTACTCTATTTACATTGAGTATCATAAGTTATACTGCTGCAAATTATTACTTTCCACGACTTGGGATGGAAAACATCCCATCGATGAGAGAACTACATCCATGGGAGAGCACAACAAAACATAAGTTTATGAGACAGATACAGAAAGACAGAAATTAGACAGACAGACAGAATGACTTATGTTCTATACTCCATGCCTTGCTTATGTGACACTTACCCAGCAGTATCAGTTGTGGACTGGCTGGGAGGGTCAGGGTGCGCTCAACATCGGCTGCAGTGGCAGACATCTGTAGAACATGGACAATGGTATGCAAATTAAGAATGAAATTGTGTGTACAGTCATAGTAGACATAAAAAAATAATGCTAAACAAAACTTACATCAGCAAGGAGTATCAGTCCCTCTGTTCTCTCATCGAAGTAGGCCATCAGCAGCTGGATGATGCGAAGAGTCAACTCCCCATCTTCACCCCGGGAGACGACAGACTGTATATCTTTGTTCTTTGCTTTTGTCCTTAAATACTTCTCCATTCCTTGTCCACATTCTTCAATGGATAGCTCCAAGGCACGCAACACGTTAATGTCAGTTAGTAACTAGTCCTTTCCAATCTTTAAGCTACTCTCTCACAGGATAATAAAATTATTACATCAAAACAGAGGCAGCCAGTTAACTAACTGTTAGCAATATAACTTTAGTGCACATTTCAATCAACTTTTTGGCTCTTATTTGCATCAACATGAATAACAAGCAAGTTTCCCCTCCCTAGGTGGGGAGAAAAGCAACATCACACATCCTACAAACCTTTCTACTTGAAATAGCCCCACAACAAATGGTGAAATAGAGCCTAGTCCCTTACCTAGATTTTACAACAAATCAATGGGGAGCACATCAGATTGCAAATTAACATAAGTTAAATGTGAATGACCAAGCTAGCTAACTTAACTTAGTTTGTTGATTTGTTGCTTAGAAATTCAATTCTGTGGCTATGAAAATCAAATAAATCGACACATTACTGGTTACGTGGTTCAACAGAAAGATACAATTTTGTCCACTTAGCAGCTAAAGGGGTGTATGCTAGCTAATGTTAACTGAAAACATTAGCAAGCATGCTTGCAACATGTGGTTAACACCAAGTAACATCAAACAGTAATTTTTACTTCGTTAGGCAAAAAAAACAGTCAATACAATGTAAGTTCAACACAAAATTACATACCTTGGTAAGTAAAAAGTGTTTGTTAGGCGAGGAGGAAAGCAGCACGTGGTGCTCCGTCCACTTATGTGCTGGCAGGGTCAGAGTCGGGGTGAAAATGGTCTTCTTCAATTCTTCCTCTTCTTATTATTCTTCCTTCTATCTAAAATAAAATCACTGATCTATAATATTTTACGCCTATTTTTTAATTTCTTTATGTTTTTTTTCTTTTTTGTTTGCTTTATTTAATAACAGTAACAATAATACTAATAATAATGATAGTAATGACAACAACAAATACATTTAATAAGTACTTTACATTGACTGTGTGCTAAATGAGGTGGTGGGACTTGATGCAACATGATTTTGCTCAGATGAGTTAAGTGCAGACAATAGAGTCAGACTCAAAAATACTGTATTATACTGTAAGATTGTACAGTAGCTTGCTGTTAATATTTTTTTCCTCAAAGTCATCAACATTTACAGTATTCAACTGTTTTTACGAAGAACGGTACATTACTGTACAAAATGTCCTGTATTTTTACAGCAATTTGTTACAGTGTGGAGTTTCTTCCATTATTTCCCTAATGAGCTTTTGGAGTTTTTCCTTGTTGTCATTGAGGGTCTAAGGTTGGGCGTGTCATTTTAATTTATTCATTTAGTTGTGAAGCCCTATGAGACTCTAACTGACTGTAACTAAACCTGACTTGACTTTCAGAGTTGTCACTGCTGACTCTTGTGTTAAGTGATCTATCTGGAGTGTGTCAGACTCACAGTCAACTGAGGTGAATTCACTGGAGCAGCAGTAGAAGAAACAAGTTGGAGAAGTTGCTTTAGTGATTAGCAAGCGTGGTCTAAATCACTTTTTGTGCCAACCTAACTGTAACTAGTAATATGTCAGCTGTAGGACGTTTGTTTTGCATTTACTTAAATGGGGGTATGTTTTTTTCCCATTTGTTTTCAGTGGGGGTCTGCCCATGTATTATTGAAATATGGGTTGAAAACCTGGAAAGAATGGTCCTGGTGTGTAATTAATAATTTATAAGGTAGTCCTAGATGTCTGAATTTGTGGTGTTACAGTGTAGCATGTATCATAGCTTTTGATCATTCATTCTATTCAGTCTTTTTCAAATTAAACCCTCATTTAAAGATGTTTTATTGACATTTGAATGAAATATGGGATATGTAGGTTGACACCTTACATACAGTATTGCTTGCTGGACTTCATCATTGTAAATGGGCTTTGTTGAGGATGAAAGTCGCAGTAGTGAGTTCTTATTGGTGATTTTATTTTATTTTCATTGTCAGATTTTCACACACAGCTGGCAGGCATGTAACTAGCATCTAATTTTAATTTGTTGATTGATTATTGGTCCTTGATCGATTGGCTAAATTTTTCTTTGCTAAAATCGATACTATTTTTCTCCCCCCACGGGATGGGTTCCTGTCCCGCTTCAGCCTGAAGAGGATGAAACGGGTGAAGAAAATGAATAAATCAAGTATTTTTTCAATAGAAAATATAGCATATGTATATTTGGGTTGTTATTTACTGTAAGAACCAGACACAAGTTATTTGATGAAGTATTCAGCTGGGAGACAGTGATGTTTGCGCGCACTGCCTCTGACGAAAAAACACTATAATATTTATGTCTGTAGTACTAGTGAGCGTAATTACCTTACTTTGTGGTATTTTGTTGATCTCATATGGTATGACTATATATTTCTATCCAGACTTTCACCTTTGCTGTGTATAGAAGCCGACCTTTCTAAATCTATTACAGGATTACTATATTACTTAATAGTCTGGGTGACTCAGGCAGGAGTCGTAGATGTTCACGTTAAGGAGAAAATGACGCTCCTATTCCCGCGACAACATCATCCCACACCAGTCGAGCTCCTCGGTGTGTGATGTGATGCTCAGTCCAACACAGTAGCAGCTACAGGAGGCGTGCTGGTTCCTGCCAGGACCAGAGGAAGGGAGCAGCGACCACTATTACATTGGACAGACACCTCGTAAAAGAGAGCGCTTTTTGGGGTGCTCTTCCCCCCTCCCCCCCTCCCTCCCTCCCGACCGATGGCATCTATGGATCGATCAAAGGGAGCGCGTGAGTTATCTGATTTATTGAATTCATGTAAGGTTTTCCGTGTGCATTGTAGACGAGAGTAGGATAAACCTACAATGTGGGTTGAAAATACTAAGGCAGACCAAACTGGATGTGATAGGAGGCAATAGCGCATCACAGCCATGTTTTTACTCACCGCACTACAAACGACTGCAACGTTAAGAAATGGGTCAAGAGTCGCATGAGAATTAACGGTTAGAAATCATCCGTTGTGCTTATTTATTGTACGCGCAGTTTATTTGCAGTGAACACAGCTGATGCATACATCGCCTTAAAGGAGACGCGCGTGCTTGGTGCTTTGGCAACATCAGCATCACATCACATCACACAGCGTTATCCCGGCCACAGCAAACCTTCAACTTCAGCTCAGTGCTGGGTTGGTTGCCCTCGTCGTTTACCCGGTAAAAGTACATCTGTAGGGTTATTATGCTCTGCCTATGAGTCGGAGCTGGCCTGCTTTATCACTGTTCATATTAGACAGACAGTGCATTCAACTCAGTTACCCGAAATATATGAAAAATAACTAATCTTATAACACATTTAACAATACTATACAAATTCCGCAGCAAAACCATAAACTGGACATAATAAGCAATAGGAATAATGTATGAATTGCATACTGATACCATGGGTGATAAAACTAAATACCATGAAGTATGATAAGGTCACTATAAAGTCACTATACCACAGAGACTCTCACTCCATATAGGGATATTATCGGAATATGAGGCCTATAGTGACCTTTTGTTAGGTAGTGATCAATTAACGTTAGTTTGCGCAAAACGCACAAAAGACTAGTATATCTCTCCGCTGCTGTGAAAACAAGGATACAGAAAGGGGAGGGGGGGGGCTCATCCACCCAGAGCCTTTGGAACAGTCAATCACAACAGCACACATCAAAAAAAAAAAATGAATGTGAAACAAAAACCCTTTTTGACGCAATTTAATTTTGGCTGCCAATAGAAAATAGCATTTCCCTCCACACATCTAAACGGCGGAAAATGAAATATCTCTGATCCCAGTCAGTTTGCTAGAACTGCACAACTACCATTAGACAGGTCTGATAATTCCCTCAGCGCCAAACCCTGCCTGCCACTGTCAGCGCCTCTAAAATGGACGATCGCTAATTCAGTGATGCAACTAATAAATACCTGTTAACCTATGGACGCCAGGGGTCAGCAGGCTGCATTGGCTACTGCATGATCTTGATTTCTCACCCCGTTTCATCCATCACCCCTTCATCCATCCATGCAGGCCTTGCTATTACCGCTAGTCTTCTGACCTGAGCTGATTACCATCCACTTTGTTTGAAGTATCCAGCCCTCCCTCCTTGTCGGTGCCCATTGGGGCCTGTCTGAGGGAGCTAATTTAAGGGAGTGAATCATGGCATTAGACTACCTGCTAATCACCAATCACATAGCCTCTCGTGGGTCTGGGCTTGTTTTTCTGCACTCCTTAACTGTTGTTTTTATGTGTATTCACACTTCTAAATTGGATTGTGGCGAGCTAGCCTCAGCGCTGGAAGCTCTTATGTAAAGCACAGTATTATATGCTGATGAATGTTGTTGATGCTGTTTTTGTGCAACATGCAGTAAAGTGAGGTCAGGATATGCCAATGGTTTCATTCTCCAGAGGAAACGGGCTCCTCCTCGTTTAGTCTTACTCTGTTGTCATTTGGGAAAATAATGACATTTCCATCATCGGGGGGCACATGACACAACCTGCAAACTTTATCACGAAAAGGACAGTGTCCCAACCCAACACCAGCATACATTAGCACAGGCTGATTATTGCCTTAGATGGAGGTTATTTGTTATGACCAATGCTCATCAGGACACATGACCAGAGCAGATAACACCGGTCTGACAGGTTGGTCCAATAGTCAATCCAAGTCCTTTTCTTATATGTGACTCATAATCAGAGGCACACACATAAAGTGGTTGATTCAACTTGTGGAGTTAATTAGAAGTGGTTTTCTTTGCAGCTTCATTGTGCCAACTGACCTTCGTGAGAGCTGCTTTAGTCTGAGGTCTCCTGCAATGTGCTAAAAGAGGGCGTGGGGTGTGTGTGTGTGTGTGTGTGTGTGTGTGTGTGTGTGTGTGTGTGTGTCTTGGGGGGTTCTGACGCAAGCAGATTATAGAGTGAGAATAGAGTGAGAACACATTGGCACCTTTGAGTTGCTGAACAGAGGGAGTGTTTTTCTCTTGCTGAATGAAAGTGGGCTGCTGAAGCAAATGGGGAGCACGGTTGAATCGGCTGCTGCAAGCATGACTTGTTCTGGATGATGTGTCTGAAAATCACTCAGTGGGTTGTGGAATAGCAGCCTTACATAAAACCATGAACGTCTTAATCAAAACGGCTGCGGTAGCCATATGTCACAGACCATAGAGTATGGGCTTATTTGACTAATAGATTTTTTACATTTTTTTGCAAATGTTTTTAGCTTGGAGGGTTATGATCTTGCCTTGGGGACTGCCACCAGGGAAACTCTGATGTACAGCGAGTGAAATAGGCCTATATGCAATAGATACACACAGACGATCCAGGCACTTGTGGGGTGAAAATATGTGACGGAGATAGTGTTGCTTCAAATGTCTTCAAATGGATCTCTATCCTCTTAGCATTGCAACGCTTCAACGTTTTGTTGAGAGAATGAGAGACAGCCAAATATAGAGTTTGTTGACACAGGCACACAAGACTAGTGTGTACCCTGCAAGTTTGTTCGTATGTTTGGCCCAGCTTCTCCGTTTGTATCTCTAGTGTGGCCTTTTAAATCTGTCTCAGCTTTGTCACATTTTAAGTACTGTAATTTTGCCATGAACAAAATCACTTAATTGGAACCGCGCTGTGCAACACGGGGTTTTAACCCGAATTTAACACTGATGACATTTTGATTGTAGTGTCACAACAAGGAAAGGGTAACGTCATTAATAGCCGTCCCTGCTCGGCTTACAGCTGGATCATGTTTTGGTGTCCACCGAGTACCCGAGCGCCTGGATAAAACTAAAATATGAAGGTAATTTATCTCACTCTGTGGCCTCGTCACCGATGGGCAGCATGCATTAGACCTCCCTATGCTCTGCTTCTGCAAACTACCCACGCTCCGTAAAAGGAGTCCTGCCTAGAAACAGCGCTAAAGGAACTCGCGGCTAGCTGACGTACACAAACATAGTCCATGCTCCGCCGATGCCTTTGTCTCTATGTTATTTTCTCTTTTCCTGCCATGCAGCTTTGATGTCTGTGAGAATCTAAGACACTTTCGCTGCAATTCCGTTCATATACATGAATGTGAACGTTTATGTAAGCTACTTACAGACTGTCAGAATTAGTAAATGAAGAGGAAGAGCAGAGGCCCAGCTGCGTGATGGAATATTCATAGGCAGCTTTTAAGGGTCACAAGGGCTGAAGGAAGGCACGAGAGAGACAGACGGAGAGGAAAGTAGAGGGAACGATGCGCTGCCTTTTTCTTTCAAATGTATTGTACGTCACAAATTTTCTGTCTAGGGCTCAGAGTGATTTTTCTATAGCGCTCTCGTGTGCTTACAAATTCAACATATGTTGACCCAGCAGCCACAGTGGAGCAGTACCTTTGATCTGTTCCAGTTTGGGGAGTTTTCTGGCTCTTGCATAAGTCCAAAAAAAGCACAACGCTAGATGTGTCAGGCGTTTTGTTTCATCATTCAATCTTAAACATCAAATCTTGGAAAATGCAGCAGTTTTCGCTGTCGAGTCAAAGGTGTTCTTTGCAAACAATTACCATTCTGGCCCAAGGCAGGGGCTAACTAGCTCCTCCAGAGGATGCTAACCAGTCTGTGCCTGCCTTCTAGCACGTCTATTGGCTAAACGTCAGTCATTCTCCATAAAACAAGTACCGAAATCCAATTAACCATAATATGTCCTCAGGCGCACCGGCATGAAATGGAAATGAGGCGCTCTTTTTGAAGTATGACTGATAAGTGTATTTGGCTGCAGAGCACACAGTGTGTCGGTTCTCCTTTCATTTTTAATCTGGGAAAAGCAAACAACAGCAAATGTCCAGCCAAGTGATAGACAGTGAGCTCCCAGGAGGCTTAGGTGATGTCCAGCCAGCACTAGCCAGATTTCACTAATCAGGTTTATGGCACGAGTGCAAAATGCTACGCTATCAGTTACACCTGGAGGCCATTTCTGTGTCACTTCAAAGCTTTGATCATTTTTTGGAACATGGCCCCCGAGGGATCCTCTCCCATTACCTTCAGGAGATAACAAGGTCCAAAACCCTGGAGACCGAAGAACATGAACACGCACGTGCACGCACACACACACACATGCAATCACTCCCTCCCTCCTCCCTTCACTGTCTCCTTGGTTTTATCATCTCTTCCTATTGTGTGATGCCATTGCTGTTCAGTGTGAACCTCCAGTTTTGGTGATTTTCGGATTTCTGGTTGAATAGAAGGGAGAAAGTTTCATGAAAATCGAATCAAGAACTATTGTAAAATTCATTGAGAAGTTGATTTATTTAAATCCTATGAGTGTCTTTAGAGAGTCACCTGAGGACGCTGTAGCAGCATCCTCTTTCATCCACGCTCTTCCTCCTCTTATGGTTTCCACTCTAAATCACTCCTCAGTTTCTCTGCTTGCCTCTGCTTCAACACGCTCTCCACTGTTTGTTTCGCTGTCTTTTCTCAACTCTTTTGCCTTACATAACGGTGGTTTAATATCTGTAGGCCGAGGCAGTGACCTCTGATCACCAATTTTCTGTCGGCTCTGAAAAAGCCACGGGCAGCATACAGCAGACTCTCCTCGATCAGAGCTCTGGCTTTAGATGAGTCACTTTGGCATATTCCTTCAGAGGAGAAGGCCTCACCTCTTCCCAAAACTCTGTGTTACTGCTCTCAGGAACAACAAACTCACACCACCCACAGGCCCGTCCAAGCTGCTTTCATTGTCCAAGAGCGAAACGCTACACCGCGCTTTAGTTTTAGCTTACGCGTAGTGTTACGGATGGGTTGGCGGTGACGTGAAGTGTGATTTTGTTTGTTATGGTTCCTAGGACATTGTGTGACCACTGGGGGGGATGACAGATCAGGGTCACAGTTATGTTGCTTTTGTTGTTGGAGGACACCTGGTTGCTCGGGAGACTGTGTGAACGTGATGTAACGGCAGTGTAATGTGACGGCTCACTCTCGCTACCCACTCAAGGCACCGTGCCGACCGCGGAGGCATAATGTACTGTAATCTGTACAAGGCAACAGAAACGGAGAGCAGAGCAGTATGCCGCTGTGTGTGTGTGTGTGTGTGTGTACGTGTGTGAACAGGCTGTGGGCAGAGTAGCAGAAAGTGTGTGTGTGTGTGTGAGAGAGAGAGAGAGAGAGAGAGAGAGAGAGGGGGGCCCACAGAGAGAGAATTACAGTAGAAAGAGAAAAATAGGCAGAGACACTAGAAAGAGCCTAGTGTGTGTGAGTGTGTGTGAGAGAGAGAGAGACAGAGAGAGAGACTAGAGAGAGACTAGAGAGAGACTAGTGTGAGAAAGACGGAGAGAGTCAGTTTCAGGGCCGGAGTCTTCATCCTCACTGGGGATTCACATGGTTCTTTTTGTGTCTCAGAAAAACCAGGTTACCCACTTGCTTGTTACTTGCTGCTGGACTGCCTAAATCCCCCTTGGTGCGTCTAAAAATATCCACTATTGCTCTGAGAATACCCTGGCAGTGTTTTGGAAGAAAACGTCTCGCTGTTGACGTCTTTAGCCATTTTAGGCATTATTCCTCTGATCTTAAATGAAATAAATGCATGAAAGAGCCCAGTCAAGGCAGCGTGACAACACTGTCGTATCTCCCAGAATAAAGGATCCTGCCTCGGTCTGGAATTAGACCGATTGACTCAAAGGAGTCGCAGAAAAAGGGAGATGATCTTTGTGGTTTCGCAACAGGACCCAGGCAGTGTCCATAGATTTCCTGTAAACAGAGCTAGCATCAGAGCGAGGGATGTGCAAGCTACCGAGCAGCAGGAGCCAAGACCGAGAGGGAATACTCGATCCCTGTTTGAACTCTTATTTGTTGCATTTTTGTTTTGCAGAGCTGAGGGGGGTTAGTCTTTATGTAGGCTTCTGCCTCTGTGACTTTCTAAGAGAGGACCCAGCTGCTGCATTTATAACCACTTAATCCTTAATGGTCTCTCATTTGTTTTAGTGGCTAGAGGACAGGTGATAATAATTGAGCTGGGAGCCCCAGAATAAGTCCAGGTGAGTAGAGGTTTCTCTCGTTCCTCCTACGGGTCTAATCTGCCCGGTATCACATCTCGTCACAGCCCTAAGAATTCCTGCAAGCGCACTTGTGCTCTGAGGGGTTGAAAGGGCCTCGCTAGTGTTTGCTGCTTGCGTGGGCCGCTGTCCGTGGTGCTGAAAGCCGATAACTGCACACAAAGGAGGAAGAAAATGAATGCAAGCGTCCCGGCGTGAATCTATACGACAATATTGATGAGTCAAGAGGATCTATCTACATCATCTGACTGCACTGGAGTGTGACGTCTTGCGTAACACTCCTCCACAATTTTCTCTGTTTTTTCAGTTCAGTGACCCATGGTTTGTATTGTAGCAGTAGGTATTGTGATATATTGCTAACCATGCAGGGTAGAAATAAGGAAGAATGAGCTGAATAGAGAGGAATAGCACAACACCACCTCGTTATTCTCCATGGTGAAGAGAATCAGACACTCAAGATGTTCACAATCCATATGAAAAAGAAGGTTCCTGCACTCATAGACCACCTTTTATTGGATGTTCTAGTCAAAGACCTTTCTGAAGACATTTCTGTACATGTTTTATTACCGAGCCAGACAACAAAAGAGGCTGCGGGAGCCTACTTTATACGGATGTACAATGAGATAGAACTAGACCCCTTCTCTTTGTGGATGAGCGGTGCTTCTTCAATTAACAATAAGTGTGCTACTCTTCAGTGCTAGCAGTGTTGGTCTATGTGTGTTTGGAGGGAAGTGAACTGGAACATGTGGGCTCAGTGCCCTGACAAGCCTGCGTTTGTTTCTGTGTCTGTGTGTAATAATTGGCTGTCGTACACGCCCCGTCTACCTATATTCCTCTGGATGGGAAGCACGGCCCAGCCAGCAAACCTCTTTAGCCTGCGTCTGTTCCTCTAGTCAAATCAAGTTTATTTGCTATACAGCCCTAGCGTAGCGAGACATGGTTGGTCTCAAAGGACTTTACAAATGAGCCTACCTAGATCTATCTATCCAAACATGATGAACACATTCAGAACACAGGAAACAGAGGACAGATACAACCGATCTAACCTAACCGACACCATCAGCTTTGGACCCTCAAAGAAGACAAGGAAAAACTCCCGAGAAAACCTTATTAGGAAAAGAAAAAATGGAAGAAACCTTGGGTGGGGCAGTTCAGAGAGGGATCCCCCCCACCAACAGATAGCAAAATGATAAGCACCATGTGATACCAACAATGAAATAGAGAAAAACCGAAAAGGGTAGATGGGACCAGAGGCAGGTCTCCGCCAAGTCAGGTCTCAGTGTGCAACAGGTGCCTGAGCCGCACTAAACACGACCCACACACACACACACACACACACACACACAAGACGGACACGCTCAGCCACTTACACACTCACGCACACAGCAGATTGACAGTTAGTGTGATGATGCAGACCAACGGCCGCTACCTGTGCTAGTGCTGACAGTGCCTCATTGCCTCATTCTTCCCTCCTGTCCCTGTTCTACCTCGGTTAGTCCTGCCAGCTGTACGGTACTGTAGTTTGTCTTTTTTTTTTTTTATCCCCTGCAAGTGTTGCGTGTCCCCAAATCCCCCAGGTCCCTCGGTTACAGTAAGTTTCTCTCTCTCTCTCTCTCTCTCTCTCTCTCTCTCTCTCTCTCTCTCTCTCTCTCTCTCTCTCTCCCCTCCTCTGTCATTTGGCAGCTGTATATCCCTGTTGTTAGCAAACAGAAACATAGTGTGTGGTGTCTACTGGTGCATGCTTGCCTCTTTCATTATACTATTGTGTATGTGTGTGTGTGGGGGGGCGTGCATATACAGTAGGTGTGCATGTGTTTGCCTGCATTTGGGCTTGGCACTGTGTCCGTGTGTGTGTCGTCTGTGTGCATATTTGAGTGTGTACGTTTGTGCATGTGAACGTGTGTGTACGTGTGTGTGTGTCTATGTCTTAATTGCTTTTTGGCACATCGCTGCCTCAGTGTGTGTGTGTGGGCGGGCGAGATTCCATGTGAGCATTTTTGTGTGCATATGTGCACATGGGTGTGTGTGCGTGCACCAGAGTCTCTGTCTCTTAATAGCTTTCAGACCCACCGCTGTGCCAATGTGAGACTCCACTCTCCCTCCGAGAGCTACTGCTCCCTGCTCCTCCCCTCTTCCCCTCAGACTTCAATAGAATCGCTCGACCACATTTCCTATGCCCCTTCCTCCTTCCTCCTTCCTCCAGCCCCTCACTGTCTTTTGATTGTCCAGCCCTCCCCCTTCTCTACTCTCCTCCCTCCCTCCCATCTCTGTGAGAAGATGAGCTGAGCATCACAGGGCAGCCAGGGCGGGGGGGTTGGAGGGGTTATGGTGTGTGTGTGTGTGTGTGTGTGTGTGTGTGTGTGTGTGTATGAGAGAGAGAGAGAGAGAGCAAGGGGGGGGGGGGATAATGAGTAGGGAGTAGGGGGGGGGGGGGGGGGGGGGGCTTCACTGGCTGAGCAATTGTGTCCTTTGCCAAGGACACTGGAGGGCTTTCATTAAAGTAATGGACTAACGCCTCGGCACATGTTCACCTGGAGATGTACACACACACACACACACACACTTGGAACTGTTTTCACTGACACATGGATGAGCACAGGGCTATTGCGTATAGACACACACACACACACACACACACACACACAGAGACAGACGTGTGCACACGCCCCTCACATTGCTCATGCTAATCAAACATTCTTTCTGATCCAAGCCGGCGTGTGAGTGTGTTCTATTCCCACACTCATCATCGTGTCTCTGGATTCAGCCCACAAGCAGCAGCATGCACTATTAATTAATCAGCAGTTACAGATTGTCATATAATCACTGCGAGCCAATAAAACACTCGGTCACATTTCCTCTAATCAACAGACTATATATCTTTATTCCTCCACACAATGGAGCTCAGATGAGTCGGTTTGAAGCCATTAGGTTCTCATTGTTTGGTTGTATCATCCAAAGGAATGCAGCTTTTTTTGCAGCTTTTAGTATGCTATCTATCGACTAGTC
This sequence comes from Hoplostethus atlanticus, assembly GCA_034670405.1. Classification (NCBI taxonomy): domain Eukaryota; kingdom Metazoa; phylum Chordata; class Actinopteri; order Trachichthyiformes; family Trachichthyidae; genus Hoplostethus; species Hoplostethus atlanticus. Next base: position 847,666 of record JAXDDX010000086.1, read on the forward strand.
AATCAATGGAGGACTCCATAAAGTATCTTTACTTTAGCATCAAAGACGAGGGAAAAAAATAAAAATAAAATAAATTTGTTATTTGTGATATTTCATGCTGCATGTGTGTTTTTGGGGTATTGATGCCTGCGTTGTTATGTATTGTGCATTTTCTATCTACCTGGCTGCCGAAGAAATTTCCAGTTGAGGACAATTAAGTGGAATTGAATGGGGCTGAAATGAAACATATTAATTTGCCGATCAGATTTTGATGATCCCGATGTCCAAGAGCATACGAACTGTTTTAGATAGGAACATGTTTTACTTTAAACACGTTTAATTTCATACATCTTTGATGCGCGGTACTTTTTCACCTTTTTCATTTCAGTGAATCTTTAGCATGTGTGTGTGTGTGTGTGTGCTGTGTGTGTCTGCGAGCGTGTTTGTGTGTCTTGTCTGTGTCTTTTAGTCAGTGCGTGACAGCAGAGCAGACACATTGGAAGAGGATGTGATGTTCTGTGAAGCACACAAGCCTTTAGATGTCTTGCCGGGGGAACAAGACAAGATTGAGAGCCAAGTACGTGTCAGGGCCATTGGCAGTGGAATGATTCTAGTTGCTCCAGCTGTCAAGGTCTCTGGCTGGCATTAATGTATGAATTTACCATGAGGCGGAAGCTAACAGAAACGGGGTAGGGGGGTGTGATGACTGATATTGCTTTCCTAGGCTGCGAGGCCGTGGCGCCGCTCTACTGTTCTGCATTACAACCTCTTCCTCACCACCTGATCCTCCCTCTCACATTTTTCACTCCTTTTTTTTTTTTGCTCTCTCTGACTATCATCTCTGGCTCTCTTTCAGTGCCTAGATCGCTCTCTCTCTCTCTCTTTCTCGCTCTCTCTCTTTCTCTCTCTCTCTTCCCGCTCTGCATCTCATCTATCCTGAGCAGCAAAATCTTTCACTCCAGCCTGCTGGCGCGCCTCCTGTGCTTTGAGAATAAGCATTGCGCTCTTTTTTTCTTGCTGTGCTTTGTAACAGCTGAGACTAAATGATGGGCTTTTGTTTCACTGGGAACCACACTAGTAGCCCTGAGTCATGTAGCTCGCATCGGTCTTTCTGTGTAAGCATATATATGTGTGTGTATGTATGTGCTATGTGTGCGAGTGTGTGAGAGTGTGTGGCCAAGGGTGATTGAGGTGGCCAAGCAAGTGGGTGAAGGAGGGTAGGCTGTAATTGCATGAGCAGAAAACTCTTCAAGTCATTCTTATCTTGCTCTGTCTGTCTCTCTGTCTCTCTCTCTCTCTCTCTGTCTCTATGTCTCTCTGTCCCTTGCTTCTAGGCTGCAGCTTAGCTGACGGATTCAGATTTCAGAGGGAGGAAATCCAAGTACTGGATTGGTTCTACAAATAATGAAGAGATTAATGTCTTTTGTGGGGGAAAGTTTTTTATTCAAAGTCGCCACTGAGACTTCTTTCCTCCACTCGGGGGGAGGGGGGAGGGAGGGTGGGGGAGGGTGCTGTGATGAACTTTGCAGCTGAATAGCAATAGATTAATGAGAGAGAAAGAAGAGCGAAGAGAGGGTGGTAGAGAAAAGGATGAGAAGAAATGGAAGACTCCGCACAGAGAAAGATGATGGGAGTTAAAGAGGGAGAGAGAGAGAGAGAGAGAGAGAGAGAGAGAGATGGAGCAGACAGACAGAAAAACAGAGAGCTGAGAGAAAAATACAGCAACACAGCTCATTGTCTCTATCCTGCCCCTGTCATCAATCTCCAAAGTGACAGCCACCTACTCACACATTTGCGCACACACACACACACACACACACACACACACACACACACAGCACTTTGCCCGGCTGCCTACACTGCTACGGAGTGATTAATCACGGAAAGGTATGGCACGCCACAACATGACATTTGTAGGAGGTTGTGTTCTACTGTACCGACATAATGTGTGTGTATGTATGTGTGAGTGTGTGTGTGTGTGTGTGCATGCTTTTTTTTTGTGTGTGCGTGTGTGTATATTGTGGATATGTGCGATAGTGACACGTGGGCCGAGCGCTGTGCTGTGTGTACAGTATAGTGGCACTGAAGGCCTGTCCCTGTCTCTCCTAGCTAATCAGGCCTTTAGACACACAGCAACAACAACTAGGCACAAAGCAATCATTCAGCCTATGGGAACATATTGGTGTAGATAGGTGCACATGGAAAGGCAGGACAGAGCGGGAAAACCTCTAATGCTGCTCGTTTTAGTTTCAAATTCCTCTGGTTTAGTGTATTTATTGAGGTCACATATATTTATTCCATGAATTGTAGTTGTGTATTAGGTTATCCTGTTACTTTCACTTTTTTTTTTTTGAGAGCCTCAATTTACAATAACAACCGTGATACTACCGAGCTGTTATTGGTGCCATTAACAACATCAATTTTGTTTTTCTATGGTAATGGCCAACAAAAATGGTTGCAGGACACATTGATAAAATAGATTTGACTCAATATATTCGACCCATGTATTGAAGGCATATAAGACGCATTGTCTGTGCTGAGAAGTACTCCTTTCTGTGCTGCTCAATCAGAATCAGAGGACTTTGTTTGTGAGCCCCACTGCCAGAGGGGAGATGTTCAAACAGGGAGTGTCCAGGGTGAGAAGGGTCAGCCATGATCCTCCCAGCCCGCTTCCTGATCCTAGAGGCGTACAGGACCTGAAGCGGCAGCAGGTCACAGCCAATCACCTTCTCTGCTGACCGGATGATGCGCTGCAGTCTGGCTTTGTCCCCGGCAGCGGCAGCAGCAAACCAGACGGCGATCGATGCGGTGAGGATGGACTCAATGATGGCCGCGTAGAACTGGACCATCATTACCTGCGGCAGGTTGAACTTCTTCAGCTGCAGCAGGAAGTACATCCTCTGCTGGCCCTTCCTGGTGATGGAGCTGATGTTCTGCTCCCACCTGAGGTCCTGGGTTATGGTGGTGCCCAGGAATCTGAATGACTCCAGGAGTGCTGACAGGGGAGCCACACAGGGTGAGGGGTCGGGGTGGGGGTCCACTACCATCTCTACAGTCTCAGTTAAGCTCCAGGTTGTTAAGGCTGCGCCAGGAAGCCAGCCGATCAGCATCCCTGCGCTAGGCAGACTCGTCCCCATCAGAAATGAATCAGCCCATGGATTAGAGGCTTTCTTTTTATTCCTCAAAATTGCCTCAGGTTATATTTATTTTGTGTGAGAGGCTTATATCTCTATTTTGTCAATAATTTTGAACACACCCTAATGAAAAATAAGATAAGGATGTAGGGATGGTCGTATGTTGTAGCCAGAGTGCCTGTCTGTATGTGCTACAGACTCACTATACATTAAAAACATTAGACAATGAGTCTACAATACATTTCCAGTTCAAATGTAAAGCTTATAAAACCCCTCCGGGCTTCGCAAGAGCCTAAACCATTAAAACTGTCAGCGCTGAGACACCACAAGCTCTCCTGTGAAGAACTATTCAACTTATTCATTCATCCGGGGGCTTTGCTATGTGATACAGATGCCGCTACCGCTACCAAACCTTGTCAGGCCCTCCAGGGCTGCCCGTGTCCTTCCAAGTGCCAAGAGGAAGTATACAGATCACAGCAAACAAAAAAAAACCTGCTGTCGTGTATCGCCTCACTGTATCGCACCTGGAATCGCTGAGTCTCACAGTGAGCCGGAGGAGTCCAGCATCACCGAGACATCGTGCAGTTTAGATGATAGATAGATACTTTACATTGTATTTTCCTGCGTGGCAACCCCCACCCACCCCCACTTCAAGTAGGTTAAAACAAAACGCTATTATTATCGTTTGACCCAAGAGGCATCAGGGGCGGTATCAGCTACACATCCTCAGTACTAAACCCCCAGAAGTGTCTCATCAATAATGACGGGCAGCTAAGTGGGTTATACCGGCAGCATATGGCCAAAGTGACATGGGAGCTCTAATCTTTCCCTGTCTCCCTCCTGCCTCTCTTAGACACACACACACACACATGCATGCACACACACACACACATACACACACATTTTTTTCCTTGTACTGACACATATACACAGACACACTATCCTTGCACTGACACATTTAGATATACTCAGACACAGACATGCACACACACACACACACACACCCTACTGGCATGTTAATAGGTTCTCAGTGTGTGTGTGTATAGTGCAGCTCTAGCCTTGTTCACTGTGAAAAGAGACTCTAACAGGGAGCAGGTGCAGTGGAGTGAAGCTAGGCATTATGGGAGCATTTGGCAGGTGGGCACGGGGCAGAGAGGCACACTGCCTCTCTGGCCCAGACTTGCCATTCTCAGACATACTGTCTGAATCAGAGGTGCCAAACGTCTGGCCTGCCGGGGACCACAGAGCAGCGCTGAGGGGTAGCTGGACTGGTTGACACTGTCGGAGAGAGAGAGGAGAGGGAGTAGAGAGGAAAATAGATAAGGAGAGAGGAAGGAAAAGAGAAAGGAGGGGGGGGGTGGTATGGTGAGACTGAGGTACACAGACAAAACACCAAGATACAGAGAGAGGAGGTGTGAGGGAAGGAAACAGCGGAAAAGAGAGAAAGTGGGAGGAAGTAATGGGGCTGAATGATTGAGTGAGAGTGAATACAGACAGAGAGAGAGAGAGACAGCCAGAGGGAGGAGGAGAGAGAAAGGAGAAAAGTGGTTGCGTTTCCTTTGTACAAGGTCTGACTTTGAACAAACGCATTCAAATCACACCCCGGGGGAGACTCGCTCCCCTGGGGTGCTTTGATCCTGGCTCTCTCGCCATCGGAAAAACCTCGCATTGACCCGCCTGGCATGATTTCTATTGCTTTCACATGCTATAGTTATGCCCCAGGATAACAACACACACACACACACACACACACACACACACACACACAGGTTTCTTGGAGGAGGAAAAACAACTTATGAAATCTCTTAAAGCCAGATTTGTGAGCTGCCCCGAGAAGCAGACCATCTGGACAAAGATGTCGCTGTCAGCAGGCGAAACAACTGCCAATGAATTTCAAAACTTTATAGGAAGTCAAATACATGAACTTACACTAATATGTACAGTGGGTGAAGTACATACTGTATGTATGGTTTCTATAGGTTTCTATACTGTATGTTTGACTGTAGTTTCAGAAACCATCAATATGAACATCTGTAAAGAGAGATCCTACTGTAGCCCACCATCAAATAAATGGCTGAGAGCACCAGATCGGTCTTATGTAAGTGTGTTCTTTTGTTGAGAGAGCAATCATCTGTTGCTTCATAAATCCTCAGGGGATCCCAAAAATACAATGTGCAATAATTACATAAATGCAACAGCTCTGGCTTTAATAGGATTTGATCTGGTGATTAATTATTAGGAGGTTATTAAAAGCAATTCAAATATTTTGCTTTTTCAAGTTCCATGCTTGAGGGAAGCAAATGTCACATCCTCAATGTTCTCCCATGATGCTTGAACTGAACAAAAGGCAAGTAATGGTGGAAGAAAAGGTATTCAGATAGCTGCAAATAAAATCCCATAGCGAATTGGTTTCCGATTTTTACAATTTTGAATACCTCATTTGAAACAAAACACCTCATTTTCTTTAGACAGGGGGAAGCAGAGTACACAACATAGATGGATTAAAACACGGCCCACTCCAACGGATTCACACAATGGTTTTTTTCAGGAGTCAGCCGCTCTATGTATTTGCTCCATCCCCTCTTAGACTTGCTCACTGTTTCTACTTCCACCGACGATAGCAGTTGCAGGTTCCTTACAGTGTAAGGTGACGCAGAGGGGGAAGTGGTGCTTTAATCTCTGGAGAGAAAGGGAGGGAAGAGAGAGAGAGGGAGAGAGAGAGAGAGAGAGCAGTGTCTCATAGGAACAGTGCATGCCATCTGGGCCCCAGGTAATGTATGACTTCTCGTAGTAATCGCTATAATGAAGCAGGGGTTGGATGGGGAGAGAGGCGGCTGCTTTCACATCTGCAGTCCAACAGGGCCCCGAGAGCTCAGCAAATGAGCCCTCAGGTCCAGGAGATAGAGTGGATGGGATGGGAGGGATGCGGGAGGGGTGGGGGGGGGGGGGGTGGGGGATATTTTGAGTGGAGGATGGAGAGAGCAAGAGAGGGAGCAGAGACGGATAAGGGAAGGAGAGCTTTGTAGGCGGTGTGTGTGTGTGTGTGTGTGTGTGTGTGTGTGTGTGTGTGTGTGTGTGATAAATGCCTCATCTCTGTGCTGCCAATGAGCAGAGCACAGACAAGATGGATGCCCCAGTGTCCCTGTGCTGTATTTTTTCCCAGTCTGAGGTCATACTCTGGCTATCGATCAGCGGCCACTGCACCGTCTTTACCGGAGCGTGTTGGCACGCCGGCAGAGAGAGGACACTTATGTAGCCAGTGCATTATATCCATGGGATTGTAGTGGGATATAGTGTATGTGTAGGTATTTCATATATAGGGGCTAGTTGGTGTATGCTATTTCCATTTATGTAGATGTTTACATTCATACAAAGGACATCTCAGCACGCTACCTGACAGGTTTCAGTTATGTTTTCTGATGTTTGCAAGATGCAAACACACGGTGCAATTGACTTTTTCGCTCAAGTATGGTACACAGTGTATATGCTGTTAGAGTGACAGTGTATGAGGCCAGAAGGAAGTGCTTTGACAGCATGACGTCAACACAGTTCACCTCACAAGACCTTAATATCTTACACCCCCCCGTGTAACCACCAGCCTCGGGGCAGCTGGCTCAGCCCCTCTCTGTGACTGTCCTCTGTTTCATCGAGTAGGCCTCCCTGTCTACATGTGTATTTTCTCTCTGCGTATGTTCCTGTGTGTAGTCCTTTTTTTTTTGCGTGTGTGTGTGTGTGTGGGTGCGTGTGTTTTTGGATCATTCTTTACACCAGCTAGGAAAATAGCCTGGAATTGGCTGAGGCTGTTTCGCCCCCCCCCCCCTCTCTCTCTTGAAACACATGGAAAATAGCACCAAGGAGGGAGATGAAAATAGCTCGGTAGGCAACGGCTGACTCACAAGGCAATGCTGGGACTGAAACAGCCCCCCCCCCCCCCCCCCCGTTCCAGTACACGTCAAGTCAATCTAGGTGTTGTGTAATTCCTCCAGTTTCATGAACGTAAATGAAACCATTGTTATTGGTGTGGTGTGACTTTCATGCACAAACTCCCTTCAGTGGTTGCATAAACGCAGGGCGGCGATATCACAGGTGCTATTTATCATCCATGACAGCACCGCCCAGAGTTATGGAGGGGTAGGAGGGGGGGTGGTGGTGGTGGGGGGGGGGTAGTCAAGGCCACCTCACTGTGACCTAGCATGGTCAGCTAGCTAACCAGCACATTCTCCATGCTAGCCACTTGCAACTCGCCGTGCTTGCTAAGGAGAGCCGGCTGTCGAGGCTTATGTTTTTGTTAAGAACTGTGAAATGGAAGAACATAATGTGAACCAGACTCGAGGTACATGTACATGGACTGGGCACTCATCCACGCGTAGTAAGCTAAAATATAATTGCTAAAGACAGACATAATAAAGGTGTGCTCTTTGGGATATCGGTGCGGGGTAAAGGCTGGGGGGGGGTGTTTCCCTTGGAATAACAGCGTTCCTCATTCCCGTACCGCTCCCAACCCATTTTGCCCTTTAAATATTTGACATTGTCTGTGCCTAGCAGCCCGGCTACTCTCAATTGAGTACAGCTTTGTTTGTGTTTGTTGCATGCGAGGAGCAGAACTCGCCTGTTTGGATGTTTTTAGCGTCGTTGCAGTACTATTGATAGTCGGTACCTGCTGTAGAAGTATGAAACATGGTGCTGTGTGTGGGTGGCACGGGGCCAGGTGTACTTTATATTGCTATAGGTTTATTCTATGCACACACCTACTCCCCTGGGTAATGTATCATGTACACTGTCAAAAACACCCGATTCTTTCTCACCCCTTGTTCTCTCTCTCTCTCCTTTCCTTCCTCTCTTCCTCTCTAACTTTTGCTCAATCATTTAATCAATCAGGTTTTAGTTTTGGAAGCACTTTTCATACAATGATAGCAATTCAGTGTTTTACCAATAAATCAACACAGCAAATAAAAACAACCTCTCTCTCTCTCTCTCTCTCTCTCTCTCTCTCTCTTTCTCTCTCTCTTTCTCTCTCTCTCTCTCTCTCTTCTCTCTCTCTTTCTCTCTCTTCTCTCTCTCTTTCTCTCTCTCTCTCTCTCTCTCTCTCTCTCTCTCTCTCTCTCTCTCTCTCTCTGTCCCCCAGGTTGAGGCTCTGAGTGATGGAGTCTCTGTTCGGTGGCGGGGAGCTGGGGCTGCTGGGAGGGGGTGGCGAGGCAGGGGGTCTGAAGGAGGACGGCTGCGGCAGCATGGCCTGGCGCTCCTCGCCCCTGCCCCCCGACGACGTCTACTCCGCTTCCCACTTTACCCTTATCAGCGCCTATCAGGACATCAAGACCCGGCTGGCCAGCCTGGAGCGAGAGAACAGCGGTATCAAGAGGAAACTCAAGATCTATGAGATCAAGGTGATATTTGAAAAACAATGATCGGAAGTGCTTTCTTTCCTGGTTTAAGGTTGGGATGGTACATGAAGTCTCAACCGATGTGAAGGCTAGTGTGTTTGTTTGTGGTAGGAGAGAGGAGTCAATAGGAGAGTGGGCGGTCCACTCACTTAGCAAGTGGCAAAGTAGAGCGAGAGACACAGGAGAGGAAGGTCTGGTGTGATTGGATCCTATAGGCCAGTGGGGGAAATACATGTACATGTGACTCCAGAGGTGGGGAACAACTCCACTCTCTCTCACTGTAACGTTTTAAGTGAATGAAGCGTGGGAGCCGGGGAGCAAAATGAGGAACTAGGAAGCTGAATTAATAGATCACAACAGCCTGGAGCTAATGTAGCTGAGTGGGGTAGTCCGTTGAGCCCATCCCTACGGTCTAAATGTTAATGTTTATTTTACTCAAGAGCTAGCTTTGGACATTGATTGGGTAGTGAGGCCGTCTTTCATACTTTCAAGCACCGAGCTTGCTGGGTGGGTTCAGGGCTGTATGCAGCTGAAGTGGAAGTGGTATATAATACATGATATGATTAGACGATGTAAAACTAAAGGCCATAGTAATACAATACAACAGAAACATGTATTCTTATGGTCACAAATCTAAACTTTGTGACTGAAATGATTTCTTTCTACTTAGAGTCCACCATGCCCTCCTCATTGATTTTTTTGCTGAGTCCTAAACCTACTGCTGCCAAAGTTGCCTTGATTAATTGCTCCAAAATGTTGCCTAATATGCCCTAAGATTATTGGGAAATAGGTTTCTGAGTCAGCAGGGGAATAAGGGCTGGTCATGTCAAAGGTTGGAGTTCATAAGGGCTCTTCCAGTGGGCCATGATGTTCGTTCAGACACTGGGAATGCGCAGCAGGCTTATTTCTCTTTACTGTCTTTCTACTGTCTAATCTTTATTAGGCGGCAGAGAACAGAGCAGGATATTCAGTAGCAGATAGAGGCTTAAGCAGGATTCAGTTCCCTGCTGCACACAGGCATGTGCGGGACTAGCAATCAGGTAACACAATGCCTCCACACGCTGCAAAACCCCTTAATATGATGCCCATAGACACATCACTGCATTAGGATTTGTTCTGCTCTGTACTGTACGCAATAAAGCTTCAGCAAATCCCCTATTCAGCCTCATTTTGTAATGACAAACTGTTGGGCTTGTCTGGTCCCATCTGTGTGAGCCTTCTGTCAGAACCCACGTCAACCTGAGAGTTTGTCTCCCGCTCTGTCCCGACCAGGCCAGGGCAGCGCTCCTCGCATGGAGGAGCGATAGTCACTTCATTACGTGATATTCACACGTATTTTTCTCATTTGTTTTTCTCACGGATTGCAGAAGCCTTCAAAAAAAAATCTGTTTTCATAGAAGTTTTCATTGGAGTGATGTTGCAGTGCTGCTCTCTTTCAAGATTTTCAGGCCAGATGATTTGGATTGACTTCACAACTGAGAGTTTAGCCGTCGGTTCGTTGGACCATCAACTGACAAATCATTTCTGTGTGTTGGGTAAACATCAGTGACACAGAGCTTAACTGGCCTTGTTTTGTTTGGTGGTGGGGAATCACACTAATGTTGGGGGGGGTGGGTGAGAGAGAGAGGGAGGTACACAGCTGGTGAGGCACACGAAGCCTGTCCACCTGGCAGCGTGGGCGACTCGCGTCACCCCAGGGGACGGCTGCAGGGATGACGGACAGCCAGCGAGAGGGAGAGAGACGGAAATGGTGGGAGAGAATGAATAGGGTTGGAGAAGAGAAATGGGGGGAAAGAAAAGAAGGGGAACGAGAACGAATAGTGTAAGGAGCGAGGGAAGAGATCAAAGTACAGAATGAAAGGGATGGGGAATTAAAGGATACTCTTACACTGTTATATATCATCAAAGTGTTGTAATTGGCCTGCCTTGTCTACTTCTACTGCAGTTAGTGATTTCCTACATTTCCTAGAATGACTTAATAGTGATAGCGATAGCGTAAGAAGTTTTTCTAGTCAAGAAAAAGTGAGAGTGGATAGAGAACAATGCCATAGTGTGCATTGCCATGGTTTTACAAATTACAAAAAGCCATCAAGGAAGGCGTTGTATTTCTGACGCTACTGATGACAGCTTGGCAAAAATCAAGCTGTGGCTGTATTGTATTCTGGTCTTTTGTGGCTGCTGTCGGTGGACAAATTGGTATTTCTGCTCCTTCTATGATGGATTTCCCCCTGTGTGAATGTGAGCGTGCAAAGATGGTGGGTCTATTAAAGAAGCTCTTGATTCTGAAGGACTGACACCTTTACCATGGACGTTGATGTTTTAGATCGGCTAAAATGTTTCTGCTATCAAACTATCTGTTCATGTATCTGTGCTGGAAATATCTCAACCCTAACCCTAACCAAACAACACAATGGGGTCAGAAATGTAAGTTACATCACCAGTAACTGTTTGGTTATCTCTGGTGAAGTCACAGGGTCGGGTGTCTTAGTCCTTTAAAGAATCAGAGAGAGCTGGGAGGGTTAATAGACAGAGATGGTCCTTTGGGGTCTCCAGATTGCCCAGTTTGACTTTGTCCTTCCCCTCCTGATGTGTGTGTTAGTGCAGCAACATGCGTCCTTTTAGTGAGCAGCTGTTAGCCAGGGCCCCAGGCCTGCCGCAGTGCTGTTGACTTACTAGCGAGCGGCAGTTTGCTCAGGGCCCATTCCCAGAGAGGCAGGTGTTGGTTTTTGAGAGCAGGTACTGATTCTGGCTGTTTGGAGTAGGATTTGTTGCACCTGTGCCTATGTAAATGCAGTATGTGCCTTTTAGGGCTGCACCAGTAATTGAAAAAATATTGATATCACAATATTGACTCCTGAAATTTCCAAATCCCAAGAGGCTGGAAGGTTTTCTTAGAAGGAAAGACGTTTCAGATAGGTTTCCAGACAAGAAATTCTTGTGAATCCCGGGCCTACAAATCAAGTTGTGCATCAGAGATCCTTCAATTTGTTCACTGTGCCAATCCTAAAAAACCTCTAATCCCCCCCCCCAACCACCATGTGTAGAAACACATATTTTGCAACTGCACTATTCAGAAAAAGAACAATAGCCTTTGTGAGGAGTAGTCAGCCTCACTCCAGGCCTAAATACAAGACGCCTGAGCAAAGCTGTTGTAATGATGAAGATGGAAGTGCTTCCTGCTGGTTGAAGTAACGTTGTTCTTGAGTTCAGAGTGGCTGATGCTTGGCAGTGTGAGACCTCTCCGGCCCCCGGGATTTGCCGGTCGTGCTAACATGTACTGTTAATCTGTGCAGCAAGAGGTGTTTCTCTAAATGGAAAAGGCTTGTTTGGTCCTCAAATAGACGCAGGTATTTGTGGCAATTACATTACACAGTCCTTTTTACTCATTGTAGGAAATCGAAATGTTGAATGTGTTCATTCAGATTGAACTAAATCAAATAATATAACGTGTTTTTGTTTCCTTATCACAGGATTCCACTAACAAACAATTGTTCAGCACTGTCACCCTTTAATTCTGCTATGATTAGAAAAACAAAACAGACTCATATCTGTGTAATCTGCATGCAGTCGTTTCTGCATAGTATTGAATGCTGTTTTCTTTCCCCCTAAATCAAATATTAAAGTAAGGTTTACTGCCCAGTCTCTTTTATACTGAGAAATATAGTTAAAGTAGGGTAGTGTCAATCAACAGACACCATTTCTAAATCATCACAACAGTCAGTTTAGGAGAACTGAAAAATAAAAACCCAGGTCAAGAAAAAAAACACGATGAATGGCACATTAGTTAGAAGACTGGGTGCAATAGTAGTTGCAGATAAGATAATATCAGAGAGATCTTTAATGATCCCAGTGGGGAAACTTGGCCGTTTCAGCTGCAAATGGTAACAGGATACAGCATGAGAAAAAGCATATAACTACAATATAAACAAGAATGTAGCAAACATGCAGCTGACAATTTCAACATATTGAAGTAGAATGTATGGGGGAAAGTATGACTATGAAAAATACCATACGTATAAATATTATGTATAAATAAATGCTATGTACTCTATGTGGATATGAGAGAGTAAAAAAAAGAGGTTTTAGCATGGTTAAAGCACCAGGTGGGTGAGGTTTACAACAATTCAGATAGTCCCAAGAAAGTTGTCAATCACAGAAGTATACTGAAGTGAAATATTACATTATTAATATTATTATATTATTATTATATTATAATATTATTAAGTATAATATAGTCAAATATTCTAAAACACATCTCTTACTAAGTATTTACCCACTATTTTCCTCAGTTTGGATCTTGGGAATCTCTAAAACCTTCTTGTCTTATCCCCATTCTTTTTTAACATGCCAGATTACATGTGTGAATGTCTGTAATTTGTCAGACTACTCCGCTAGAGCTGACTCCATCTCGTTCCTCCTCCAGTTCCCTATGATCAGCGAGTTCGGGGAGGACAGTAACTCCTACTGTTCCTTCGAGAGCAAAGAGACGGCGCTGCTGCAGTCCGAGAACGGCAACCTGCACCAGAGACTCAACGCCCTGACCCACGAGGTAAGAGGCCAAAGAGGAAACTGAGGAGACGGGGGGGGGGGAGAAAGGGACAAGAGAAGAGGAGACAAGGGAGAAAGGAGATGCGAGAGAATAGAGATAAGAGGCTAGAGAGAGAGAGAGGGTGAAGGCACAATAACACACCACTGTGAGAGTGTACACTAATTCACTTTCACTCACTTTCAAACTATAAATAACTCTAATCCAATTTCCAATGATTACACTTTCATTCTCTATCGTTTCTTACTAAGCCGGAGAGGAGAAACTTATCACATCAAAAGTTTTCCATTGTTAAAATTTTGTAGCAAATCCACCCTGAGGAAGTGAATTGAGGCCAACCCTGGTGGATGGACGGCAAAAAAAAAAAGATTTAAGAACTAATTAAGCACTAAAATTGCTGTCCAAGCAGGAGAATTTCGGAGATCGGGGTGTTTTGAGAAACAGTGTGACACGGGATTTTCACGCCGCTGTTCGTTTCTGGAGGAGCAGCATAATTGGGACCAAAACTGGACAAAAAATGTGCTGAGCGTGTACACCTCAGACATATCTTAGCCTTCAACATGACAACATGAGTAGCAAGGCATGGTGAAATGTATCGCTATAAACACTTTGGTGCGTGTTGTTTCGGAAAATAAAACAAAACGTGTGCTCCGAAATACACACAGACGAGTTGCATCTATTTTGAGAGTGTACAAAGGACCGTTTGAGGACTGTGCATCAGCTTGAATTTCTACTCACATATTGTAGTTTTACTCCCCTCCAGAAACGGGCTGGAACGAGAGAGAATGACAGTGCCCGTAATGTGTTTGGACTAGCCATCCCTCTCACTCTAAACTCTACTATTTCTATGACTGAGTGGGGAAATAGAAACGTGAATGGACTGAATGTGGTGGAAGCAGTAAGGCGGCGGAGAAACGAGCCAGAGAGAGAAAGAAAGAGAAAGAGAGAGGAAAGGAGATGGTTTATGGGAGCCACACAAATCGTTTGCCTGGGACACAAGGTCACGCCGCTCTGACGCCGGGCACTCAGAGTGATGGAATGTGCCACGGCTCACTGAGCATGCTCCACGGGGACACACCCTCCCTCCCCTGCTTTATGGTGAACCGGTGACTTGCAGTTATCAAGGAGAAGCGGGGAAAGAGGATGGGCACAATACATGTAAAGAGAACATTTTGAAAGATTGTCAGCGAAGACCAGGATATTTTCAGCGGTTTTTCAGACTTGAAGTCGGTATTATATAGAGGATGGAAGACGTTCCTGTTCCACACTGCAGGTCTACCCTGCTAGTGAAACCAGCTACACCCCATCAGCTCGGGAGTGGTGACATCAGCATCACATGATTTATACCTACTGTTTGAATGCAATTTAACAAAGAAATACTCATGTACTGGAATGTCACAGACATCTATTAGATTAGATATATTTAGTTGCATTTGAGAGCTTTGGATTTAAAGTGGCACTTTAACACAAGTAGGCCGTCCCGCATCCATTTTTAAGACCGGAGTGAAAATTTCATCTCATACAGTCGTTTTCTCCGATGTTCTCCTCGAGCACCGAGGATGTGGAAAATGTGGCAGCACCTGTAGAATTTAATTAGTTTTGTGAAATCTTGTTTTTTTTCGGTGCCTCCCCTCACAGCCGTGTAGCTCCAGAGTAATCCTGCCTCTCCTCTTCTTAGTCACGATGCTGCTGACAAGCCTTCCTCACCTTGGTGATGATTTCTACAGTGTGTGTTACCATAGACACACTGAATAGGCCTCACTGCTCCAGCACAACAGCGATGACATACCTCTTTGTCCTTGTTTTCTCTCTTGTTTATCTCCCCTTCTCACTCTCTCTCACTCTCTCTGCTGCTCCCTCGCTTTTTCATGCAGTCCTTCTATACTGAACATATTCTTCATTATAATCTCATTCCCTCTTATTTAGCCTGTAAACTATTAAACTATATTTATGTCGCTGCCCACAGATCTGTCATATTTAATTACAACGTTGCATGACATTCACTCCCTCATTAGACCCAACATGTGAGAGGGATAGATGTCATCGAGACTTCAAGACATTGTTATTGTAGGGATTGTGATTTTCTATTTGTCTAGATGTTGGGGGGGGCTCTACATCTGCAGAGGTGTCAGTATTTTGGTGTCCTAAATTTGGATGGTTACACAACAGTTTCTTAGGAGACACATTTGATGACTCTCACCCTGGAAGTTTTTAGTGTGTCTCTTTTTTCTTTGTGAGGAAGTTTGAAAACTGACAAAGAGGAAAAAAGTAAATGTATGTCAAGCTTTTTTATTTGTTCTCTCTCTCTCTCTCTCTCTCTCGCTCTCTCTCTCCCTCTCCCCCCAGCTCCAGAAGAGGAAGGAGCGAGAGGAGCAGTTGGAGGATGTGATCCAGGCCTATGAGAAGATTCACATGGAGAAGAGCAACCTCCAGAGGGATCTCGACAAGATGGTCAGAGACAATAAACATCACACTGTGCATTCAGTACTTTCCGCTAGCATTGCATTGGGCTTACATTGAGGTACACATGGGCTATTTGCAGGGGCCAGGTAACCCCCTAGTGAGGCTACTAGTGTGTTTTTATGCCTGTTACCATAACAAAGTAATACATTCTTACCAGTTCTTCCTCATCTGCTGACAGGGACCAAGTATGTAAACACTTTGATCCACTGAGCATCTAAAAATACAGTTTGGATGGGGATGGATGAGTTGTGTTTACTCCAGTTTTTCCACTCAGCCTCACCTCTCTGTGTGTCTCTATCCTGAAACAGTTTTTTCTTCATCCGTCCGATGACCCAGCACACCTTGCACTCATTACCTCCCTCGTCCCATTATGCACCAGGGATGGTGTGACAGAGGATAAAGGGGGATTGCATCTATTTTTGTGCATGACACTGTATTTATCCCCTGAAGGAGATATTCCTCTTCCCCTCCACAGGGAGGTCAGAGGTCAGGGTGAGCAACAGAACAACCCCCTGGAGCTGGTAGGGGATTCAGTGTCGTGCTGTCACGGGCGCTTCAACAGGGGGGCCGACCAATCTGAGGACGGTCACCCTAATCCTGCCACTCAGCTTTCCAGCGCAAATGATTAAATACCCTTTGTTAATGATACGCGTTGAGGAAAGTAGGGGTGAAATCAGTTTACAAAAATTCTTCAAGTTCCCCCATGTGAGCTACAGAGGGAGTAAAAGAGACAGAGACACTTATCAAACTGCATTGGATCACTTAGATTATTCACTCTAGACCATTGATTTCAAAAAGGTATTGTATTTCGTCGACAATCCTTCAGATCAGTTCTATCTTGTCGTGTATTTTAGTCATTAATGAAATTTTCTTTTCATGACAAAACACATACATGATGTTGACTTTTTCAGTAAACTGCTGAAAGTGAATTGAAAAATCAATTCTAAAAGATATTTAATTCGGCTTAACTTTTGTAGCTATAGGCTAGATTTCAAAAAGGCTCTCTCCCAATATAGCTCCACTTATGACCAATATGTATTGACAACAGTTAAAGAGCCTTACGATAGATTAGGTCAAGGATCTGCCTTTTCATATTAGCTCTAATTGGATAATTTATCTACAGAAACATTTCCCCATAGTCATCACTCAATATTTCTAAAAAAAGAGGATCCAGTCTGTAAAAGTGTTATCCATGTGCCAAGGACTTAAGATACCTACTGTGCTTTAAAAAGCACTGATTTGTTTTAACTCTGTCCCATCGCTCATAATGTCGGACGTCTGATTTTGGAACAAATCTCTTCAGTTGGTTGCAGATCAAAGCCAGTCCAAACCAAATAGAGGCTTCCAAGTGAACAGATTGGCTGCTTGGCCCCTGACAGACCCCCTCTGTGATAATAAACCTTCTCATCTGAGGTGAAGTCCATTGAGCAAATTTATTTGGTCCGGGTGATTAATTATATTAAAGGATGAGGTGTGCCGAAGGGCTTGGAATTACCACCTGCCAAGAACTGACGGGTTCAATGTCACCTGACGGTTTCTGTGACAGTTTACATGGCTCCATCCATCTGCTGTGCCTCACTGACTTTTGCCCTATTATCTTTCTATGTACCCATGGGTACGCGTGTGTGGATACATCTGTGGCCCTATCTGTGTGTATGTGTGTGTGTGTGTGCATGTATTCCTGCATGTGGCTGTGTGTGTAACGGCTTCCTGTGTGTGATTTCAGACCAGCCTGGTGGAGAAGCATGTAGAGCGTATCCTGGGCCTGGAGTCTGCTCTGAGGCAGAGGGACAACTCCCTGCAGAAACTCAACACACAGCTGCACAGCAAAGACGTGCAGTACCTGCAGCTCCACGCCAGCCCCGATACACACAGTGAGTAATAACACACTCATGTGGGCTTATCCTGGTCTCCTTGTTAAACAATGCTAAAACACTGACACCAGGTCACCGGCCCCCAATACGTACATTGTGTGGTTGTAGTTCCCCACAAGGATTTCAGTCTACAATATTTCTTTCGTTCATGGCTCAACTTTATTAAATCATTTATCCTGGCGTGACTCAAATCCACAAAGCCTCTGAATTTCTGTCAAATAGGCAGTTTTACTTAAAAAGCATTTAGACGGCACTCAACATTTGAATCTGTTATATAATGCGTTGGTAAAATATAGATTGAAGAGGTTTGTCTGGGTCAGCTTTTTAGTTCATGTAGTTCAGTTCACTCTCTCCTGCTGATAGATGTACATAACACATCACCTAAAAACACAGATGTCTGACGCTGGATTTCAGAAAATGATTTGGTAACCTTTTAAATTACAGTTCTTTTGTTTTTATAATTACAGTACAATACATACATTATCTACATGAACTAAAAATACTGTAAAAACACCTGGGAGCAGTTTTCTATACTTGAAATAAGGCAAATCTCACTCAACTAAAACAAGACGAAGTCACCTCTTAAGACGGACATTTTCTGCAGTCCAGTTCTGCTGTGTGTGTGTTGTGTGCTGCCTCTGACATCCACATTACGCCTGTAAAACAGCAGCTGTTCTGGAGTCAGGAGACCTTAAACTCTGACCCCTTGAAGAATGTGGATGGCTGATGTAAAAATTGAGGAAATGTGTCATCACCACCTCTACTGTTGCTGAGTCATACCTTGATAAAGAGAGGGGAAGAGGAGGCATAATGTTGTCTAGGCATGAAGCCCTGTACTTTAGTAGAAACACTAATATATGGTGTTTTTTCTTGTGCTGAGGAGTCAGAGAGTGGGCAAGGCAGTGATATATACACTGTTAATGACTGTGTGTGTGCATGTGTGTGTGTGAATGCTTGTGTGCACGACTGCATGACTATATGTGTGTATGAATGAGGGTGTGTGTGTGAGAAAGAGACAGAGAAGTAGTGATGCTGTGGGTGTATACATCCAAACGGAGTGAGTATGTGCACACCTGTGAGTGTGTAAATGCCTAGGCGAGTGTATTTGTGAGGAGGCGGGAGGAGATGGCATAAAAGATTACTGCCGAGCGATTGAAATATCTACCGGCTCAAGGACGAGCCTGTGTGAGCGGAGCTGAATCGCTGACATGTGCCCACGCAGACCAAAGAACCCAGGTACAAAGTGAAAGGCGCTGGCCCGGCAGGAAGTCAGCTCTGACGTTTTGCTCTTTCACACTCATCTGTGGTACACTGACCAAGGACTCAGAATGATTATTGAGTCGGGGAGAACAGCAGTTAAAGTGTGGTGTTAGTCTCTCTCTCCATCTCTCTCCCTCTCTCTCCTAGTGCTGGACTGCCCCGCCTTGACCCTGCAGAGCTCCCGTAGTTTGGACGCCCTGTCAGACCTGAAGTTGCAGCGGTTGGAGGCGGAGCTGGAGGGGGTGCGGCACGAAGCGCACGGGGGCGTGTCAACGGGAAGAGGAGCTGAAGGCGGAGTGCGAGAGACTTAAGGATGAGATGAGGCAGCTGCAGAACAGCCAGAGGGAGAGGGTCAGTGACACACACACACACACACACACACACACACACACACACCAGACAAGAGTTTGTTTCGCATGGGTAGGGTTTACTGTATCAGGATGATTCAGATAATGTCAGTCACAGAGAAATATGTCGGATTGAAATTTTATAGTAGAAACTGTAGAAAGCATACAGACTTCTACAATGGCTACACCTATACACATATACCCACGAAGGAATATAGTTGCACGCGTGCTACACACACACACACACACACACACCTCGATGACTAGGGTCTGATTTAACCACACCAAACCCATCTCTCGTTCCTCCTTGGTCCTCGGGTGTTGTGTTCCAACACGTTGTCTCGGTAGGCTCTCACATTTTGTCCAATACGCTTGTAGCACCTGCATGCTAATCTAATTTCACGCTCTACTTCGGCAGGAAATGACTTCTCCGTGCGAGCAGTGTGATGTGGAGTGGATAAAGAAGGTGGGAGACGAGCAGTAAGTCACTACGGTGGACCGCTGGGTGATGGGGGGGGGGTGGAGGGGGGGTGGAGAGGTGTTTAAGGGAGGGAAGAAGCAAAGAGAGAAGGGAGGAGGGAACAAATAAACACAGGGAAGATGGAAGGAAAGCAGGAAGGAAGTGAGTTATGTTAGGAAGGAAGGAAGGAAGGCATATGATGGAGAAAAGAAGAAGACCTGTATCTTTATACTTCTCATTAGAAACTAGACCAGCTCTTTCATCTCTAACTGAGTTCAAGCTTAGCAGTTGAATCCATAACCACAATGGCTTGTTAAAGGCTGAATGCGCTACTCTGCGTGCATTTACCCATAGTTGTTTCTTCCTGACACATTTGTTGAAGGAGTTTCACCGGAAAATAGGTAAGAGGTTAAAACGAGCAGTAGGGGGCAGTGTAAGCACGGTGTAAGCTTCCCCTCTCCCTGGCAATCACTCTGTCTGTTCACGTCTTCCTCTCTGGGTTATTTGCTGGCTTCTCGGTAGGCCAGTGTGTCCAGCCACTCCTCTCTAACCATTCATTTCTCCCATTCCTTCATACATGACACTGCAGGGGCTGTGTGGTTTTTAAAAGGAGCGATGGCGAGCATTCAAACTGATGTCTTCCCTCACATTTTCCCTCAGATCTATAGTCCACAAAGGAGATGTGTTTAATAATTTGTATTGGAAGCCAGTTCATCTCTCATCCACTCTTCACATTGCCCCGGGCACTGCAAGACTCAAGTGCAAGTGTTGATGGTAACAAAAAAAAAAAAAAAGCCACAGTAAAGTGGGCAGCTGACTCCCACACACTGAAACCCCATAACAGTTTCGATGGGGAGCAAACCGAAAGTAAATGGTATAAGGCTGCGGAACGAAGCTGTGTTTTGCCGAGCGCGTGGTGAAAGCCTACTGCTTTTTCCAGACCTTGGCCACCTCTTGGTTTTACTCAACAATAAAAACCCACCCCCACTTGAAAAAAACATAATTTCCTATTTTCATTCTGGGTGCCTTTTCTTGTAATTTGCTCATTTAGTGTAAACTGCAGAGATTGATATGGAAGACATACTCGTGTGTCGGAGGGCAGCACCTTTGCCCCAATAATCATCGGTACTGTGTATTGTGAAAGAGAAACTGTTGGGCAACATTTTAGTGTAAATGAGTTTCACTGTTATATTTTGTAAGGCTTTTGTAAGGCTTTTGTAAGGCTTTCGAAGTTGTCAAATACAACAACCGACGAACTCCATAAATATTGAAGTTGATGTTCTTTACCTTCTTACGGCAAAATATAACAAATTTAATGTTATCTTCCATTAGCCAGGAAATGGCTTTCTTTTTGTATTTTTGTATTTTTTATTTTTCCTCTCTTTGTTCTCTGTTCCCTTCCCTCTGTTTTTGATAACACACTGCAGCAGCATCTTGACTAATTCTAGCACCAGTCACATTTCCCATGAATAAATGAGTGGGCCTGCGTTTGACCTCCTTAGCCAGACTACTAACTAATAACTGGGTGGATGAGCTGCCCTCGCCAACAACAAGCTACTGTGGCATCGACACTGGAAGCAACTAGCACTCCCCTCCTCTGTACTGCAGTATAGAGACTGACTGACTGACTGTAATCCTAGGCTTTTGGAAAATGAAACTTTCAAATAAAGCCGTTTTAATCCTTATTTCTCAAGGCAAGACAAGAGCGCTTGAAATAAAAAAAAAAAAGTTGTGCTTCCTATGTGTTGTCAAGGAATAACCGGTTAGTGGACCACGGTTCCAAAATAACATTGTTGAAAGTAGCAGAACTACTGAAGACTGAATCCTGAACCACAAATGGCAGCTTTTAGATTTTGAGTGCGTAATTAGTGCGTAAAACACTTTGTTTATATCACCACCTACCAAGCCAGACCATCGCTGAAGGACTGGTGTATAGCGTTGCTTGGTGTTAGGACCGTTTGACACCTCTCTGTGTTCTACTGAAAGTGCTTCATGCAGATAGCAGAAGTAGACAGCGTGACAGTGTGTGGACTGCAGTGTGAAAAACACCCACCACTCTCTGTGGCCGTTTAACACCTGTCCTGCACGAGGCCGGAGGCATTCAACCCGCGGTGCAGTCAAGGCCGTTAGTGTAGGAAAGGATCTCGGTGCACAGATAGGGATGCAGAGCCAGACTACGGCCAGGTTACCTATTTATCTCATAGAGTTTACACATTACACACCGTTTCGGTTCCATGAAAATCCTATCCTATCCAGAAAACAAAACATAATACTTTTCTGAAAATACAACTATATAGTGATCACTGATACTCATTGTTTACCCACCACACTGACCACCATGTGTTCAAGTACTTTTCCCTGAGGCCATGTCCTGAATCTGAGTGACTGGATTTGAAAAAGAAACAATATTGCATTGAGCTTCAGCCAACAAAGAGGAGCTCAGATGTACGGATCCAACAGGCAGCCGCAGTGATGGCCTTTCCTTGTAACGTCTGATCAGTTCAGAGGTCAGATTCAGCCCACATACTCTTTCCTTCTGCTCCCACACACACACACTCTGTCGTGCCTGATCGATTCACTGGCATGATGCCGTCCATCACTCCCCACCTACACATCCTGTGTGTGTGCACGCTCAGGCGCACACATGCAAGCACGACAGAAAGACAAGATATGAACGTGACAGAACACGCACACACCGCTTTTCACATACACAGTATTTCTAAAACAATTGAAGACAGTCAAGTTTTTGCCTGCACACACACACACACACACACACACACACACACACACACACACACACAGTTTCAGCTGTTCACACGTCGACACAAGGTGCCCTGAGTGAGAGGTGTTGCTTTGGGACCTGGGTCTCTGTCGGGGGTTGTCAAAACACACGGGCAAAGTTCACGACAGAAAGAACAGAAGTGTGAAAAGGAAGAGATGCATGTATCTAAGCTGTCAATAAATATATACCTGCATTCAGAGAGGAGAGAATGTCAGTCTACTGCAGGAGCTGGTAGCAGCTGAGAGCAGCAAGGGGAAGTCTAGCAATTTATCACTGGTGCTAAACATGTTGGATATAGGCGGACAAATGTATATCCAGTATCGGCAGCTTTGGCTATGTCAGTAATGTCCTTCACAATGCCTGTAAGTAACTTAAATGAGTGTTTTCTTATTTTCCTATTGCCATTCGTGCATTTGGTGGAGGCTCTTAGAGGGCCATGACTGTGTCTTAATATGGGGTGACCCCAGTGGGATCCCTGACCTTAGCAATGTGCCATGCTGAATAATGCTGAAGATGACTTGTAGAGTGACTTGTAGAGTGTGCGGCAGATGAAGGGGTTTGATATCCCACTCGGTCTGTCTGAGTCATAGCATGTTGGTGGAGGCTAGGTGGGCCAGTCGCAAAGGCAGTTATGAGTTAGCTTCAGTTTTTTTGAATTGCAGTTTCCCCTTTCCTTGAAATGAAGGTCCTACACTTCCTTGATACTTTAGTTTTTTTTTTTAATTTTGGTGATACTCTTGCTGTGTTGTTTTCTGATTTTAAGAATTTGCAAAGATCATTTTAATTGGTGCTAATCTAGAGGGGTGTCATGGATCAATAGCAACAATGTATTAGCATTAGCAGGGATAGCAAACGAAAGTGTATTGTCTTTGCAGATATCTGCCAATAGTAAGGCATAAAATACAAAGTATTTACAATACAAAGTGTTGAATGATATTGTAGGTTTGTTGTTATTATATTATTATGTTAAAAATATTGAAAAAAGTAGAACGAGTTCATCTACAGCACAGTTATTCCTTCCACACACACATAGACGCACACACGCAAGCGTCTCGGCAAGACTCAATTAAGTTAGCGAGTTGCTAGGGTGCTCATTTTTAATTTGACAGTATGCGTTTATTTCTGCTGTGTAGGCTGGATACATGTTGTGCTTTTTTAAAAGTTTTTTTGCTGTTGATTGCAGTGCAAGTTCGTGTCTATTATTTGTGCAGACGAAATCCCCAGGATATGCGAAAATGTTTTTTTTCTGGTTTTTTTTTTATCTGACACCATCTCTAAAGAGTAATGAGCTGAGTCAGATTCTCATCAGGCAAGACAGGTTTTGTTAAACTGGTTGTGAGTTTAGATAAGAGGTGTCCTATCAGATTTGAGGCTGACAACAACCTGCTTGTGAAAGAGGTGTTCAGGTTCACTCTGACAGGTCTTACTGGGATATTAGTTGTTTTTAATCAAGGTTTTTGAGTTACATGTAGTTTAAAAATTGGGTGTGCATTATTTATTTAAGGGATGCATATTTTTTCTATCATATATATATATATAAACGTGATTAAAAGTTTGCATTTTCGATTTTGCCACAAGAACCACTCATGCTTGTGAGATAAATTGCTTGCCAAATGGAAACCGGAATTTCCTTTCCTGGTAGTTTCTATCTTGTAAATTGTGTTTCAATCTACCACCATCACTGTGGAAATGAGTCAAGTTCAAGTCAAGACTCGGGAGGTTTACAAAAATCAGATAATCTGATTGATTATCAGATTTGAAAGTTGCAGACACTGGAAGCTACTGTAGCTGTACCAGTTGCTTCCTTCTATCTTCACAACCAGCTCTGCGATAATGTATGTCTCACACCACTTCTGTCTCCCTGCTGTTCACCATATCACTCTCTTTGTCCCATCACCGATATCATTCACTAGTATTGAATTACCATTGTTATTAATTTATGACGTTGTTTCTGCTGCCAGATTATTCCTATTATGTACTTGAAATTGTAACACACCATCTCGGTAATCCTTGCATTGCAGTCATTTATATTTTGCCCAAAACAAATGATAGTTTTGATCCAAACAGTTCAGATCAATTTCAATCCTTCAAGCCAATGCGTTCAGACAAAGATAGCGTGTTGCCATGGTTGAGACACAAAAGTCTGTGAGTAATCCAGCCTTGTTTATGGTTCTTTAAATAGCACTGCTCTGTCAATGTGGCCCCTGAGAGAGACACATGGCACGTCTTGCATGAAATGCTGTGATTTTGTACTGCAATTTGCACTCCCAAAATAGAGTTTCCCAATTAGCCATCTTGATTCGTGAGGTATTACCAGCACTGTAATAATCGTTCAGTTTGTGTTGAGTAGAACGTGAAGGATCAACATGGATTTGTGTTTGTAGTTCAGCTCTCAATATGTTATTACTGTAGTATCTCACAATATTCAAGGATGGCACATTGAAGCCTTTAACACTGGTACGCATTACTGGGAGAAGCCTCAGCGATTAAACAGAGATTAAAGTGTTTGTATTTATAGTTGTGTTGAATTAAAACTCCACTAACATTGTAACACATTGTAATGATAATGATTATAATGATTCCATGATTGCTTCCTCTCTACTGCCTCCTCTTCCCTCCAGGGTGAATCTGGCTCTGGCCTACACAGAGTTAACAGAGGAGCTGGGACGCATCCAAGCACTGAGCTCCAAGCAGACAGAGATCCTGAGGAAAGCCTCACAGGAGCAGGCCAGCCCAGGTTAGCATATAAAATATATCAAGTGTCATGGAAACGTGGGTCAACATCTTCTCAGTTCCTGTTTCCTTTCTGAGATTCTGAGATGATATTGTCTGAGTTTAAATCCCATTTTATTATTTAAATGTAACAGAAATCATTTGATCTCTTCTATGAAAACTACAACATAATAGATAGAAAATCTCTATATACATCTCATATATTGCGATCATGGTCCATGTTCCTTGAGACTCACAATAAGGGCATGCTCCAGATCAGTATGAGACAGCCCAGTGTTCTTCAAAGTCTTCAAAGGCTGAAGCTCAGGAAGCTTCAAATTCATCCCTAAATCCTTCTGGATCGTTTGTTGGTTTCAACAGCTGAGAGCATTTGACTGCACCATGTAAGAAACCTACTGGCTCTGTTTTGTTGCCACAGCACAACAGGCTAACACTAAAGATAGAAACTAATGCGGACATATTGGAGCATATACAAGTCATGGCTGCCAAACAGTAGCAACACCTTTCTCGTCCTGCACCGAGACACACACACACACATAGCTCACGTCTCACAACTCTGGTATGGACTGTATAACTATGTCTAGCAGGCCGATTGCGATGCATTTTCTGTTAAACGCTTAAAGCTCATACCCACAAAGGCAAACCCTGTTCTACATGAAATAATATCTGCACCGTTTTGTGAAACTATCTGTCACATTAATCTAGAAAATTTGACTCGGGCGGCACCTTAATTAGTTAAAAGATTCTGCAAATGATATGATCCCATTGATCATTAACAACGAAAAAATACTCTCCAAGAAAAAGGTATTTTATTGTGAAACAATCATGAGGGAAGTGAGATTCTTAGCAGAGCCATAAAAACCCTCCTGGGGTTTACACTGTAATAGTAAGCATCAGTTGAACACTCAACAAATTGCTGTTTTCTCTCTATTTGGAGGCTCAAAATGAGTTTGAGTGCGTAAACACCCCCACCCCTTTAACACCTCAACCACCCAGCCATAAATGATGTTTCCTCTTTGATATGGGTAGCGGAGCTGAACGCTGAAGTGGTGACTAAAAGAGGTGACTGACTCATCGGGTCTTATTTTTTTCTCAAACGGCTGATAGCAATCTAATTACAGGAAACACTAAGGATTGTACTGTACAAGTACAGGTCTTATTATTTCTATGTACAAATACAAGCACTTGGTGTACAGTTATAATAACTGCATATCTCAGTGTAGCTTCTGTTTGAGGGCTTATTTTCTCAAGATTGTTGTGAATGTCTTCAGCGTTTTTACCAATGACAACTACAAAGCTGCATGATCTTTTTGATGCCATTTTGCTTGTACACGCCTCTACAGGTTTTTTGACATAAGGGATGTTTACAGTACACCTATGTCCACAGCTGTTTGATCAAATTGTGTAATTGACTGTTTTTGCTATCTATTTTTGGTTGGAGATGTCTCCCCTTTTTGTCAGCAACTCTTTGCACACAGTAACTGCATTTTTGTTGATTTTTTCCATATGCGTTTGTCTTCCCTTGCTATCCTCAGTCCAGCGTCACTCTCCCATCCACCACCAGCGCCACTCTCCAGTGTCTCAGCGCCACTCGCCCATTCTACAGCGGCACTCTCCAGTCCCTCCTCCGCCACACCACTCCCCAATCCCTCAGAGACGCTCCCCGGTGCTCCAGCGCCTCTCCCCGGACATGCACCGCCGCTCACCCCTACTGGATGTCAATGATGGACCGGCGTCTTACTCCTGCCGGCCGCCCAGCCACCATCTGAGGGCCAGCTTCCAGGGCCGTCGCAGCTACTCCGAGGTTGCTGACCCCTCGGCCTACCAGCGCCCACCCCGCTTCACCCTGGACCCTGTCTCCACCCTGCCCAAGCCTCGGCCTTACATCGAGGGCTACTCAAAGCAGCAGCCGCAACTCGTGGGCTCTCCTCATGGCGGACCGCAGCACAGAGGCCCCCCGTCTCCCCATCAGGGTGGTGCAGGAGGAGAGGGGGGCCTCGGGGAGAGCTCCATGCGCCATTCAAGGGAGATGCCATTCCCACTATCAGAGGTGTCCCACCTGCATTTTGAGCCCCCTCCCCCATCCACACCAGACCCCCAGCCACCACAATCCTCTGAGGACGAGGAGGAGTGGACCTGCCCGCATCCCATCAGCCCACCGCGGACGCTGGGCGTGCCCTCAGTCGCTGTGCCCAGTAGCGTCATGAGAGGCCCGGCGTCCTGCTCAGCCTTCCCCATTCCCCAGCGGCCTAACACCCTCAGCTGCCACCCGCCAGGGTACTTGTCTGCAGAGCATGCTCAGTCCTGGCCCTCAATCAATGTAAGTTAAGTGTTAATAATTGTGGCACACACGAGTGAAATGAGGAGCAAGTATGAATTATTACCTTTGACAAGGAGATTATGCTTTCACCTGTAAGTTAGTTTGCTTATCTGTCGGTCAGCAGGATATCTCAAAAACATCTGAATAGATCTGCTGATTGTGTGTGTGTCTGTGTCTGTGTGTGTGTGTGTGTGTGTGTGTGTGTGTGTGTTTTGCTCTGCAGCTGTGGATGGAGACAGAGGAGAGTGACATGCGGAGCTGCCCTCTCTGCCAGCTGATCTTTCCTGTTGGTTACCCCGACGATGCCCTCATCAAGCACATCGACTCCCACCTGGAGAACAGCAAGATCTGATTGCCACGGCAACCGGCCTGCACACACCTCCACCCTCCATCGCTGCCAGACTCTCTTATAGCTTATGTAAGCGATTAGCCTGACCTGGCCAAAGGGAATTCGAGGTCAGGCAGTCGTAGTCTCTCGGTTTATGGCGCACACCAGTCAGCTATGGGCGATGATCTATGGGTAGGGATCCAAAAATGGGACATGGGCACCTTTCATTTGGGACCCCACGGGACAAAAGTTCTTTAATGTGGGTCAGGCTCATTGACTAAAGACTAAATTTATTTAATTCAGGTTCAGAGCTGGAAAAGTTTAAGATGTGTATACATGTTTCAGTCATGGAGTCCTTTATTGATTGCCCTTAAGAACGGCTCTGATTGCTGCTATCTTGCAATGACTATTGTTTGAGGTTTTGTTTCATTTTCACAGTGTAGTTTGACAGTTCACTGAACACGAGGGTGAACGATGGATTGGCAGGTTTAGATGCTCTACATGTCAAAAGTGAAACATCAATGAATGATCAGGGAGACTTGAGGCACCTTTGAGCTGTTCTATTTTGATATATCACACTTACAACCACTTGGCTTTAAATGTACCTGCTTTGAAATTTTCTATCTGACACATGTACAGTATTTAACAGCGGAGCATGTCCAATACATGCCAAACACATTATTCTGGATTTCCAGCAGTTGGCTTATTGAATTGATCCGACAGACAAAACAAAAGGCAGGTGCTTCAATAGGTTTGCTTGAATAGACTTTCCGTTTTCGATGATGAAGTTAGGGAGTGGCACTGTGATTGTAATGTGGTGAGCCACCTGACTGAGTGTCTGTGGATCGGAGTTTGATGCCAATTCGCTTTCATTTCTTTAAAACCAGGAAGTATGTTTCCATGGCAATTTAGAAACTGCAAAACATTCCACAGAAAATGTCTCACATACAGTGTTTCATCTACTGACAATTATTAGCAGTTGAGAAATGTGAATGTGAATTTTTTGACTGGACCGAAGGCAGATTCACCCTAATGTTGATTTGATGATGCCCTGCAGGGCGGGGCATTGATGTTGACGTGGCGTCTCTACAACTGGAGTGAAGGGAACATTTTAGTCAGAATATACCTTTATGCTTGCGGCCTGATGAAAAAAAAAGTATCTTAGCACTTTAAGTTTACGTAGCCTATAGAGTATATCTGTTTTCAGTTCCCCATATATTTTCCAGGTTTAATTTACTATTTATATTGTCTATCTGTAAGTAACAAGGCAAAAAATATTAAGATATATTTTTGCAAACGATGATGCACCACATGTCTCATGTTGGTGACATTTATCTCCCATGTGCTTGCACACTACTGTACATAGTGGGGTTCCTATGGCGCTGATGGCATGGGATATTTTTCTGTATAAAGACTTTAAAGTATAGTATTAGTCTTCCTAGAGAGCTGAGCTTCAAAACACTCTGATGTCATGACTGCCCAGACCACCCAACAAAAAATAAAGCTTGGTCGCAAAGGGATCTGTGGTCTCAAGACTTCCTGACCTGCTTTAAGAAAAAGTGGCAGGCTTTGTAGTGTATATCTATTACGGAGATCCGATACCTGAAACTCTATCTCCAGTCAGCAAAGTTAGCGGGCGATGATGATTTTCTTCTTTTGATACATGGGTTTCATTTTTAGCGCAGGTGGAATCTTAACTTCTGCTTTGAATTTTTTGAGGAAAAAAAAAAATGTGTTACACTGATGTCAGCTAATCTAAAGATTTCAGATAAACAGTACAGTTTCTAAGCTAGGGGTTGTCCCTACACACACACACACACACCCATGCATTTAAACTGGAGTGTTATTATTGACGAGATGGTACGGGGTAGATTAGGGCGGATAAGGCACATAGATAGTGGTAGATAAGATTCGGGCAGCAGGGTGACGAAGCGACACCTTACAACTGGAAGACACAGGTTCTAGTCACTGCGTTGGCAAGCATCCACCCTGCTGAAGTGTCCTTGAGCGAGACACTCCATCCCTCCCAGCTCTAGGGGTGCTGTTCTGACCCTGACCTCTGACCTCTGCGTGGAGGGCGGGGCGAGAGAGAAGATAATATTTCCTATGGGGATCAAAAGACTACCACGTTACTTAACTACGTCACAAACTTTAAGGCAGTACGGACATATTGCACCAGTAAGTCAGTGAGGGCTTTTACGACCCGTTATTCTACACTTGTATGTACGTTCTTATATCACTCTGTGTAAAAAATATTTAAAGTTGTGTACAGACAGATATTTTGCAAGCGTGTAAGCCTAATGCAACATGTACTCTACTCGACAACTTCAAATTGGAGCATCTGTAAATGCATATATAACCCTACCCACCACCACACTAAGTATGAATTATGATATGATACCTTATTCGGTATCTAGTGATATGTCCTCTATTAAACCAATATCTAACTACAATCGCAGCCTTCAGATGAATTGGCCCTATTTATTACGCACCAAAGAGGGAATGAAGCACAACAAAATGTGCAAGTTTAGTTTTCCTGTAATGTTATATGATAACCGACTCCCTCACCCTTACAAAACAGCCACTCTACTTAAAATCACAAGTAATTCAACTGGATTTGGAAACATGAGGTAAAGAAATGAAGGTTTGATTTGACTCGACTTGCAGCTGAATTTCTCGTGGTTTTACGTCTGCGATGATTTAGGATCTATATCTGTTCACAACCAAAGACAACTAAATGATTTCCTGTGTATGACCGTGAGAAGTTTTGTGTTCATTTCAGTGTGAAGGGAGAGATGTTCACAACCAAAATCTGTTGACCAGCAGCTGCAGTGCAGAGCGAACATGTCACATATCACCTCACAGTGTGACACAGTCAGATGTATATACCGCACCACTCTGTGTTTCATCGGTGCATCGGACGCATCCGTACACACACAATTTGTGCTGAGGTTCATCGTCCACAGAAATAATGACATCTAGTCTGGGTTTTTGATTTTTTTTTTCAGTCACTGTCAAGATACAGAAACAAATCAAAGAGTCAATTGCAAAATCTGAAATCGTCTTGTCTCTCTTTGCTTGTTTTTATCTTCATAACAGCAAACTTCCTCCCCAGGTTGACTCAGGATTTACACAGAGATAAATCCGGCAATGAATAGATCGGGTCTGTTTGGAATCAGACTAGAATCAGATATTTTCATGACTGTGAAAATCCAACCTGAGTCACTTTGAGAGTCTCGTGGTAAAAGCAAACCTTCGATTAACTCAGGAGAGAAAAGGCTGGATCTTCACAAACCCAGCAAAGATCAGATCTGAGATATGTAGGGTTAAAAAATAAATCTGATTTTTTTTTTTCATTCCTGTATGGATCCAGCCTCCAGTAAGTGCTCTCCTGGGTAATGTGGAGCCCCTATGGAGACCTCAGTGCCAGTAGACTCTCCACCACTGTCAAAGAGCTAATAAAACACTAATGAAAAGTAATGGCCGGGGCATTTGTGTGGTGGTACAGCACTGCTGGCGTTCAAGGACTTTAAACAAAGAAAACAGTGTTACATAAAGAGTCTTTTTTTTTTTTCTCTGTCTGTAAATATTCTGAAAAATAAACTGGAACTTGCACTGAAATATCTGCAGAACTGGTTTCTTCATGGTCCGCTGTTTGGAGGTTATTTGAGTCAAATAACGCCATTTGCTGGTCACAATATTTCACTTCCTCTTTCTTTGGTGAATACTCACCGGATATATACTTTGTTAGATTAGCGCTTTTGAAGCACATAAGCCATATAATTATCTGTGCAGCTACATATTGTTTTGTACAGAGCTCTGGTCTAGAAGTTTCCGATAGTGCTCATTTCCATGCCTAGGAGTGGAAGTATTGATTTGAATCAACTGCACTTAGTGTTTATCTCATGTATTTCAATGAGTACACATATTCAGTTATCAGGTCAAATACGAGGTCGGTGTGCTCCTCTGCTGTCTGATGTTTTCCCAGGGTTGCTCCTTACTGCAGAGCTAAATCTGGACAAAAGAGGGAATAAGGAGCTCACACACACATACATACAAACACACACACACCAAAATGAAAATGTAATAATTCCACCACCCAAGATGCTGTATGTTTACTTGCAGTGTATTGTTTTAGCACTATGTTTAAGTACTTTTAAACTCTTACAGGCAGTGCTATTATTTATTTTTAGAGCTCTAATTTATTGTGGCGGAACATTGAATTTCACTTTTTAATGAATTATTTAGATCTGAAATGCATTCCAGCCTTAAAATGTTTTGCAACTCGATCAGTCAGTTGATTTTAGGATGCCATGGTGATCGTCATGGTATCATCAATACATTCAAAACAATACTCAATAGGTATTGTTTCCTGGAGGACTGACAATGAAATTAGGTTTCACAAGAATGGTTATGCACAATGCAGATGGAAAGTAGCCCTGTACATGCACAAACTACACACACACACACAAGGATGCACGTGCACGCACACGCACACAAGGATGCACGTGCACGCACACGCACACACACACACACACACACACACACACACACACACACACAGAAGCTGTGATGGAAGTGTGTGCAGCAGACTCCTGAGGAGCTGTAATCATGGTGTTCACAGCCAGCCAGGCTTGCTGCTGCTGCTGACTCCACACTGAGAGAGCTGAGCTAGCTGTGAAAACATGTTCAGCACCCCTCTCACTTCAGGTGCTGCCAATATGGTACGCCACACTGTTGTATTATCTCTTCAGTAGGCTAAATCACGCCAGAGTGGATCTAGATCTAAACAAGCTCAGTTCAAGTTATGTGCTTTGTATTCAACAGTAGTTTTTGCAGTTTCTAAGCATTAGCCCAATTAGCATGTGAGTTTCTGTTTTGATGCTTATCCATGCAGCAAATCTCATCTCTTTATCTCGATGGAGTGGTTATTATTGAATCTACCCATAAACCATTGTCAGACTGCATCCGGTAGATCAATCAGCCTATGCATCTGTGAATATGTTATTTCAGTATGCTATAGAATTACTATAGAAAATAATAAATATAGACATATTTTTAGAAATGTAAAACCTTTGTCAGCTTACACAGTAGTCAATGAGTGCAGAAAATAAAAACCTGCTCATACCGTGCAGACAAAAAAAACATCACTTGTTTATTTCATGAGGAATGGACCAAGATTCAAGATTCAAGAAGTGTATTTGTCACATACACACACGAGGTGTGCAGTGAAATGTAAAGTGGCAATGCTCAGCAGAAATGTGCAAAGGGCAAAATAACAGGTTCACACTATTTACAATAAAAAAAACCAACACAATATTTACAATGTCACAGTAAGAGCTCTATATAAAAAACAACACAATATTTACAATAAGAGCACTTTATAAAAATATAGTAAAAAAGGGAAATTGTATGTAATATAATATAAATTATAAATTATGTGTAGTCTTTACCTAAGTGTGTGTGTGCATAAGAGGGGCAGTGTGTGTGTCTTGGTGGGGGCCCTGGTGAGGTCAGAGTTCACAGTCCTGATGGCCTGAGGAAAGAAACTCTGAAACCAGAGACAGTTTTGTTTACCCCATTCTAATCTTGGCCTCCCCCATAACAAGCCTGTTTCCTACAGCTTTTT
This sequence comes from Hoplostethus atlanticus, assembly GCA_034670405.1. Taxonomy (NCBI): domain Eukaryota; kingdom Metazoa; phylum Chordata; class Actinopteri; order Trachichthyiformes; family Trachichthyidae; genus Hoplostethus; species Hoplostethus atlanticus. The sequence goes on from JAXDDX010000086.1 coordinate 880,902, forward strand.
GCTCTGTGCCGCTTACCTCGAGGCATAGCCTGCCTCAGGAACATGAAAAATGCACCCACCCATCCGGGCCACAAAACCACAAACCCTGTATGAGCGGCTAGGCAGCACACGAATTCAAGGAAGGAGAGGTACCAGAGAAAAACCACACGTACCCGGTCAAAAAGAGATAAAAAACACTAACTTTTGCTCACTGATCACAACTCCTCTCTACTTACACAACCACCTAAACACACCGCACAGATACACACACACACACGCACATGTATCACACATGCTTACATGCATACACAAATGTGCGCACACACTCACACATACTACATCCATACACACACACGGACACAATTCTAAGAACTCAGTGGGGTTTTTTTCTCATTTCTCTGATGTTTCCAATAATCTGCATCAAGGCAACATTTCTATCATGTGCTGAACAAATGTTTTGAAATTCTTATTGAATTTGACTTTATTTGCCAAGTGTTGATGAGACCATTACAGTGTTTAAGAAAGATGTTACAAATTGTGATTTTCATGTTTTAAAAGTTGTGTGGTCGATGGTATTTTAGGTGTTCGTAATACTCAAGATAGAAGCATATTTTCACTTCATGCAGTTACTCGTCAACATGCCTAAAAAATTAACACCATAAAACATAACATATTGTATATAATAAAATGTTTAATTCTTTCAATGAAAATTGTATTCATAAAAATATTATGAAATGATAAATACGACCAGTATATGATCACATTATTTTCAGTTTAAATGTATTGAATAACCCAGCAAACCCCCAAATGTAACAATGTTTTTAGCATTCTGTGGTTAGGTGGATGAAAAAGACTTTCCTTCTCTATGTTGTGGTCTATCAATGTTAACACAATGTTGACACACTTCACTGACAATAAGCTGCTACGGGACGCTCGACTTCATTAATGACTTTGTTCTTTCTATTTTAAACAACGGTGTACCACACTGACCACCGATATGTTGTGGACTGATTTTGTTTATGTTTTTCAGTCCACAGTGACCCCATTACATAACCACAACATGAAACAAGTATTGGCAGTTTTGGGTCGTATTGGTGTCGCGGCGATATGGTCGCTGGTTCAAATCTAATGTTTTATTCACATTAGTGACACCACAGATGGAGTGAGTTTCATATAGAGATTCAGACTCAGAATAGCACCAATAATTTAAGAGCAGGCATAAGGCTACTAGAGTATAAAGTGTTCTGAATTATGTTTTAGGGGGGATTTAGCGCTTCACATTTGCATTTTGACAAAACAAATTCATCTGGGAGTTAAATACAGTGGAAGTCGTTGTGGAAGTTCCCTCTTTCGTTTCTCTGCTATGTGGCCAAACTAAGAACTAAGAATTTTCACACAAAATGTTGACAATAAGCCTAACCCTTACAGTAAAATTAAACTTTAGGGATTCAAGTGCTGCTCGCATCCCAAGCGACATACAATGTACAAACAATAGAGTAAGCTTCGATTTCTATTCTTCACTAATAGCTCCAATCAACCAAAAACAGGGAGTGCAAAGATCAGGCCCCTAGTGACCTCAAAATAACCCTGTGACCATAGAAAAATACTAATACAGCAAATACTAATAAAGGAGGAAGAATAAAAGCTAAGAGGAGAGATAGAAGGGATTTTTTCAGAGGAGAAGAGGGAAAATCCTTCAGTGGAAAGGTACTTTGGTGGTGAGGTACTTTTGGGTTTTCACTCAGTACAGAAGATTGGGTGTGACTCTTGTGTTTTGACTGGCTTGATCATGTCACTCCAGTATTGGGGAGCCAAGCGGAAATAGCAATAAATAGAAATTATATATATATCTTTATTAAAATGCCAAAGTGTTTTTATAGATTTTTATATATATTTTATAGATACAGCATTTGCTTTTTCAAATATAAAATTTCAGGCTTGGCCAGAAAGTGAAAACCATCCTGTCTGGAAATGCAACCACTGTGTAGCAGTAGTACAGAAATAATGAAAAAGTAGCACTGCTATGCTTGCTACATGTGTAGGCATTGAAAAGCACAATGCAGTGGGTATCCATCCCAGGTTGTGTTTCCATGTAGGAAGTGTTTCCCCAGCCCACTAGGTGGCCACATAAACCACAAAAACCACATAAACCGCTTAAACCACAGCACACAGTTAGGCCAAGCTTTAATTATCCTCTCAGGATAAGCTCGGTCAGCTCATATAGCACAAATAATGTGTCTAAACATATATATTAACCTCCTGGAATTTTAACATGTGAGAACCAGCGGGGTTTACTACAATATAATATAATACAGTTTAGTCTACTTACTGCATACTGAGTATACTGACTCTCTTGACATTATCTGTATTATATCTAGATGTGGTCAATCCCATTATATAATACAATATAATGTCACATCACTTCGTTTCAGTAAATAAGGCAAACATATGATTCAGAAATATTCCCCCTATGGATTAAAACTAATGATTAAAACAACATGAACTATGTTAAAGTCCCACTGTTTCCCAACAAAGCAATTGAAGAAGCTCAATGTATCACAACCAATCCCGGTCCAATTTCACAGGTCAACAGTCAAAAGCACCCTCAACATGCTCAATCACAGCGTAGTTCCCCTTCACCTCCTCCTAGTCCCGGAAACAGGCTCTATCGCATTGTTTGCACTTCTGATAACGTCAATCAACCATGTGCATGTATGAAAAAAGAGAAAGGCCAAACAATGACTCCTAACATAATCATAATTTGTATCAGTATCAGTGAGATGTACAGTGATACAGCTGATCAGACACTGATAGTAGGAGTCGGGGCTAATGTCCCTCATGCCCCAGTGAGAACATGTTCATCATGTCAGCTGGCAGCAGGCCCAGGCCAGAGATCGAAATCCTGGATGCTGTGGGCGAGTGAGAAAGCACGCAAGCCAAAAAATATATACAGTGACACACACGGTCACTGAAACACACACACACATTCACAAATACATAGTCAGTGCTACAAAAACACACCAAACCAGCACACTGACACAACAGACAACAGACAGACAGGCATACATTCTGACACACTCGCACACTCTGACGCTAAAACACTCGTAACGCTCGGATAGAAGCGCGGTGTAGTGCCGGCGTGACGCGGTGACCTGCGTTTGAACCGGCGACCTCTGTAACTCACCCATATTGATGGCAGGCCACGCACTCGCTCACTCACAGCACAGCGCTTCAGCAAGCACAGCATGGCCCAAGGGACACCGGGCGTCAAAGGCAGTAGTGGGGGATGAGGGATGAGGGATGAGGTATGAATACAGCCAGAGCAGAATTGTTAGCTTTACAGTGAAGACAGTTTATTTGTCAAGTTGATATAGTGGAAAGACAGAGAGACAGAGAGAGAGAGAGAGAGAGAGAGAGAGAGAGAGAGAGAGACATTAATATACAGTAATTCTGCCCAGGCTTAGTGAATGGTACTAAGTGAATGAGTGAATGGTGTTACCCACTTGTGTGTACATTGTTTTATACCATATTCCCTTTAGCGCTGCACAAACAAGGGTTAACCTCTGATATGTGAGGCAACACAAATCAATGCACTGCACCGCCACAAATCAATGGCATGAATTCAGTTTTCTGTGTGTTAATTAGCGATTCTTTCCTATTTCGGCCTGTGTGCATGTCACAGAGCGCGTTGACCTACATCATGAAGCATATAGGCTGAAATAAAAAACATTGTGTTTGTGTGTCTATGTGTGCCACGGGTATACATGCACACGTAAACACCAGCTCTGTTTCTGTTGATGTGTGTGTGTGTGTGTGTGTGTGTTACAAGTAAACATACATGCTCTAGTGAACGTGCATATGTGCTGTATGTGTGTTTGTGTGCCCATGTATTCATATGTTACAAGTAATTGAACTGAACAAGTTGTACTGAACAAGAGCGTGTGTGTGTGTGTGTGTGTGTGTGTGTGTGTGTGTGTGCTCAGCTGTAGGACGTTGTGCTGCCAGTGTATGTGACCTCCTCAAGGCCATAGAGACACAAGGATTGGTCTCTCCGCAAACATTACGGTTGACAGAGAGGTGAGCCACTCTCTCCATAAATCATTCATATCACTCTCATGAACGTTCGCTAATTTTGCATTAGGGCCACAATGCGATGTTTGTCTTCCTCAGGAATCCTGTGTGAATTATTTAATAAGAGAGAGTGAACCAGCTTCCTGCAACGCCCGCTACACTCATTTATGGCATACGTTGCTTATGTATAACACATTATCCCTTACAGAGCAGCCACTCAGGGCCGCCAGTCAGCATGTGAACGGCCACGTTGCTGCTCCAACCCCAGGAGGACTCGTTTGGACAATTTCTATCTTTCTAACAGTATCCCTGTAGATGTCTGATGAGGGTCTGTATCCGCCGGGATGAATAAATAAGGACCGGCTCTCTCGAAAGCATCATACCACTGAGTTCATCTCCATCTTCCGTTAACATGGAGGAGAGGTGACCTTTTAGAAGGGGAACCAGGTTGGTGCTGTACCTGCTAAGACCAGCCTTGGGAAAAAAATAGAACCTTTTCAAGACCCCATGAAAAAAACAAAATCTTCTAAAGGTCGAGGAAAGGTTTCCATGTAGAACCACATGAAGTCTTTGAGATTTTATAACAGCAGTTCCAGGCTGAGCCCTAGACGGTTCTGCAATATGTGTTTCATTTTGTTCCAAGCATTCTTCACCATCTTTTGCATGCAGTGTCAGCCAAATGCATCATGTTTCCAAGAATGGGAATACTGATCCTCCAACACTGGCAAGTGTGTTGTGGTTTGTATCACGTTCTGTGTCGTACAATCCGAACTGGCTCCTTTTCCATGTGGCACTGCTTTGCGAAGTGCCTGCCAGTAACCAGCGACCGTTGGTTTCAGAAGGTCATATAACAATATAAACATCACGATGACTGGAGAGATAAACTGGTCTCAGATCATTCATTCTGATATTCTAGCATATTTGACACGTACTGGCCCAAACCTTTGAGGCAAACCAATGGAGGCAGGTGCTGGACTGCCTGCCAAATCAAGCTTAAGGCCCCAAAGGTGGAAGTAACAACAATGAGTGTGCAGAAGCGTTCATTTCCTCTCCACCAGTGAGACATATGGTTGAACTGAATACATCCAGGCTTTGGGTTCTGATAACACATGTGACAAAGGTGTTGTACCCCCGGAGCGACCCACTTGACCTCGACTGCTCTGGTGAGAATGGAAATGTCTTCCTTTCCCAAGTGTTGCTCCCGTTTTAACACTTGCAACTTTATTGTCAGTTGCAGTATGGAGGTGAGTGTCACATCGGTGAAGAGTCGAGGCTGCGTCGGCCTCCGCTCTGTGACAAGGGAGAGATGGAGATATGTCTGTCTGCAAACATTATTAACTCAGAGATGGGTGGACACGTCGCTTGACTTAGGCAGTTCTCATCATTATCCCGCACTGCATGGCAAACGGGTGGCGTGGACCTTTTTTTTTTTTTTTTTTTTTTACAGGCGGCAGTATCACAGCTCCGATCTGTCACCCTTCGCTTGCCTTAATGTGCGAAAGCAAGACGTGTTGCGCCTATTAGCACTTCTTGGCAAGGCTGGCATGCTGATCCCTCATCCCCGGGGAGCCCGGCAATATGGTGCCGCACGGTGACCGCCCGCCAGCCCTGGCTCCCGCTGTCACAACACATCACACATCCCCAGCAACCACCGCCACCACCACCTCTTCTACCACGCCTCCATAACTGAGGCTGGCTGGCTGCCACTCAGGCACTGTGACAGGACCCCGACACAGCCAGAACCAGGGGTCTTCTGGGAGGAAAAAGGAAAAGGAAAGGAAAAGGAAAAGGAGAGAATTGATGCAATTTCTAGAAAGAAAGGGCAGTTCAAGTGGACTACATTGTTTTCTTTTCTTAGATAGTAGTAGTCATGCTTGGCTCAATGGGTGGAGAATGGCATTAACACTGTCTCTAAAGATTGCAGCTGGGACCACACATACTAAAAATAAATACACTCATGATACTGCAAAGTGCTTATCAGTGTATTATGTTGTCTTATAGAGTGGGGATTCTCAGAGAGGTTTAAAGTCAGAGTGTGATCCCAGCCCTGCTGGAGCTGCTCGGCGGGCTGTTTCATATTTACCCCTGCATCATGTCTCAAAATAGGAAAAGTAAAAAGTGCACAAGACACAAGGCAACATTTAGATATGGTGCGTCTTCAAAGGAAAGATGCTCAAAGACGCTCAGGTAAAAGGCAATGTCAAGAGGGAGGAGTAGTTAAGGTTCAAGTCTGTTAAAGGACAAATAAAAACTGTTTCAAACATGGCTACTCTACCCACCTCTCATGTTAAATATCAGTGTACACCTATCGAGAATTTATTCAGCATTATTGTAGCAGTAAAGCTGTTGACTCTGATATGCACCTCGTGTGTTAGGGTATGATTTTCTTTCTATATGTTCCTCTGCTTTTTCATCATATTTTCCATATCTGTCTAAATGAAGACTTTCATTCCACAACAGAAACTGACACCTTCTCTAACTGCTACACTACTGAGTTATTAGCCAACCTAAATAATAATACTTTTGAGGATGAAATCATCCACATCCAGAACATATTGAGGACTGAAGTTTATTAATTTGTTTTGAATGTGTACGTACCTTTTTGACAATGTGTTTACAACACCTATACCTTGCTCTGCAAAATAATGATTTCTACTTGTAATTGAGCAATGGTATCCGTATATGATGTTAAACATAATGTTGCAATACTACTGTAAATGACACATTTGATGCAAGGACCATGAATCAAACACACATTATTTCAGCTTCTTAGAAAAATCAAGAATTGCATTTTGTATTGAGTGGCTTGTTCATGGAGTCATGAAAGTTTAGAGGATGATATCAGCTGTCTGTCAAAAAATTGCCAAACTGGAAATATGAGGTTACTGCATGAGACATCTGTAAAAGTTTCCATTTAGTATTTTTAACAACCTCATAGAGGACTGTGAGTGGTCTCTGCCTCTCAGTAAGGAAAGGAAGTGTCAACCATGACTCATTAGGATTCCACTGAGCTAGTCATTTGAGTATTATAGATAGTGAGTAAACAAAATGGCATACTAGTGTGGGCTCAACCACAATGTCTGCTGTTTCAGTGGTGGGTAGATAATATACACTAAGTGGAAATGGAGTGGTACTTTATTTTGGAATTTGTCACTTTTTATTTTTTTTTATTTTGCCTTTATTAGGCAGTTCTAAGTAGAGAGAAACAGGAAAGGGTTGGATTTGAACCCAGAACCTCATGCTTACATGGTATGCACCTTAGCCATCTGAGCTTTTTTAATAAAATCCAAAAACAGAAACACTGATAATGTATATCTACTACCTGGTTGAATTCATAAGGAGGAAAGTCTCCCCCGTGGTGCATTTTCATTATTGAGATGGGGGCAAGAAAATCACTGCAATCAAGAATGAAAGAAAGAAATGAAAAAAAGAATGTTTGGAAAATTCAACATTACTAATGCAGTATAGATTTGAGTATGTGTGTCTCACCCACAAAGCCACACTGGTGACTGTGGACGTGAGGCTTCGTGCACAGCCGTATAATGTAAAGGTCAGGCTAACGGAGTGGGTTGCTACACGTTGTGACAGCAGCACCACAACCCACCTTACCATAAGTACCTACACTGCATCTATACACATGCTAAGTGGCCCACCCATCACATACATGTTATAAGAATTTAAGCCATGTGTTAAAATAAAAGCTGCAGAGGGCTGCTGTGACACCACGGCTCCCAGTGATGAGTAATATCCCTTTAAGGTGCCTTGTTATCCCAGCTATCACCACTGATCCTCTCTGCCACCCTGGCAGTGCCCACTGGGCATCTTGTGACATAGCGCTGCATTGTAGCCCCAGCACCAGTGAGGGACAGGTTCTGACCCGAAATTAAATTAAAATTACATATGCCAGGGGTGATGCCCGGACAGGAAGGGATATTCGAGCCCTGTGCTGGGAGCGGGGAGATGAGAGGGAGGAGAAAACGAAGGTGAGAGGAGGTGGAAGGGGTTTGTCTGCTGATCTGTTACAGCTCTACGCCTGGCTGGCCGTGCTCCTATTAACACTGACAAGACAAAGAGGTGACACATCCCTGCCTGCAGGGGTCCATGTAGATTTATATGTACACAAGCATGCGCATGCACACACACACTTACTCACAATCACATGTGCACACATGCGTGCATATGTCAACGTGCACTGCAAGGACATGAACACAGTGTACACTAGGAGCACTTTCATAATATTGAACTGCAGTTCTTTTTGCACCATGTCTCAGTCGTCTCCAGTCTTAATCGTCCCTCTTCAGCCTGTCCGCTCCATTTCATCTTCATCTCCCCTTCATGTAGAGTTACAGGGTTAAATTGATAAGGGATCATCGCTTACACCTGGAGTTACGAGGTTGGTTTATTTATGTGTTCATTTTTTTGTACAAACACACCTGTATGGCACCGCTAACAGTAGAGCAAGCATCCAAGTCTACAAGGACAAACATTAGACACAAAATGTAAAAAGAAACTAAATCCTTGACATACAGTGGAGGGAACACTGTGCGTGTGTGTGCGTGTGTGTGTGTGTGTGTGTGAGGGGGGTGTTGTCACAGATATTCATTAACGTACAGACACACACACACACACACACACACACAGAAACACACATCATGGTTCACAAACACCTTGACTGATGGATGGGGGGTGGCAGAAAGCGATGCGAAAGCAGATTGAACTTTAGGACATCTCTGCTTTCGACAGCTCCAACAAGCAGAGGGCACGCGGCGGTCACCGGGGGCAAGGCTCCGGTCAACGGGGGCTGGCACAACATCCTGAGGAGGGAAAGGAGGGACGAAGGAGGGGAGGGAAGGGAGAGTGGAGGGGAGGGGAGGTGAGGACGGTGTGGGTCGGGGGGACAGGAAGGGCCGGGGCACACGAGGCGTTGTGGTGTCACTGTAATGTCAGCCGGTGTCAAGTGCAATCATCGTTAGCTGTAATTTTCTGAGCAATTAGAGCGCTTATATTGAGAACGCTAGCCAGCTGACAAACACAGGGGCTGGCTAAAGGAGGTCCTCACAGCTATGGTGGACATACACACACGCTCGCAAGAACACACACACACACACACACTCACAGGCATACACACACACATATATTCACTCACACACACACATGCATGCAACATCATTGTATGACAGCCAGCGATCAACACTTTGCTCTACTACTTTCCTCTTCCTCACTCCAGTTGTCTGCTGTCTATTTTTTGTTATTCTGTCATTCATTTACACCAATATTCTGATATTATTATCCTTGAGTGGGATATAAACTAATAAACACCCTTTATATGTCCCTTTGTTTGTCTTTCTGTCTTCTGTTTCATCATCGTTCTTTTCCTGCTTTGTAGCAGGAGTGTTTTCAGGTTGACTGGGAATGCTATGAGAGCTAACAAGCTATTTTACAGACTTTTCTCCCCCATAATGTGTCAACTGGTGCAGAAAAATGACCAAATGACTAAAATGAAAAGGTAAAAGTATTCCTTTAAGTATTCAATTTCCTCCTTAAAAAGATTTAGAAAAAAAAGTCATTGCAGACATACAGACATACAGACACTGCAGTGCTGCTGATGCATGCCAGTGCCATGATTTGGAGAGGCCACCTTGATCTGACACAGTTAACAGGGCCATGTGGTCCCAGTCCTCTCACTCACACTCTGGGTGATGACTGACTGACCCCCCATCACACACACATACACACACAGACACACACACACACACACACACACACACACACACACACAATTGACACCACTTTGGCACCGTGCCCAGGCCAGCACCCTCTCACCCTTTGCCCCCCACCCTTGACTTCTTTCACATTTTGTTGTTTGTTGTTTAATATTTATTATTTAAATTTTATCCTTCCTTCCTTAAATTTCAACAATTTATTTTTTCACTTTGATAGAATAGAGTGCTTTGCATAGAACTCAGACGAGTCACACATGCTCACCGCTGTGCCAGCCTACCACAATACAGTAAACAACACAAATGAAAAAATGGAACAAATATGAATAGTATCTCAGTCAGGATGTATGTATCAAGTTGTTTGCTTCTTGTAATGGTTATAGTTGAGGATCCAGATCAGATGTAAAAAGTTTATGTATGTTTGTTTTAGTCTATCGTGGCACCTGATTGATCAACAGCACCAGATAGGTTAGACAATCACAGGGGAGTATGTCAGTCAACAGGTATGATATGCATTTCTGTGTCTGACAATTTCCCTGACATTCTCTGTTAATCCCACCCATGGAAATCTGAGCAGGATTAGACGAATGCTAAGATTTATTTGCAGCTATTATTTGACCGTAGTGTACAGTGGAGCAAAAGGAAGAAAGTGAGAGAGAAAAGAGCAAGAGTAGGGAGTTTCTGGTGATTCTGGTGTGTGTGTAGGCAAGTGTGTGTACCTGTGTTTATGTATTACGTGGTGTGTGTGTGTGTGCATGCCTGTTTATATGTGGGCGTGTGTGTGTGTGTGTGTGTGTGTGTGTGTGTGTGTGTGTGTGTTTCAAAATGTGGGGGCAGTTCATAACTCCACAGCTATCATTGCTGCCTCATGCCTGACTGACTCACCCAGCAACCAGCAGGAGATGTCTACTGGGATCAAAATGAAGGAGAGACCCACACAATCTCTCTCGCTCTCTCTCTCTCTCACACACACACACACGCACACACACACACGCACACACACACAGGCTCTAAAACAGACACACATACTAACACACAGTCATGAGTGCTAACGAAACGCACACATATACACTTATTCCAACACACACAGGCACTCAAACACACATACACACATGCAGGTACACACACACACACACACACACACACTGCTTCTCGTGTCTGACTTTTAGACAGCCTCAACATCTTCCCACACAAGGGTGTCTTCCTGTGTCACCCGCTGTCTTACTGACACGCGTCTGTCCGGGACGAGCCGTTGCTCCGCTGCCCACATCCTGTCTGCTTGCGTCGGCATGGTCCTTTGTCACCAGCAGCCACCCCAGCAACCGACATCTGTCTCTGCCCACCCCAGCAAGTCAGAGGATTTGTCACTAAAAGAATTTTCCCATACCCACGTCGGTAAAACAAATATGAGATGACACAAACACATTACAGTCCTCAACGTTTGTCACATGGCCTATTTGAGGGGGACAAACGGCTCGGGATATGACACCAGCCTGGTTGCATCAGCCATGCTGGAACCACCAGCAGTGACAAAATGCCGAAGAGACTCAAATCTGAGGGTGATACGCTTTATGGGCAACGCAGATGGGCAGCCCGCCAAGCAACCAAACAGACATGGGTGAAATATATATTCAAATGTCTCATCACAACAAGATGCTCCTGTGTGATCAAAGCAAGAAAGTATGTGTGTGTGTGTGTGTGTTGGAGGGGGCCACTCTCATGTTTAATGGAGTTCTACTTTAGATTACTAGATGTGTTGAAAATCTGCCAAAATCTCAGTCAAAAGTAATTTCAATAGATTGGGAGTGATATGAGTTTTTTAAGATGTATTATTATTATTATTATTGTTCTTATTCTTATTCTTATTCTTATTCTTATTCTTATTCTTATTCTTATTAATATTATTACTATTATTGTTATTGTTTTTATTATTGTTATTGTTATTGTTGTTGTTGTTATTGTTGTTATTACATTCATACTCATTGATACAACATAAAATATTAATTTCATTTTTCTTTCTTTTCTTTTCTTCAGATCAGTTTGATACTGCTTATGATGTAGACCTATACTATGAATTTATGTTTTAGATTTTAGATTTTACAATATGTCAGTCTGAAAATGTGGGAAATTCCACAAATGAAAGGGTGGGTCAACTGTGTTTTGGTGGGTCTCTCCTCCGCTACATGCCTGATTGCACATCCTTGTCTGATCCTGCCTTTCCTGGTTTAGGGTGACAATAGATTTTAGAGAGACAGACAGACAGACAAATTGACAGACAGAGGACAGAGACAAAGACGGGGAGGGAGAGAGAGAGAGAGAGAGAGAGAGAGAGAGAGAGAGAGAGAGAGAGTATAATAGAAAGAAAGACTCAGGGGCTGCTCCTCTCCTTTCTTCCCCCCGTCCACAATGTGTAGGTGCTGGGTGTATAAATACCCCAGTCCCCCCCCAGGGCCAACTCAGCCCAGCAGGACCCTCTCTGCCCCCCTGCCCAGACCCCCTCCTCCTCCTCCTCCTCCTCCTCCTCCTCGTCCAGCTCCCTCCCCACCCTTGCACCCCCCCTTACCTCCCTCCTACATCGTCTAATTAGGATCTTGGGCCTCGTTAGGGCCAGCAGCCCCGGGGGCCCGCTGATACAAAGAGCTGATTCTATCTGACGTAACAAGTCAATGCCAAGGGGACAGATGCTAATTTTAATTAATTAAATGGAAGGGTCAGCTCGCGACAAACAAGGGCCAGAGGGAGGGACCAGCCAGGCCCCTGCTCATCTGGAGGGGAAAACCGGCCCCTGTTGTTATTATTAATGTTGTTGTTCATCTCACAGCGGAAGACCCCCGCGTTCCCCGGATGAAAACTTTACAGGCCAGTCAATGGCTGGTGGGCAGAAGGTGATTTGAGGGGGAATGAAAGAAGTTGGCGCTCCACCTTGTTACGACACGCATCACCCTTACTGTGGGGTGAAGCGTTAGAGAAAACGATGCTTTACCTCCCTGCCATCTCCAACGGGCAGCAAATGGGCAGTCGCGTGCTTTGTAACTGTCTTATGGATCAAAGTAAACAAACATGTTTCCCTTTATCTCTGCACTGTCTTGTTGTTCCACTGCCAACTGTCTAAATTGTGAAATGTTCACAAGAGCCGATGTATTGCAAGTGTCAGGCCCGATGCCTTTTGCTGTGTGGGGAGGACCTGCGGTGGCGACCCCTGCGCAGATCAGACCAACACTGCCTACCAAAGGAGTATCAGCTTGTTATTGTCTGCTGGGCTGCTGATGTCTTCTATCTGATATGACTGATATTTGATTTGGGGCGATTGGTGGGGAAATGGAAGAGTAAAGCATTGTTTTATAGTTAATGGTCCATTTATCACACATGTCTGTTTAATCTATCTTTCAAGGAGTTGTAACAGAAATGGTAACTATTTCTTTTTAATATTAAGACCCCCACTCTCGTCTCTCTCTCTCTCTCTCTCTCTCTCTCTCTCTCTCTCTCTCTCTCTCTCTCTCTCTCTTCCCCCTGACCTAGTTTTGGCATTTGATCCTGACTGGAAGGTTAACCCCTAGAGGGTGCACGGTGTCAGCCTTGTACCACGTCAATTCCCACACAAAGGGCACCCTTTGTCACTTCATATTTTCAAGGCTCCAAAACCCTGGTTTTTTTCACTGTTGTTTCTATGGCAGGGGTCACTTCCTGGTGGCGGCCCTGCCTCCCTACTGTTCCCTGTTCCCTACCAGGTGCACCTGCTGCTGTTGTTGACCATGACACAAGTGCACACAATGGGGAACTGGCTGTCCCCATACACAAACTATAGATATAAACTTGAGCCACCATATCCAGTGTTGTCCAGAGAATTTGTTACATTACAATACCATATATTTGAAATATCTGATATTAGTACAAGGAAGCTTGTTAACCATAAATATGGATCTTTTGGAGCCAAAACAATTAAGACAAGCTGGCTACTTTTAATTCTCTTGTGCAAGTGGAGAAAGTTTTGTTCAAAATTGTTTCCCAACCCTGCCCTCCCTCCCATCCATCTCCTCAATGGACTGTGACTCAGAGAGATGGGGCGTTTTAACAGGGTGTCCTTGATGAGGCCCAGCACAAATTACCCAAAGTGTCATCTTTGCCCTCACCAGTTACTGGTTGACAGCAGGAGAGTGAGGGCTGCTCCTGGCAGGAAGTGAGCCCAGAACCTGGCATCGTGGGTGCCCACACCGGCCCGACCATCACGACCAAAGCTCTGCCGGGGGTCAGCAGCCATCACACACAGGGGCCTAATGCTGCTGATGAGAGAGAGCCCGCCTCGCAGGCCTGCACACCCCCGAGGCGTGGCCACTCAGCGTCAGGTTAACCTGAGCTGACAGACGGTCCACCACGCCACACACACACACACACACACACACACACACACACACACACACAGATTCATAAAAATGCCCACATACACACAGGCACACAGGCATACACATACACAAATTCATAAAAATACACATATCCACACAGAACCTCCCTCCACACACAGACAAGCACACACACACAAACACACACACTCATGCACATAAACATACAGTACAATCATTAAGAAACAACTACACATTAATACACTAATATCAGATGTTTATATACTTTATAACTGCCAATTCTCCTCCCAGTAGTTTACAAAAACATGTAACTATGAACACAAATATAGGTCAATAACTAATCCATTCTGTGCATGAGGTTTAAATTACATGTTAATGGATAATTTGCCAGTGACAATTACTTCTCATACTGTGTGTATGAATGCTGTTAATGTATTTGAGAGACAAGGAGCATTTGGTTTGATTCCCTTCTCCTTCTTTTTTTGAATATGAAGACGATACCAACTCACACAAGGTAATTGGAATCTGTCTGTCCATATATGTTCCTGCTGAATGCACACACATATTCCCTCACTCCATTAAAAACATCACAGCACAGGTCATACCAGAAATACAGCAACCCAGGGCTGTTTGGGATTCGGTGCCTTGCTCAAGGGAACTTGGCAGGCAGTGATGGCAGGCACCCTGGATGTTACACCAGCCACCTCCCTGAAGTTTAAAATGTCAAGTCAAAATGTCACTACAGATCTTACTGGCTGAGTCATTAGCAAACAACCATGTTCCACATGAAAGTCAAGTCCTAAACTGAAATTTTTTGGTGGCATTTCCAGTGCAACATTGCATCACTCAAGTGGCAGGCTGCTGCAGCACCTCCTGTCATTTTGTGATTTTGTGCTTTTATGTCTTTAACTTAAACTAACAAAATAATAAAATAGACGAAGTGTCACCATGGGGCTCAGTCTTAACGAAAATATATTGTTACTCTTGTCATGTAGGAACCCACTATGAATCCAAACCCGTAGCTTGATATTTGCTCCCAGGCCATCCATCCATGTTATTTAATAATAACTTTCATTCATGAGCGCCTTTCAAGGAACCCAAGGCACTTAACAATAGAAGAGAGAAGAACTAGATAAGGTCAAAAACAAAAACAAACAAAAACAGTTGGCATATCAATAGCATCCCCAAATGACACGTGTGGGCTGTGCTTTCGTGGTTCCAGTTGAAAGCACAATCATCTGCTAACGTATTGATATTAAACTATCATTTATACTACTCCTCTGTCAAGGCACTTATCTCTCTCAACGCCCTGCTGGAAGCCAGCGTGGCGAGCCAGTACGCATCGCTTACATGTATCTGTGCTCGGCAATTTGAGAGGGGTGAAAGGGAGGTTGCATCCCTCTGCAAATTATTAGTTTGGTTTTTCATGAAGAGTATTCAGTCAAACTTCCGTCTCATCTTGAAACATCATCTGTTAAATTTGGCGAAGCATGGGGACAGATGAGAACTAGCTGACTGTGGCCATGTTGGTGTGCATCAGATGGATTGTTGCGGTATCTCGTTCTCAGCCAGGTCATCATTGCTCCTTCGCTTTCCTTGGTAAATAAAGATTTAGGAAAAAAAAATGTTGGTGGGGGGGGGGACTGGACTGGACTGGACTGGAGGGTGGTGGATGTTGGTGGGTGGGTGGGGGTAATGGAGGGGTGAAAGGAAACACCGTGGTGTTGATCTCCTGGAATGCGACATGCCAGAGAGCTGGCTCGACTGGCACCAAACCCAAATACCTTCACCCAACCCCTCTTCCTCTCGCTCTCTCTCTCTCTCTCTCTCCAGAGGGGTATGAGCTTCACATCCCCCAACCCAAACCCTCCTCTCTGCCCCTCTCTTCCACTACCCATGAAACAGGAGAGCCTCCATATCCACTTCCTCCGACAGGATCAGCGATCACTCTGCCCAGGCCTCCGGGCAGACGACATTCCTTCCCCCCGCTGCTGTTGCTGGCCGGCTGTCGCACCGGGCAGCCAGAATAGATCTGTGACGTCCGCCTGGTTACTAGAAAACGCCATCGTCCTAAGAATCACAGGAACACAGAGGATACACACACACACACACACACACACACACACACACAAACCCTACCGACTCAACACAGAAGCAAAGCCGACATACTCACACATACCCACAGAGACAAATAGTGTTCACACAGCAACAACACACGACAGCTAATGCCTGTACTGTTGTCATGACAACAGGAACCTAGCTGTCTAGGTTCAAACCACACTCACTACATAACATGGAGTGGGGGCCTTCAAACATCATCTCTGTAAGTGTGACGTGTGCAAACAGTGTAGGGAGAGGGGTGACTGGGCCCTGACCCCTGTCCTCCACAGCTGATGGATCGATGTAGACGGTCTGTTAAAACCATTCAATGGGAAGTGTAAACCAAAATCAATGATCCTCTCGGTGTACCCCAAATTCATATAGAAAAAAATTAATTGAAAAAAATAAATAAATAAAAGAAGATGGGCTGGCTTTTACGAGCAAACTTTTGAAGGCTGGGGAGGGAAGGAGGGAGGGGTTAGGTGGGCATGGCGCGGTTGTCACTTTTGCTGGCGTGCTTTTGCGTGATGCATGTTGACTGGAGCCCTGCGTTTGTCAGGGGAGGTGTCTGCAGTAAAAGTGCCACAGCCCTCCAGATTGACACTCATTAGTAAGGGGCTCCGAGGCGGAGGGGCCCGCGGGGGGCAGGAGGGCAGCGAGGAGGGGTGAGAGGCTACGTCCCACTAAAAATAAATGATTTTCAATGATTGATACAGATAGCAGTGGACTGATAGGGCTTGGGTGGTGGTGGTGGTGGTGGTGGTGGTGGTGGTGGTGGTGATGGTGGCGGGGCAAGACCTGTGGTTGGCAGGCTGTTGTCAGTTGAAACGCTGCTTAAAGCCTCAGCACACACACAAATACAGACACACACACACACTCTCTCCACCTCAACACCACCACCTCCCCAACCCCCTTCAGTTGTTGTGTTTGACCACCCCCCCTAGCAGCGCCTCCTCTGTCTCCTGTCACTCAAGCCACATACACAAATACACACACTCACATTACACACGTCGCACACAAATGCCAGCGCTCGCCCAGGAGCAAGTGGAACAGACAAGGGCCACTGGACTCTAACGTCTGCACACACACACACACACACACATACACAACACCCTCGGACTTAGCCTCTTGCGCTTTAACCCTGCTGCACTTTCCATGGCTTCACACACCCTGAACCCTGTGTCCATCATTGTGTTTATGCATTCAATCCGTGGCTCAGGTCATTCATTGCACATGTCTCCAGCTGCCAATCATTCAATCAATCCCGGCTTTATTACAGTGATTGTAAAATCAGGCCCCCCAGCATCAGCTTGCAGTCTGTTATGGAGCAGGGGGGCAGATTATTTTAATACTGCATTCAGATCTGATTTCCTTCAAAAGTAATTTTCTACTGCACCTTCTAGGGCTGTGATCTTCAAAGACTGGGTCGGGACCAAAGGTGGGTCACAGGAAGATTGAAATGGGCCCTCAGACGGAGAAATTGGTTTGGGTGGGGAAAAAGATGACTTTGAAAAGAGAAAAGTTTGAATCTGACAACACCTGTTACCCAACAATACCTCCCCACCTACATCTTCATCCTCAAAGAGAACACCTCTTCATCTGCTCTCCAGTCTTTACAATCACCCCTTGCCAGTCCCCAGGTCTCCCCGCTAGTCTATCAGACCACTGTCAGCTGGGTCAGACCACAGTGACTCTCTGAGCCAGCCTCAACTGTCCACAAGAGGAGAGGTAAAAGGGCAGGGGCGATAGAAAACACTGGACGTACCATTACATGATCTTGTCCCTGCTTCTCCCTTCATGGGCCTCTGTGAGCAGCACTCTCACTCTCTCACTCTCTCTCTCTCTCTCTCTCCAAGGAACTTTTGCAACAGTGCTCCTTCCTGGGACTAAAATATACCAGGCTGCTGGCAGAGGTGTCTGACTCGGAGGTAGACAGTGAGATAAAGGGCTGTGGCAAGGATAGCTTGCCAAGTGGGTCAACATGAATGGAAGCATGGCAGGGTGGCGGAGTGGCTGTTTTGACTATCTGAAACCAATGTGTGCCAACTCACTGTTCCTATTTAAATAGACTTATGTTTGCTAGCATTTGCTACCATTTGCTAGCATAGGGGGGTGGGTTGAGCTCAACGTTTGCAAATTCAGCAGAAATTTGCTTTTGGCAACTTAAGGCTAATTCACCAAATGTTTCCTTGATATTGATTGATGCATCATATTTCTGCCATTGTTGCCTGACCATCCACCATACTGCATCAGACAGATTATGGTCACCTAATCCATGACTGAGGATCAAAAAGTCAATTCTTGAGTGTCAATATGGGAAATCAGGGGACGGGAAGAGGGCAAACAGTGTGATGGAGCAGAAACCGTGTGTGTGTCTAAAAGCATTGAACCTGTAGTGCTCGATGAGGCCTGATGCATTATTAAGAGAACAGACTGCCTTTGTCTGGAGAGGAGAGATGGAAGCCTCTGAATTCTTCAGCTGAACTGACAGCACCTGACACCTTATCCAGTGGGATTTATGGCCCGATAATTAGGCATTAGGACTAGAGCTATCCTGAGTGGCAGCTGTACATCCGGTAGTGATGCTGTGAAAAGAAAACCAAGCTTGACACTGAAGGAAAACCATTCTGTATTACTCGATGCAAAGATAAATAATGTGATTACGTCACCAAATGAACACACTCAGTAATGATAAAGAAAAGAGGAAAGTAGCAGCTCACCTCTTTTTGACTTGAAGAGCCGTTAGAGGGGAAAAACCACCCCTCTGCTCTTTAATAAAAGCTGTCTTGAACTCGCCTCACTGAAATACACAGAATCAAGTGACTAATACAAGCTTTTCTTAGAAGACACTTGTGGCCTGGGTGAAGCAAGGGGAACTGAGAGCATGAAGGTAAAGAGCGCAGGATGCTGGGGGACTCGGGCAGAAACACGGCACGTGAACTTAAAGCCCCAGACCAAATCAGGAGCAGAAAGATAATGGAAATTACGATGTACAACATTTAAACCCAAGAAGAACCCAAATTCTTCAAAATAACCCCCTAAAACACTTTATGTTTTCTACCTTCTAGCATCTCCTCTCTGCCTCAAGCCCTCCCCGATTGGTGGTCATATCTTCATCTAATAGCTTTGGTCGCGTTCTGCACAAAAGCTTGGATAGATTCAGTCTCAGTTTGATGTATTCATGTCAAAGCATACTATCAAAACTTGGAAAAAATCCAAGTATGCCTTCTGGGCCACTGGCCAATGGGTACACAACCATTCATTCAGGTGGGGTAAATCCCTGACTAACCACTAACCCTACAATCACTCCAGACTCTCTTCTCCCTAGCATCTCCAAGCTTCTCGTTTGCCTGTAATCAAATTCCAAACAGTGGCTGCTTACCCTGGACCAGCGGACCCTGACAGTAGCACTTACTATAGCAGGGGTCAGCTTGAACCTGACAAGGGTGATGATTTCTTAATGCAGTCAGCGGGCACGGCAAGTGGATGGAGTCTGTCTGTATATGAGACGGTAGTGGAAGGGGGGCAGTGAATACATGGTCCTTGTAAGGGAAGCCTGGCAGTGTTTGGGGCTTGGGGGGGGGTTTGGGCAATCTGCGTCCATGGAGCAGGCCAAAGGAACGTGGTGGAGTGCACAGCTGCCCTGTTTTGTCATAGCTGTGCACTGTGCTGTCCGTCTCGGTAACATAAAGCTGCCAGTGTTGTATGTTCATGTGCAGGACCTCCCATGGATCTGCGAGCTTGAGATGCACAGCCCAGCATGAACGAATCTACATGGGCAGCAACTAAAGCAGGGCTTGAAAGTAACACTATCACCATCACCCACCCGCCATATTTTCTGGGTATACAGTATGTGCTCAAATACCACACTGATGACAAGTTATATATCTATGATGCTGGAATCGCAGTATAACTGCCTATCCATAACAATATACCAACCTCCTTGATAACCGCTACTTTCAGTCTGGGATTAGTGCTGTAGGATTTTCCAACACTTTGGCATTTTAAAGAGGATGTTCGTTCACATCTTGACATCTTGACACCAGTGGTATAACTCACAGTTCCTGCCAAGGACATATTATTAGCACAAGTACTAATTTGTTTTACAGATACAGGGCCATTTTAAGACAAGTATCAAGTATCAAATCAAGAGGGAAAAAATCCTGCCGCCGGTGTAGCACCTCTCGGACTTTTGGGTGCTTTGAGGATGCATAGCTTCAATCCCACACCAAATGTCACATGATGTAGCATGATGATACAAGATCACATGATCATTAATAAT
Source organism: Hoplostethus atlanticus (assembly GCA_034670405.1). Lineage (NCBI taxonomy): Eukaryota > Metazoa > Chordata > Actinopteri > Trachichthyiformes > Trachichthyidae > Hoplostethus > Hoplostethus atlanticus. Next base: position 901,412 of record JAXDDX010000086.1, read on the forward strand.
TGTGATCTTGAGCTTATTTAGGGGAATGTAATAGTGATTACTGATTGATTTTGGCTCAGGATGTAAAGCCTCAATACCATGCAGTTGACTGACCCCTTAGAAATATCTGACAGCAGCACACCAGGTCCTACCCTCAACAACCGCAGTAGTGCCCTTGAGCAAGGCACTTGTATATACCCTACCAGTGCCGCTTGTGGCTGATGCTGTGCTGAGGCTGCACTGAGATATTTGTGCATAATGTAAAAACCCAGAGAGGTGAGTATATTCTGTATTAAAAATCTACTATGTGTATATAGGTAACGGTTGTAAGTTGGCTAAATCAACAATTGTAGGTCAGTAGCAATATCTACGCCTCACTTCTTCTTCTTCTGTGGCATGTAATGTAATTCAGTGAGACTCAAAAGCAGAACAGTCTTTGGGGCTGTTCACAGTTTTCTCTGTGTCTCTCTACTGTTAATTAAACCCTGCTCACCCTGCGCTGGGTCAAACATTAAAACACAATTAGCACGGCCGGGCTTTTCTCTATCTATGGTAATCCATCTCAGAGAAGATGAGGAATATGTGTTGACCAAGACAATTAAGAAAATGTAAAAAGAAAATGCCAGTAAATTCAGCCAGGGTTTAGGCAGCTGACACATCTGGAGACTGAGGGTCGTGCAGTGTGAGGGCTGTACTGCGTGCCTGAGAAGGTGCTGCCCGTTGCCTGAAGCTTACACACAGCCCCTCTGTGTTTATGGGGGTTAGCAAGGGTTCATAGGCTAACCAGAGAATGTGCACTGTCCCACAGCAGCCCCTCCTCTTAAACAAGCTCTTGGCGAAAGTGGCAAATATCTGGGGGCCACACCACGACAATGTACTAATGGAGCTGTCTTTGTAAATGAAACTCCACTAGTGGTCAGTAAGGCTTTTCTCAAGGCTGATTGATGCAATTCATTCAAGGTATTCTATTACCCCTTATATTGATGAGGATATTAACGCAGCCATGCTAAGGCAGAGCAGCTAAAACTATGGACATGACTCACACAGGCCACTTGTTTCAGTGTCTTTTTCGGGCAGCAGTCATAAGCAAGGAGCACATTCTGAAAACATGACTTGATGTCCTTCATATGTCGGACAGTTATCTGAGACCTGTGGCCAAAGTGTACAGTTGCAGGTCTAGTGTTGCCCCACTGTCTGACAGGACAGAAACCCACCCAGCATGGATTACCAGCTAATTCTAGACTAAAGGAAGTGGCAGCTTGTTTGTTTCTGGGCTTGCAGTGGAATACATTTGCACTTCTCCCAGAGTTCTCGTGATATCGAGTGCGAATTCCGCTGAGCTCTAAGTGCTACCTTCTCTGTCTCACTCTATCTGGAGCTCGCAAGATCTCCCCCTTCTCTCATTCCTCACTTAATTCTGCCACCCTCTGTTTTCACAGCCTCTGAAGGTGGTGCATCCTGAAGCCCACTTTCACACCCCGTATGGAGATCTGAATAAACATATGTTGCGTTAATTAGGACTCAATGCCATGACGGGCCTCAGACAGGAAGCCGTTCTCCAGGAGCCTCTTGGAGAGTATACGCTGCCGCTAACTCTTTCTAATCAGAGCCGTTTACATGGTGATTACGAGGAAAACGCCCCTCTCCTGCGTCTCACAGCACCCGAACACCTGCTCCCAGCACTGCCTCACAAGCACAAACAGAAAAAGCCAAGAATGAATGGGAGATTGATTTTGTGGACTCATAGAAAGCTTGACGTTTGGAAGCAGAAAACGTAAACTTATCCTCATAAAAACCTCCCTGGAGGTTCACACCTTTAATATCTTCCCAAAATGAATATCTTTGGAATAGAGTTTATACCTGATGACATCACAATTTTGAGGTCTGTAGTTGTTGTTGTAGTTGTTTTCACAAATATTGATTGGACTGGCCATATAACATATTAGATATAACAATTCCTAAACTGGGTGGTTTTCCTCTTCAAGTAATCCAACTCGATAAATCCCTCATTTATTGTTATGACTTCATATTTTTGTGTTGGCCTGTTTGCTACAGGCACCAAAATTGGGTGAACTGTGAACTGACTTCCATGGATCAGCCTGTACAGTGGGTTTGATTTGTGAAGCATGCGTGTCAAGCATGGCATGCCCACCCACATCGGCGCAATGTCAAGACGCTGATATTTATGGCCAAGGGTTACGAACCCAAGAGACACAGTTGACATAAAACATAAAGGAGGGATATTATAACACTAATGATTGTTATATCAAATGCTATAAGAAAGTTCCAATTCACCAATTTATTTGATGAAATATAAAATATAGGAAGTGCCTGAGAAGCATGAATGAGTTTGTGTCGCCATGAGTCAGGCAACATACAGCCTCCTCAGGTTTCACAGGGTGGTCCGGGGCACTTGGTCCTTTCCATTCTGTGCAGATTCAGCGGGAACAAGCTGTAAACTAAGTGCTGTCAACCCGAAGGCTTTATAACCTGCCTAATGTTAGCCAGTGATAAACAGTGTCTTCATTACAGGCCAAATAAAACTTGACTCGTGTTCCAATTTTTTGCAGATATTATCCGTTATTTCTTATTCAGCTCAACATTTCAAACATAATATCAACAATTTGCTGATTCTCGTTATTCAGGCGGCCCAAAATGTGACATATGTGACACTTTTCACGAAAAAGAATGTCTATTTGATTGACCGGCCGGGTGACGCTGTTAATGAAGACATCTCGCGATGCAGCCATCTTTCACTTCTAAATGTGTCAGCTCACAAAAGTTGTATGCAGGCCATCCACTCTTGCTTTTACTACATTCCTTTCCAACCATCAGGATTTTACAACAGTGTCCAGTTACAGTACAGCTGTGTCTCCCATGTTCATGATGATTGGGAAAATTATAATTCACTATTTATAACTCCCACTGACGTTCTTATCCAGTGTGACTTATATCCAACAGAGGAAAAAGTTCAAATGGTTTCCAAAGAAACTCCTAACGTAACCTTACTGTGCCCCACCTGCATTAAGAAGGTTTGGATGAGCAAGTTTCCTAAAAAACCCTCATAAAATGCTTCCTCCACTTCAGAAGAACTGTGACCCATGCTTGTTTTGCTTTGCGGAGGTGCAGTAGAGAACCACCTGACCTGTTAGCAACAGCTGTAGGAGAAAATGAAAGCTGATTGTGCTTCACAAGGTGATGGCTCGGGGGCACTAACCGGAAGCAGGGACAGTGGAGCAGAGGATCCGGCCGGGGGGGCCCATGGACACGCCTGGCTGGCCCGGCCGCTGTGTCGCTCAGACTGTGGCCCTCTCGCCATCCGTGTCAACACAGATGAGTTCAGCGTGTGCCCTTGTGAGCTCACCTTGCTAGGAGAGACGCAGGAAGTGGGATTAGAGCAATGACAGTGTCATACCTGCACTGGGGGGATTTCATTTATTAGAGTGTGTGTGTGTTTTCATACATGTGTCACCAAGTGTGTGTGTGTGTGTGTGTGTGTGTGTGTGTGTGTGTGTGTGTGTGTGTGTGTGTGTTCTCACACGTGTACAGTTGCTAATACCCCAGGGTTATCTGTTTCATCTGTGTTTATCAAAGAGATCCCCTCTCCAGTCGAGCATCAGCGACCACACAGGCCTCTGAAAGGTCTCACAGAGCTGAGACCATTTCATCCACACTTGGGACAGATAGCATGTGGTGGTGACAGTCTCAGGGAAAGTATTTCAGTATTTGACAGTTATTTTTTTTTCATATTTCACTGTGATTGACATCTACCTGACTCTCGAATAGTCTCTGAATAGTCCTGAGGCAGTAAACCCCACCCAGCTGGTTCACCAAGCAGGTAAAAAAAAAAACCTCTGAAAGAATTATTTGGCCCAGGTTAAGTTCTCCTCTGTCCCCCTGAGACTGCACAGCAAGGGGTGTTAAAGTTTTCAATTTAGTGGCCAGCCTTACTTTTTCACTAACATGAAATATTTACACAAAATTTCCATTAAAGGTTTCTCTTCAAATGCTTTCATGCTTGTGTGTTATTGTACACATTTTGTAAAGCTGGCTATCAGAGACCTATTAACAGTTATTGCTGTTATTATAAAGTAGAATATTTCATCACTAAGTTAATTTTGACACTATCTTGAACCACTTTCAATTAAAGTTTAAATTAAATTAAAATATCAATTTCATATGATAAAATCATAATTACACATTGAAATTTGTTTTCACTCTTTGACAAGCTAATTTTCAGGCATGTAAATAAAGTTGTTTTTTTTCTCCACTGTTTGTGAATGGGATTTTTTCAACTGACTCATTCAGTATCGATCTCACAGCCAATGGTTTTGTTTCGGTTTTCAATTCGTCGTAGACCTAGTAATGAGCTGAAACGTATTAAAAAAGTTTAACCATATAGTTTTGATCCAAAATCAAAATAATTCAGGTTAATGAGGCAGATATTAGTCAGGTAATAAACTCTTCGATTGGCAGGTTGAAAAACGAATTATGGAAACAGACGTATTTATGGGCCTGATCCTCATCACCTATCTTTGGACACCAGCATGCCAACAAACACCGTGCGAAATACGGTAGAAGAAAATCCTTTTTATTTTTGATTGATAAATGACAATGAATTTCTGCTTTTGTTAGAAAAACTTTAAACAAAGACTTGGCCAACAAGGTGACATGGGGGTAAACGAGAAAACAAACCGGCCAAATTAATCGGTATAGACTTAAACATTAAATTTGCTATTAGATAGCTCGTTCATAGAGCCGGTTTATTATAAGGTAACACACGCAGTAAACAAATAATTGGTGCTTTGGTAGCATAATTATACACGTAAAGTATTTATTGGTTGTGTTGACTAGTTACAGGCCTAATTAATGATTGGGCTTTTGAAATCTTAATGCAGCTGCTCTAGGTCACCTCACCAACATTGCATCAAAATATGTGGCTACCTAAAATACCAATATCTTATAACAACTTCAAATTAAAACAGACTAATAGAATTCACTACAATATTCCTATAATATTCTCTAGGGACTTATAGTGTCTCTGTGGTGAGTTTATGCTGATTTTATCGTATTTCATTCGTATTTCAGGATTTTCTAGATCCCCTGGTATCACTATAACAGTCCTATGGGGACTTATAATAATTTAATGTAATATTTGTAATGTTGTATGTTTCTAAAATGTATCGTAGGATTACTGTAGTTGTTTTTCGCAAAGGGACTGTGGCTGATTTGTGTTTAGTAGTCTAATCCTCTGATGAAACAGGGGATGGCTCTTTCATATCTGGAGCCTATCACATCCAGCCTCCGCATCAGACACACCTCCAAATATTACCAGTCACAAAATGTATATATCATAGGCTAGAAAACTGAGAATGTGTTCGAGTCACTGGTTGTGACTCCCCGTCAAAAAAAGACAAGACAATCACCTACTCGGGAAATAAATAATCAGAATAGGTAAACAGTCCGTGTGAGGGATGTTCATATTTTAAATGACAGTCTCTGACCGACGGCTTGCGCGTCACCGAATTTGTCAGGAAACTTTATGGCAAGCCAGTGCGCAACGAGAGACTGATAGGAAACTAATAAAGTTATAGGTGGAGATAATATTGCAGGCTATACTGCTCTGTGATTTTTCATTGCACAGGCTCTTAATTCATCTGGACGGAGGAGCGGAGACTTATGACATTACGCACAGACCGGGAGCGGGGCTGCAAATGGGCGGCATAGGTGGCAACCTCTACCTCAGCATGTTGAATGGGACTGAAACGCAAACTTTCGGAAAGGACACCGACATCAGCAGTCACCTCCAGCGCGGCAGTAAGGATTTAGCCGAGTTTAAAATGGGGATTCAGGACGCGAGTTTTTACTACCCTGACACTGTTCAAAGCGGACAGGACGCTTTGGCTCTGCCGTACCACTCGGACCAGACGGTCAGGGGATACGGTGTGCAAACGGGCAGGTTTTACGGACAGTCCCTCAGCAGCTGCCCGTACGGCGGCGTGCGTTCGCCGACAAGAAGTGGGGCCGGGCAGGGTTACATCCCGGCTGCAGGAGAGGGGTTTTCGACGAGCGGTAAAGAAGTGTACCCTGCCTCTCCGGAGAATTACCCGGCAGCCTTTCAGCATGGTTACCAGCGCCCGCCTCTCTACGCTTTACCTGGGCTACAGGTGTGCGGGAAGACCCAGGCTCTCCTCAATAACTATCCTCTATGGGCCAAGTTCCACAAGTTCCAAACCGAGATGATAATAACCAAACAGGGGAGGTAAGTAGGCTGCCAGACAGCCCCAAAAAGCCCAATCTTCATCTTCACAAGCCAAACACTACACAACAGGCCTATGGTCAAATTTTAGTGACTGAGCAGTGAGTGAAATCCCAAATTGGCTGATTATAATATTTAGAGAACCAGGAGCATCAAACTGATGTAAGTTATATATTTTAAAGTAAAAAGCCATACATTAATACTTTTCTGATAATATAATATATTTTGTTCTCTTCATGATGATCACCGACTGGACCTCAGAGTTTACCCACCCTTTTATCACTTACCACTATTTACCACTACATCACTGGTCAGGTAACAGGGTGTGGGCAGGTGTGGGATTTTAGTCCGGGAAAGATCGTATATGTAGTTGACAGGAACTTTACTGGACACCATCTAAACAATTTGCTTCTAAATTGTAAATGATATAATTCTCCTGTAAAATGGATAGGTCCATGTGGGTCTATTGAGCAATAATTGGAGCAAAGTGTGAGCATATGGGCCAATACATTTGCCCAGAAAATTGCACAATCTGCTTAATGTGTTTGAAACGCAGCCCAGGGATAAACGAGGTGCTATTGAATTAAAATATCATAAACAAATTCCGAGACACTCAAGGGAGCTTCATTTTTCAATATAACATATCCCACGAATACATATTTAAACCATCAGTGTTGTTGTTTTTTCTCACAATAGCCTTTACTTTACACTAACATATACTTTACCTATACTTGTAAAGATCAGACCAAATCACATTTTGCTTAGGGAAAACTCTCCAGGAGAGAACTCTCCATGAGATCAAGACTGTTGCTGGAAAACATTTTGACACCTCTGCTTGACCCCCTGAAGTCAATATCACCGGTGTTGGCCTCGTTACTCCAAAAAAAAGTAACGAATTACTCTTTCATCGTTACGTATTTCAAAAGAAACATCATTGGGCTGCTTATTTCTCCGTGGGAACAGCAATTCTAAACATTTCCGTTACACCCCCAAAACCGACGACTGCATCCTCTCTTACCTTCTAAAATCGGCTTAACTCCGTTACCTCCGATGGTGTCTAGCTTTGATGTCCAGCGTTCTTGTGTACATTTTGCCCGATGAAATCCAAGTGAAAGTACCCCCACTTTTCTTCCATGTCTCATTTCAACTAGCTCACAACTAATTACGAGGGGAAATAATATGGGTAGGGTGGAATATAGTTTTTGGACAATTCAACTTCAGTGTGTTTGCAAAAGTACTAACACCTTTTTCACTTGTAAAGGTAATTCTGAAATTTAAGTAGCAATTTGTTACATAGCGGTAAAAGCAAAAGTATTACTGTAACGCGTTACTGAGGCCCCGCGGTACCCAGAGAGGGAAGACAGCGCTGCCGGGCCCCTCTGATGGGTCACCGAGCATTAAGACGCAGTCACGTCGATGATGGTTAATTTACTAATATGCGACACGTCTGCTTGACAGAAGGCTTCAGGCCAGACGTTCCTCTCATGGCTTGGGTCTCTCTGCTGGTCAGTTTAGGCGGAGTGGATTAAGCAGATGTTATAATTTATCTTATGCATGCATGCAATTTTTTTATTTTAGATATTTTTTTTTTTATATTTTCTGGCAACATTTAAAAATGACTTCTTTTTACACCATATCTTCTTTATGATTTGAGGGCGAGGAGAGAGGACTAACAGTTTTATAACAACACCTTTAATTGCCAGCTGCAAGTTACACTCCGTTTTCCGTTAGCCTCCACACTTTTCTCATTTCTACTTACTGCTGATGAACCTGCTATATCTTGGCTCTAGAGTCTCTTCTGAATGTACTTACATTTAGTGAACATCACTGAGAGTCAGGAATGTACCTTTGTCCCAGTCTCTTTATATTTCTTTCTTAAACTTGAATGAAGATTCTTCCCCTTATTTTAGCTTACAAGACATTCTGCATTCTGACTTCCATACATGCTTTCAAGTTGATGGGCCTGTTATTTTTAGGATGTTTTCGCAATTAATTATTACTCCATGCACCATATTAAATGACCGCTATGAATTAGGAATGAAAGTGTGTGTATGCTTTGGGAATGATGGGTCAGGAGTGAAGAGGGAAGTTTGCATTTTATTAGTTCTTATTTTCTCCTTCACAGTGTGTGTGTGTGTGTGTGTGTGTGTGTGTGTGTGTGCATTGTGCACTGTTTGACATAACCAGTCCTGGCAGATACATTAGAACCCTGTGTGGAAAATGACTATCAGTTCAGGTAATTAAAGCAATTAAGATACACAAACAATCTATACATGCAGCACATGCATATCTCTCTCTCTCTCTCTCTCTCTCTCTCTCTCTCTCTCTCTCTCTCTCTCTCCCCCTCTCTCTCTCTCCCTCTCTCTCACACAGACACACACACACACTATATCAAAGTGCTTGAGATTTTTCTGCAAAAATGTTACCATCACAACCATCCAACAGCAGTTGGACTGAAACATTGAAATGGGTGAGGGGGTGTTAACATTCCACCATTGACCACTTTTGTTTGTCATGAAAACCACAAACCTCACATCCTCAAATATTCACATTCTGGCAATATGAATGTTATCTCTTGTCTTAAGCAGACTATCTATATGAGACGCAGAACAGTAAGTACCAAAAACAAATCCATACCAAGTGTATTTAGATGCTAGAGAATAGCATGAGCCTGGTGCCCATTTGAAACATATATAGCACCATAACACAAACTTTGTGTCGCAGAAGTTCACTCAGTTGTGTCGAAGTCAAACAAAAAAGGCAAAGATGATTTTCAATATCAGAGGCAATATCCTCCTTAAAATTTCAACGTATGTTCTGACTCCCACGATAATTTTTCACGGATTTTATGAGAAAAGTCTGGGGTCTGCAATGTTAATCAAAAGTGAAAACGAGTGAAAGAAGAAAAGGGAGTTGGGTAGAGAGAAGGGTCAAACACCACTGAGCCTTTAGATGGCCATGCTGAGGAGGTGAGGCACCTTTGAAGTTCAGGAAGTAAAAGGCTGGGTGTTTTTTTTCACTTTCTTCACCCTCCGCTTTCTTCTGGTAGACGGAGGGTGTACAGCCAGGCAGGATCCCTCAGAAGTTTGCTCATGTACCCAGCTTGGGCTTTGAAATCTTCAGCCATTTCAAGGTTTTTGGCAAGGGGCTGAATTCTTTCTGCACTTTTCAAGTCTTCTCTCTAAGATAAGCTGAATTTATATTGCCATATAACCTAACAACAGTTGCCATCTCAGGCCTTATCCTGTTTGAGTTTGACTCACGCTAGAGAAAGTTCATCAAAACGATGCAGTAGATTTGGTTTGCTGTGTGTTGAGATATACACATTGTTGCTATGGGGATGTGCAACAGGCACATCAGAAAATTAACAAAAAAGTTTTAGGTTTTCTGTGATGGAAATAGCAATTAAATATTAATTTGATCATTTGATTAATAAAGTGTTTGATTTCATTTCCGATTTAATATGAAGGAACTGTTTAATGTAGTTTTACACTTGTAGATTATCAGCCTGACACGTATTTGAATTAACAATTTGAATATTTTTGCCAGCTTCAAATAAACATATGATTTGAAACCTGTATGCAAAGAGAATTGATAATGCACAAATCACTTGTACTTCCTTGGTGACCGACTGTGTTCTGGGAAGGAGCTAAGACTGAGTAAGTTCTGATCTCCTCTCAGAAAAAGAATGCTGAGCTTCACTTCAGACTGAGGAATCATGCTCATCTGCTCTCTCTGGTCCAGTGAGTGCAACATCAGTATCAGTCTGATGTCTGGTAGTTTTTGAGAATGGAAATTATTCTTTGATTTGTTTCCCCAGATTAGTAAATGCAGTAAATGCATTTGAGGGAAGCAGAACTCTAACAGCAAAATTAAATGCTTTCAAAAAGTACTATGAAATGACTAATAGCACTTAATTAAACCAAGTGATGATACTTTTTCAAAGAATAGTAGGTACTAACATAAGTTTTGGTCAACAAAATTAACACTTTTACAAACTGGTTACTCTATATTTTACAGACATTGAATGATGAACTATAGGTAAGGATTTTTTTTTCCAAAATAGAAAATATCGCATTTTGGAAATTAACTTTTCACATCCCAAAGCAAATCAAATCAGCTGTTTTATCTCCTGCGTCTAGCCAGTGGTATTCTGACAAAGTGATGTTAGATATGCAATACTGAATACATTTGAGAATACCAGTTTTGATACCAAGCAACCTGCATGCGGGCAGATCAATACATCTGTGGTCCTGCTGCAAGATGCAAGATGCCAACGATGTTCAGAAATGTTGCATGTTCATGTTGCTCCCTCTTGCGCTCTCTCTCTCTCTCTCCCCCTCTCTCTCTCCCCCCCCCTCTCTCTCTCTCTCTCTCTCTCTCTCCCCCTCTCTCTCTCCCCCCCCCCCTCTCTCTCTCTCTCTCTCTCCCCCTCTCTCTCTGAAAGCAGAAGTAGAACTATTTCAAACTTTTGACAGAATGACTTGTCACTTCCTGTTCAGCTGTTTGTGTGTGCATATGCAGCTTTTCGCGGAAAACCTCTAGTGCCAATATTTTAAGATTAAACAAGTGCTTCCTCTTACAGTGTCATTAATCCTATCTGCTTCTATGCCCAGAGATAGCTGAGTGGTAAAGTCCACAGCTTCTACCTCCACTGTCATCAGATCAACTCTTGCTGCACTTTCTCTCTTGTCAGTGGCTCAGTGTAGACCTCTTGTGTGTGTTTGAGTCAATTAATAGAAACACATCTACATCAAGTCTACTTTCCTCACTCTAGAGTTTATCAGACTCTCCGTGAGGTCTGAGGTATGAAATCAATCTGGTGGTATCCTGTGACACTTTCGTATCGGATGAACTGATGTACTCCAAAATGTTGATCTCAACATAGATATGCACTCTAATGCCTGACAATAAGTCAATACAAAAGTGACAATGCCTGTGTTAAACAGTGTTAAAGTGTGCTTGTGTCCAGTAGCAGCTGTAGACTGGCATGTTTTCATCGCAGATGATCAAGCGAACGCACGGTGACAAAAACTGGACCTGAACTCCTGTCCGGATGAATCAGTGGGTGCGTTCAAGTAGAAAAGTCCTCTCCCCGGTGAATATCTAGTCACTCTGCTCTTAGGCTTCTGCTTCACATCCCCAGGACAACCCTGCCCTTCCCCCCTCCTCTATCCACCTTCTTCCCCTTCCCTTTCCCTTTCTCTAACCTCTTTTTCCCCCCTCGCGGTTTCCCCTCCTGTGCCCTCTGCCTACACACATCCCCCCCCTCCCCCCCCCTCCCCCTCCATGCCCACAGTTTATTTTGATTTCTAAATGTCACCACCATTTGTACTCTCTCTGAATTACTGGCTGGCTCACTACACTCATCTGTTTCCATGGCATTTTGTCTGACAGAGTAGCAAACTACAGTTATGAATAGTCACATTGAAGTCACCTGGGTTAGGCAGACGGGGCAGTAGCCGTGTCACTGTAGCCCTTTGTCATTACTGTCAGGTTTCCTGTTTATCAGAGTGGCTGGTTGGATTAGTGTGGCTAGTAGTTGAAGAGTTGTGGGTTTGATTTCTGGTAGATACTATCCCCAGTATTTGACAAAGTGCCCCTGACCAAGGGCACCTAACCCAATCTGCTCCCAGGATGGGCAGAAACATTATAGAAAATATTGTGCAACACTCAGAGTTGTGTCATGCGTCCTTGTGGTTGTAGCTGTCCCCGTACAGATAAATCATCCGTATACTTTCAGTCGTAGACAGAAAGTAGTCTTTTCCCTACCACTGCCACCACACTGCCAATAACTGCACGGCATCATGTCTTCTGTGTTTTTCAACCCACTGCCTGTACTCTGAATAAAATGCGTACGAACCACCCCCACATGCAAATACACCTCTGTGTTGTGTTTTCTTTGGTTTCCCCCCTGACAAGTTCTGATTTCCTATAAAAGGCTCCAGTTTAAGTGAGCCTGACAATATCACTGGAGATGAAAAATGGCAACTGTCTACTTTCTAGATTTCTCTCATGTAGCGTAGGAGGACAGCCAGCGATCCATTCATATGCTGAAGTGCCTGCTGCCACTAGTTTCTGTTTTCAGTTGTATTAAATACTGACATGGAAGATGAAACCTTACACCTGTTCTGTGCAAGCCACTAAAGAGCTGCTGTAATGATTGTGTTTCACTAAGAACCAAGATTGATTGTTATACCGGACTCGTCATGTAGCCAGAAAGACCCAATTGGGACCATCCATGGCATGGTTTTGTCTTACCAGTCAAGGGTAAGGAGATCATGCGTGCTTAGTCCCAAAGCACAGCAAGAGACTTCATTCAAAGACGTAATCCAGACTTTATTTGACCATGCGTATTTTTGGTTTACTCACATATGTTCTTGAAGAGTCTTGGACAAAATGTATGCTCTTTGAAGCTTTCTGAACTTAACTCAAAATACTAAGTTACACACACTTACAAATGCACACAAACATTTTACAGAGTCAAAATATATCTAAAATATTAAAATCCATCTAAAAGTCATGTTTTGCTGTCGCGTACTATCAGTGTCGGTTTCAAAAGACCAGAAAATAAATTCAAGAGGGGAAAAAATGTCTTTAATCTAATAAATAACAATGTAAACAAAGACAGTAGTGGTGTGACAGTGTTTAAAAATGGGGCACCATACTATAATTTTGTACTGGGCATTTAACACTATAGTGGTCTACATATATGAATGTCATGCCACCGTGGGGTTTTGTAGAAATAAACTAATGCATTATAACAGAATGTGATATGTATGTGACTGACTTCATGTGTATAGTGTTTTCATTGTGTTGTAGAATTGAACGTGCTTAATAGTTGTAACACACGCATGTATACAGACTTATGCAAACACACACACACACACACACACACACACACACACACGACAAGCCCTCCAGAGCAGATGTCTCACCGGCACACTAATAGTGGCCTCAAACGATGTCTCTCTTTACACACCTCACTTGCTTTTACACCACTAAATGACCAAACACCTTAGGGACACTGAACTTAAATGAGCTGAATTTGCACGTCATGCAGTGTGGAGAAGGTAACTGTTGATGTATCTTACTGAGTCAGACAGGACGGTCAATACCTGGACCAGGACAGGAGTCATGTACCTGGAATTGAAATAGTACAATTTTTAACAATTGTTTATGACTAAACACATTCTTATTTACAGCAGAGTAGACAGGGAGGGTAACTCATGATGGACATATCAATACACAATAGATATTACTGTATGCATTAAATAAATGATCTTGAATTTGTATCTAATAAATTGTGTTTAGCCTGTGCACTAATATAATTAAAGTGATCTCTGGTGTAGAACAGTACATTTGTATTGTTGTAGTGCAGCTTTAAGAAAAAGAGCTTCCATACTTCTGAACCCTTTTAATGCAGGTGTGTTGGAGTGAAGCATTTATGATTAAACAGTAACACACACACACACACACACACACACACTGCTCGCAATATGATACTGAAACACAAAGTGTGGGGGATTCCTTTCACGTTTTATTTTAACCGTAACAGAAAGAAAAGCTGAGATTTTTTTAGAATTAATTTTTCCATCGTAATGATGGAATTTTTTTTCTAGTTTATTTGCAAGTTAAAGTCATTTAGAATGAATATTTAATCAAATTTCAACTTTTATTTATCGAGATAAAACTACCGTGTTTTATTCTTTGTGAAATACACAAAATTGATCATATCAGTTTCATATTATTTGACTGATTGAAGCACATGTATACTACTTACACATAAGAGTAGATTTTAATTGACTCCATAGATTATTACATTTTTTATAAAAATGTCAGTTGAGGAAGTGACAACTGTTTCCTGTTCATCTTTAACTCTAATTGATAACATGGTATAATTAATTAATGTATTTTTCAACTAATAACATTTCCACCATTTTATAGGAATAACATTTCAACTTGGAGGAATACATTAACAGCAATAAAAATACAATAATAAAGATAATAATAATTATAATGAAGAATGAATTAAAACTCAAAGAATGAAGAACAGAAACAAAAAAACAGAAACTGTGCTTCCTTATATGTAAACTAAACTTAGTGAGTCACCTCCTGTGGCTCTTTAATGTAATTTGTTATGGTAGTGACGATCGTTAACGTCCAAAACGCTAGCTAGCTCATGGCTAGATGCTCCTTCTATAAAACATACTATGTTGGCCTAAAATCTAAAGTATTTATAAAATATGAAGAAATAAATGTTCGGTAATGACACCTGTCAATGTCACACATTGATTTTTAGACATTTACAGTGCAATTACTTCTATGTTACTTTTAACATCATGTGTGGCTATGATGGACAATGATGCAGTATGGTTTCCTGGGTGCAATTAGGGGTGTGGCTAAAATCAGGCTCATTTTGAAGACTCAAAAAGTGAACATTACACTAGTGACATGAAAATTTGAAACAAATGATCCAATTTAAAAATCCACAAAATAGAACAGAATTTCATTTAAAAGATATCAAGATCTTACCTTGAGGTGGAGACGGCCACCTTCCAACATAAAGTGACATGTAAACAGTGATTTTTTTTATATATAACTTTATCTCATACAAAGCCTGTCATCTGATTAGATCTCTACATTTCCTGTTTAAAATTGGTGGAGACTAGAACCACCCATATCTCCTCAGGTACTATTAGGCAGTGTAAAACAGCTGGGCCTAATGTCAAGCATGCTGTCCTGATATATTAACACCAAATACACTCTGGTGACCTCGCATAGACCCAATGTGCAGTGCAATCATATACAAGTGCATGTTGTGTCATAGTGTGAATCAATATAAGGTATATGTCCAGTTGAGAAAGGGCAGGAGGTTATGGCTGTTGGTGTTATGGATCCGTCTCCATTCCTTCATTCTTTCGTTCATTCATTAATTTGTTTGTTCATTTGTCCGTCCATCCATCCATCACACACAATATCTCAGACACCATCATCAGATATTGATGAAACTTGAATGATGCATCTTCACTGATTGGCCCAGAGGGCGACTGTCATTTGTGGGGGACAACATATTTACTGTTACCTTGTATAATGTAGAGGGTTTATAGAGGAGGGGGAACTACTCAGCTGGGTACTGGTTGGTAATCTTGGGGCACTGAGTGCTTTTCTGCCCATGCTACACGCTTGTGCACTTTGAATGTGTGTAGTATGTAAGTGTGGAGTGTGTCTGTTTGTGTGTGTGTGTGTGTGTGTGTGTGTGTGTGTGTGTCTTGACGCCTACGCGTGCACGTGTGTACATGGGTGTCCATGTCGTATGTGTGTGTGTTTGTGTGTGCCTTTTTCTCTGCGTTTGCCCCAACTTTCCCTTGCTTTCCCTGGACTGCACCGCCTGGGGACACCCTGACCTCCCGGTTACCTCATCTCAGTGACGGCCTCTGTGATCAAAATCACTTCAGCATCTAAAGCTGCAGCCACCAGGCGCGGCCTTTGGGACATCTTTTATTAACAGCTACATTAAATATTCACCTATACCCCCTCACACACACCTCCCCACACTCTGCTCCTTCAGCTGGTGAACCAAAGACCAACAGAAATACAGTTGTATGGTCCAGGAGGGATCAACCCCCTGCCCCACTTGCCTTATTGTCTTTCAGAACATCTTCATTCATTTTTACATTAAATACTATATTTAACATCATTTTCACAGATTTCTTCTTCAAAACGACAAGATAGCAACAGATAAAGATGCAACCTGTGTAAAAACCACACCCTTCCCTTCTGCTATATGTCCATTCTTGTCTTTGAAGCCCTGCCCCACAGTTGGATGGGGGAAGGGAGGAAGGACTCCCTCTCCACCTGGCTCCCTCCCTACTGTTTTTGACAAGGGTGACTGCTGAAGAGTGCCATTCGTAGTACAAATGGAGACAAACGATACAAACAGAGCTAGTGACTTTAAATGAGAATGTTGCGATGAACGTGTCAGATTGGGAAATGTTCTCCTGAAAGAGCAGTCAACGGGTAAATTGCACTTGTTAGTGACACCTTCTTTTTTTTCAGCAGAGACCGGTTTTGAGGTTAGGTTTTCTATTTTTAATACCGTGGATCACTTTGCCCTTACAATCCACATTAATCTAGTCCCTTTCATCCTTCCTAGTGTTTCAAGAAATAAATAAAATGCAAGCAGAAAACCACGTTCATTAAAAATAGTTTATGTTGGGATCATACTGCACAATATGTAAGCTTGATAAGCAAGATATGCTTTTGATAGTAAAGCCATGAATATGCTTTATATTCCAAAAAACCTTTTTAAATTTGTCAAATAGTGGAAGGAGAAAGTCTTCTTCTACCCAGTTTGTTCATATTGTTATTATTATTGTCAGTATTTCTCATTAAAACCAGTTGTAGCACTTCCCCCCATGTCAAAAGTGCATGGTGAAGAAAAACTTGTCCAAAGATGTTTCTCCTCTCATTTCCTCCAAGATAAATAGCTCTCTATATATATATATATATATATATATATATATAAAACAAAAATCCCCTTTAGAAACTTTAAAAAAATTTCAGAATCGAAATTTGACGATTTACTGGTTTCCCCTCTGTGTCTGTCTAGGAGGATGTTCCCCTTTCTGAGCTTCAACATCAGCGTCCTGGATCCATCTGCCCACTATAACGTCTATGTGGATGTGGTTCTGGCAGACCAGCACCACTGGAGGTACCAGGGAGGCAAGTGGGTCCAGTGTGGCAAAGCAGAGGGCAACATGCCAGGTACGCTCAGAAACCCATGATACACACATGATAAAACAAATATCCCACGATAGTTCATCATGTTCTGTGTATCTCTGTATTGCTGCTGATCTGACAACACAATACACATACTGACTCCATCCTTGTATTAATAATCCACTGAGACATGGGCCTTCTTTTGTTAATATTGTTTCTGGTTCTTATAAGATTTCTTTCACGTGGCAAATATTAGTTCTAACCCTTCTTTAATGTCCCCTTCTTTAAGTCAGTCTCTTGCATTTTGCCACACGTGCATCTCCTACTGAGCGAGATCAGCTGGAGTGTCAACTTTCCTCTAACACCTCAGTATTTATAACCACACTTCTAAATTCACGGGACATGGATTCAGTTTTTACTCCTGCTTACATTCAATGCCTCTCACTCCCTGGGTTTGTCTCCCTGCAGTCCCATTAGTTTTTCTGTTCACGCGATCTAAATCGTCGACCAAGAAGGCTTTCTGTGTCTGAATGATGGTGTACTAACCACAGTCACAAAAATGGGTGAAACTCTAGGCTTCGGTGTTGTGACACTTGTGTCAGGTGTTGCAGCAAGGTGACTGCTGACGTGCGATGGTGGAAGCTGTGGTAAAACAACTTTAGTGATTGATTTAATGTCGTATTTATGTGGTACGCTCATATAAGGTTAAGAGGTCGTTGCGGTTATGCTGTGAACAATAGTGTTGATAAGTGAATATCCTAGAAGCATCGATTTCAGAGGGGATGAAAGGAAATCACAGCCTCCTTGGTAGCAGGAACTCTTAAATACGTCCTTCATATGACTTATATATTTTAGATCAAATGTGATGGAAAAGTAGAATTTACTCGCTATTGCTCATATGAAGTTGAATCAAATTGCCCACCTCCTAGAAGTTATTTATGGCTATGACATAGCAAGGGTGATAACTGTGATCTACTGTCCATAGTAAGTCTTGCACTGTGCCTTTACATTGTATGTTATCACCTGTAATCCTGGTACCATGTGTGTCAATATGCATCATGAAACTTCAGTTGTAGAAACATTTGTACCTATTTGTTTTATCTACTTGGTGATTAAAGTGATTTTGATTTGTCCATATTTAACAAGGGGGTGGTAGTCAGGAACATTTTTATTTTCTCTCTTATTTTCCAGAGACCAGGGAGAGTGATTTGATAAAGGGTGTTAACATGGGGGATCCCAGTCTATTTGTTTAAGTGTGAATTATAAAGCTTTTCATACTTTTGCTGTATGGGATGTGGAATACCTCCTCAATAATACCTCAGCTATCTCATATCACTCCGAGCTCATGATCTGCTTCTTCTACCCTCAGGGAACAGGATGTACATGCACCCCGACTCACCCAACACAGGCGCTCACTGGATGAGACAAGAAGTGTCATTTGGCAAGCTCAAGCTCACCAACAACAAGGGCAGTACCAACAACGTGGCACAGGTACTGCCCTTTTCCTGCTCTCTGTCTTCTCCTCCCTGTCTCTAATACCGCTATCTCAGTATGTCTCCTCCTACAATTGTGCTGCAGAACGTTTAAACTGTTGAAACTGATCTGTACCAGTTAATTGTAATTATATGTATTTTAAGTGCATGAATTTTTGCATTTGCTGTTTTTTCTTCTTTTTCCCATACAAATATCGAACTAAATTAAGCTCAACTATTTTCAACATTTTTGTATTTTATGCATAGAATGGTAAACTTTTATTTTTCCTTTTTTTCCTTTTTCAGTATTTTAACAAGAAAATAATTTATCAGGCATTTATCACGAAGATTACAAACGTAATAATAACCATGTACATTAGAAATAGATTTTTTCAGATTCCATAAATCATCTCGTGACCCCCCTCAAATGTACCTAGATGGGTATGATACTTTGAGTCATGTTGTAGACACATGCTTGGTCAAAATGTCTTTATCTGTCCCTGTTTGACTTGATAACTCTCCTGCCTCGTGTCTCCCTCCAGATGATAGTGCTCCAGTCGCTCCATAAGTACCAGCCTCGTCTCCACATAGTGGAGGTGAAGGAGGACGGCTCTGAGGACCCCTTCCTCTCAGCCAAGGCCCAGACCTTCGTCTTCCCCGAGACTCAGTTCATCGCTGTCACCGCCTATCAGAACGCAGATGTGAGTCACCCAGGGACATAAATATACAAACTTTTTTATATGTTTTTTTCCTTATAAAATCATATTCAGTCTCCAGTAACTAAGAAGGAAAAAGTCTGTTAAAATATAAATTATGGTTTGAAGTCTCAGTTCACCAGTTTCTGTATGTTTGTCAGGTGAGACGTTTCCATCAATATTCTTTGTAAGCCACAAATATTGAGAACCACTGAGTTTGGCACGAGGTCAAAACACGTAATGGCACCTCAAAAGCTTAAAACTTCAGTTAAAGTTTCTATAACACCGTCACAGTAAGGTGATATAATCAATGATTTACGCCAGAGCTCTGTTTATAGAGGCTTTGACTTATGCATGTTAGCATCATAAATTCAGTATTAACCGCCTATAGCTGGCTTCAACACGGAGTCATCTCACCTTACCTGACCCCCATAGCTCACTGGATGAGATGAGTTACTCCTCTCCAGCATGTGCTGTATATATTTAACACCTGTTTAAATACATTGTGTAATACACCAAAGAGTTACTGTACACCGAGCCTGGATACACTAGCCCTGTTTTGTAAGGATACACTAGCCCTGTTTTGTAGGTTTGTCACCAGATATAGAAGTGCACCCACACCCAGGTTCCAGAGATGAACTCTTTCCCACGATGGGAAAACAAATTGCATGTTATCCTCATTAATTATTACGGTGACCTCTCTCTCTCTCTCTCTCTCTCTCTCTCTCTCTCTCGTTTCCTCTCTTACTCGGTTACTCACTCCCCCTCTCTTTTTCCTATGCCTAAATTCTCTCTCTCTCTCTCTCTCTCTCTCTCTCTCTCTCTCTCTCTCTCTCTCTCTCTCTCTCTCATGCCTTTCCTGTCCTTGCCCTCTTGCTATTCCTTACACAGATCACTCAGCTGAAAATAGACCATAACCCCTTCGCTAAAGGTTTCCGCGACAATTACGACACGTAAGTAAGCCAGAAATAACTGTATTAATAAAGAAAAAACTAAATCCCAAGAACGTGCCGCTGTTTAAAGCCTGCAGTAGGTCTACATAAATGCTGGATCCTAATAATATATCACCCTTTTAATATTGTAAATAAGCTGTTATTGTGATATTATTACTGCTCTAGAGTGCTGCTCTGAGAGGGTGTGAGGGGCTGCTGGATGTTCGATAGATGGTTTGAGGTTTGGGCAGGAAATAACACCTTCTTCTTTTTCTTCTTCTTCTCACACTCCTCGCCTCCCCTGCCTCCTCCCCTTTTCACCCCTCCTCCCTCCTGCCTAGGGTGTACGCTCTCCCTGACTCTGATCGCCTCACCCCCTCCCCTACGGAGAGCCAGCAGCTGCTGCCCGGGACTTGCTACCCCCAAAGCTACCTTTCTGAGCAGTACATGAGCCCTCTGTCCCAGAGCCGCTTCTATAGCCGTGAGTCCATCAGCATGGGCCAGCAGCCCAAGGATCCATCCTCCAGCCCCGGTCCTCACAGCCGCTGGTACCTGTCCCCCCAGCAGACCGTGGCTGCCAACCGGCTCGACTTCACTTCCTCCTATGAGGGGGACTTCTCCAGCAATGGCTTCTACAAGCCCTTCCCCCTGCAAACGTCAGCCCACCACCACGCCCTTGGCTACTACCAGGACCATCCCTTCGCCTCCACCAGTGTGTCTGTATCAGGGGCCTCATCAGCGGGCTGGAGTACCAGCCGGCCCTCCCCTCAGTTCCTCAGTCACCCCAGTAAGCCTGGCCCCACGCTGGGCTGGTTCAGGCCCATGTCTTCCTCCTCCTCCTCCTCCTCTTCTTCCACGTCACCTGGCAACCCCAGGCTTCACCCCCCTTCCCTCCTAGAGTCACTCCGGCCAGCCCTGCTGCAGGACAAGTCCAAAGAGACTGGGGTGGTCGTGGGAGAGGACCCCTGGCTTGAACCCCCCTCCGTCAAATCAGTGGACTCAGCCGACTCGGGCCTGTTCGAGGGAGGAGTGGGGGAGAACAAGAAGAGGAGGGTGTCGCCCTACACATCCAGCACTGAGAACTCCCCGCCCACACGCAGTGGGGAAGTCTGTGAGAAGGACAACAACAGTGATGCAGGCTACTATGGCTTTTACACCCACTGAAGACCTCACACCTCACCATTGCCGCAGCCACAATCTTTCCCAGTGTCTTCTCACCTCCCACCTTGTGCCAAGGTGTCTCCCTCATGGCCACGTGTATCTGCCTGTCCAGTAAGGTCATGTTAAAGGGCTGGAGCAGCCTCCCACTGGCTGCAGACAAAGAGCCAGGGCCACATGACATGAACTTGGTACCTCAACTACTTTCACACCACCATAGCACGCAGAGTGTGGCGAGCCTATCTATAAAGTCCCTTCTCAAAGTGTCAGTTGATCAAAGGAGGAAGTTTGAAGGTTACTGTCAAAGTTAGTGGTGAACAAGTTGATGTGACTGGCCAACGACACTGCCCTAGAGACACATAAACACCAAGCAGACATTCAGACCTGTGACTTAAGCCTTTGAAACATCTGGAGATTAGAAAAAAACTATCTGCATATCTGCTTGCTGACAGACGCCTGCGGGGATTGTCTGTTCTGTCTGCATCAAAATCTCTCTCTCTCTCTCGCTCTCTCTCTGTCTTTCTCTCTCTCCCCATCTCTTTCTGTCTCTCTCTCCATCTGTCTCTCTCTCTCTCTCTCTCTGTCTCTCTCCGGGTCTCTCTTTCTCATCCTTCTCACCCCCAGCCATGCACACACACACACTCACCAGTTACAATTACAATATGCTCACATTCATTTCCCCTGATTTTGAGGAGGTTACAGCCCAGATTTCAAGCGAATAGCATTTAAATGCAAGTCACTCCTCTCTGATCCCAGTGCAGCTCCCACTAGTGGCAGCAGAAGAGAATTGCAAGCTGACAGCAATGACACCGCAGAGGCCAGAGCCTGGAATTACTGTAGAGGTTAAGGGAGCTTAGCAAACACATGGTCTGAAGCTAATCTCCCTCAACCCTGCTAGGACAGCCTTTCTCGTGGGTGTGTGTGTGCGTGTGCGTGTGCGTGTGTGTGTGTGTGTGTGTGTGTGTGTGTGTGTTGCTGTAAATCAACAGCCTTAGCAGAAATAGCAAGTCCTTACAATTAAATGCAATACACACAATGGTTTGTATCCATAACGTTTCTATGAAATACTGATCTATGATCACATTTTAAACATGGGAAACATTGCAGGGTGCTGTTAGGACCAGTGACAGACCTACTGAACTACAGGGCCTGGCACTGGCTGTTTGCTTTACAGGGTGAAAATGGCATCATTACGTCAAAGGCCCAGCCCCCTGCAATAATCAATCAATGTGAAAACGCCCTTGTCACCACATACAAATAAAGACCGCAATCAATAACAGCATTAAAACACGGCCCACGTAGACGACACACATACACACCGCCCATAGTGCATTAACAGAAGCTCAGTACAGTAGAGTACAAACTAAACACCTATGTTGACAACATTGTAGTATTCAGGTGTAGTGAATCAGATGCTCATCTAATTTGACCTCCCCTTCAATCTGGGTCAAGCTTCCCACTGTGAGCACTAAAACATCTCCTAAGATAGAAAGATATTGCATTAGCCCTTCAGTGCACTTGGGAATCATCAAGGCAAGTACGCATCAACCATTTGAGAGATCCCCCCCATCCTGCATCCATTCTGTGTTAGTGCAAGACAAGGTGGGGTTGCAGTGCCGTTGTAGAAGCCCCCCCTCCCCATCCCGCATCTATCTTGTATTGGTGCTGCAGGTTTGCCAAACAACTCCTGTAGGAACGGTGCGGCGGAAGTACAGCAAGCGTGTAAAAAGTGGGTCATTCAGGATGGCTACATCTGTAGGTAAACCGACAAGGCACTGTCACCCCCAGACCAAGTTACCCAGGAAGCACAAAGTGACCAGACAGACACTCTGAATTTCCCCCCTGGTCTTTGGGCCTATCATGTGGTGACAGCGGCTGTGGTGACAGAGATGAAGAGTGAGGCTCCAGTCGCCGCTGATCAGAGCCCCGCTCCTCAGTCCTCGCCAGGTGTGCTAATGGCCTCAGACAACACTGGAGGCGACGGACAGCCACTCGGTGCTCGGTGCAGAGCAGGGTCAGTTCAGCTTTCCAAGGGTGAATTGGAATTCATTGACTTGTGCAATTTCAATTAGGTGTAAAGTTGTTGTTTTTTAATTATTGAAACTTGAACAAAATCTGATTCAATTACAAAAGAGCTGAACACAGTCCCCTAACCTTGGAGGACAGCAGGCTGCCCGCGGTCTCCAAACTGCTACTGGGATGGTTTTGTATATACTATGCTCTGATTTTAAAAGCTGTATCTAGGACAGTGAGCTCAATCAGACAACACACGCTCCACAATCAGAACTTAATGAATGACAAATGACAAATAAAACACACTGGGAAAGTGATCAAAGCACACATCAACTTGCTGCCAGCCAAGACTTTAAATTAAAAGTGTATAAATGATGCCAGCAAATAACTGCTTGATAACATTTGCCTTATCAAGGTCGTTTTCTATTGTGATTACATGTTAATGCTCTCAGCAGAACAACATTTTAACCCTTTTTTCCAAGCTAAATTGAATTTACACAAGCTGATGAGTTGCTTTGTCACCATGAGAAGTGGACGCAATGTTATTTTAAGGGAGGGAGAGTGATTTACTATGCTATGTGATTTACACTGGAGCTACTGGATGTGAAAGACAATCATCACCATGTTGCAGAGCAGCGCATGTATCTGGGAACATGCAGATGAAAATCCTCCCTTGTGCAGCACTTGGCAAAATTGTCTTAACATTGATGTCGATGTAAAAAAGGACATATACTGTATGACAGTCAAGACCTTTACCTGAAAAGTTAAAGGACAAAGTTAAATGTTCTTGTAATGAAGTGTTAATCTTATGCTGAAAACAGAATGGATATATTGTATGGTCAACTCATGAGAAAATATGTACATTGCTTGTGTAAGACTTCCAAAAAAACATTTATTTTTAGCATTTGATTTTTATGTTGAGATCTGCCAGAACACAGACACAATGATTCTTAATATACCTTCACCAAGGGGTACAGTGGACATGTTTTTTAAGTGCAATTAAGAGAAATGTTAATTGGTTTCTAATTTATGATGATGGTATTGCAAAAGCCATGAGAACAATATTTTGTTTGACCATTTTCCTCTGGAAGATGTCAATGTTTTGCTTTATGTGTTGTGTTACACCGTCAGTATCTGCAGGAGCACGAGTGCACGATATCACATCTAAGAGCAGCAGAGAATTTGTTCAGACACCTCAGGAATGACCCCTGCTGGATATCTCAGCTATTACAATCAACTCGACAATTTGAGCCATGACAATCCACATACCAAACCCCTTCCCTGATGCTATGCCCCACCGATTCCTCCAAGTCCTTGTTTCCCTTGGACACTAACTTTCCCCAGTAAGAATGAGGCTGTGTATTCAAACTGCATTGCCACAGATTTTAGTGTCTAACAGTTTAGAGATGCAAAGAAATACAAAGAGAGAAGTTCGGAAGGGAGACCGGGCTGGTCAAGCAACAAGCATGTTCATTTTTTTGTGTTCTGTGTGCACTGTTTATCTCAAGGGGCCCAGAAGGCGCCCCTTGAACTTTTCAATAAAAGTTTTATAAGTCTGCTCTCGTTCAGAGGAAAGAAAGGGACTTGGTTGATGATTCAGGATATGCAGTAAAGTAATGCAAAATATTGTATCAAATAAGAATACTTGTGTTTGATTTGTTGTATTGCAATGAATACACAAATAGCAAGATGTTTGAAGGGGAATTATTTATTAAAGGTGGCATACTTGTGTATTGTACTGTTGTTTTTTTATTAATTAATTAAAGCTTAATCATCTTAAATCTGACGGTTTGGTTTGATATATTATTTTTGTCAAGTTCAGGTAGATCTATTGATTGAATGAATGAAGAGTTCCTTTACAAAATGATATACATCCATTTGAGGGGGGGGGGGACCTTACCTGAAGTTCATTTTTCAATATCTCTGAAATGAAGAGGATAGTCTGTAAAAGTGGTATAATTTCTGTACCAATTATTTAGGTTTAAAAGACCTTTCTTTGATACCACAATTTTGTGTTATTAGGTGCCTTTTTTCCAAATCGGGAATATCTCATTTCAGAATAAAGCTCAAACTTTCTCTATCAGTGGTTTCAAGTGCCCATTTTCCTATTTACTGTGCATATACTAGACACATTCATGCTGAGTCTAGTGCAGTTACAAATTCAATTTCACTGAAAAATCATAAAAGATAACCTTGACAGTTTAATGCAGTGAATATATATATGCATCCAACCAGCTGAATAACCCTCTAGTAATGACAAAACACAGAAATATTGACAGCAGGAGGTGCCCCAGTACCGTGAAGTATGAGCACATCATTCTTACTATTGATCAGACCATTTGGCCAAATACTGTCATAAATCCCGTCAATGGGTCGCATCCCCGCACCAAATAACTTTGTAACATAGTTGATAAACATCATCTAAGCATCATCAAATAGCATAGTACTCGGTTCTTGGTATTGTGAAGGCTACAGATGCCAAGTATTTAAGCCTGGTAGAGCCCATTAGTATCGGTGCACCCCTGGATAGTAGCACTGACTACAGGTATAGAGTCAAAAAATAAACACATTATAAAAAGCAAGCTGGAAACTAGCTGAGACAGACAGACATGAAATCAACAAAAGTTGATTTAATGGTTAAATATAGAGAATATAGGAGATCTGGCTAACATGACATTCAAAAGCATTCGGACAGAGCTTTAAGACAGTTTTCAACTTTGGTCATTTCAAGTCCCGGTCAGCAAAGTCTTGACCGCTTCACATGTTCCCTCTCCCATATTCTGAAATTCTCAAAAATTAAAACTATATACATTAAATACATGAAGTAATCTAAAAAAAAATATGTTGAAATGCATTAGAAAAGGTCTTCGCCTGGCATGTGATGCATGCTGGGTAACTTTGCTGTTCACTTTCTAATAGGTGCAGTAGGATTGGAGGAGGGGGGGGCTGAGGGTTCCCATGAGCCAGTCACGGGGTACAGAAGCAGTGACAGGGGACTGAGAGAAGCCAGCACCATCTCCGCTCTGCCGGATTCCCAGAGCAGTTCATCCGTGCTGTCCGAATATCCACCGATGGTGTTCTTTAAATCTGTCTCTTCACCACAGAGTAAGGTTTTCAATGTTAGCAAAGCCTGGGTTCTCTCTGAGCTTCCAGTATGTTCCGTTCGTCAACCACACATCCCTCCCAGAGGAATCTTTGGCTTTCCTGGAGAAGGGGAACAGGAGAGTTTACAAAGTTTAGTATTTTTACTATTTACTGTATGTATATGCACAGGAACATGGTAAGAAAACTTTAAACAGCAAAGTATTCAATAAGACCACAAAACAATCATGTTATCTGAAGAAGGATGATACATTTGCTGAAAAAAATACACAAAACAATATCACAGTTTGTCCTTATTATTCCATCACCAGGATCATCAGGAAGTGAACTCACTTGAAAAAACGTGGAACATGCTCCTCTCCCTTCTTGGACAGCACTTTTCTCCACTCCCTCTGTATTTCCTCTACTTCATCTTTCTTTCTATCGGACTCCTCCACCCTTCCCTCTTCCAGCATTCTATGAAAAGGGGTAGAAGGACGTAATGAGTCAACAAATAAGAACTTTTTAAATGGGGGTATCAATCAAAAATATGGTGGTATCCCTGCACCACTCCAAATCCCATCAGAATTACACTTACCTTTGGTCCGGGCGCAGGCGGCTGTCTGTGGGAGGCAGGAAAGGCTGCAGGTCCGGGGTGGGTTCATTCAGCTCCATGGCGAAAGTGGAGAAGCCATAATACAAGAGGTAATCCTTTGGCTGGGGATCTGTGGGGTGACCGAGGCCTTTGTAGTGAGCTGATGCTTGGCTCCCTTTCTAATCGTTAATGCTGATTAGTATCGTTAGAAACACGGGGGTTTGATCTTCTGATTTCACTTCCCTATAAAATAGAACTTTACCACCACTAAAATAGATCAACCTCAATCTCTAATCAGTCCAACTGCACCAACAAAAAACACACAGGGGGAAACTAAATACAATTTTGCTGATGGGTGTAAAACTCAAGAGCAAACATTGACATTTCTATAGGCCCTTACTCACTTGGCTTCCAGATGCATTTGGGAGTGGGCAGGGTGTCACAGAAGATGCCCTCATGCCAGAGACCTCCAAACCGGTGAATGACACTCCCACTCTGGTCCAGCACCGTGCCCTGCACTTCATTCTTGTTGGTATCTGAACCCCAATAACGAGACTACAACAAAATAAAACCTTGCAGTCAAAGCTATAAGACATGTTGCATGACAAAACACAGCCAAGTCATTGAGTAGTTCAGCTACAAAAAGATTAAACTGTCCTACACTACTAAGCAGCCATACTGGTCGACCTTACATGTACAACAAGGGTCAGACTGGCATGTTGGCTCAATAATGTAACTAGAGTTGTACTCACCTTGACAAAGGTAATCTTACAGGTGCAGACATTGCTATTGAGGTTGTGAATGGTGACCTCTCCATAATGCTCCAGATAGCGCTGCTGACTCAGGACATTATGGATGCAGGTCACTACTTTGTTCCACTCATAGTGGTCTCCATACCTGGAAAGAAAAGATTAGAGAAATTTAAAAAACACTGTCAAGCCTAATCAAAACACCTTAATCATGCATCAGTCATCACATCAAGTACATACAGTCACGCCGCAGACATTTCCAGTCCCAGACCTTGAGACAGCAGCCTTAGGCAAAATATTGACAAACGATAGCCTGATCTTGTCTTGTCTGACAAAGATCCCCGAAACTGAATGTCACTTTACAAGGGCGTGTCAAATGGATAGTGTGTCATGCCTCATTGCTCTCAACTTCGCTTTTCACTTTGAAAAAAAAAATTATGATTTCTAATGGAGAGATCCTTCATCCTTTTGAATAAAACAGGATTTTCAATTATATTTAATGGGTGGTGTCACGCCTGATCTCACAGAGAAGTTGCAGCAAAATTGCAAATACAGATTGCTACGTCTGACAAAATAAAGCTAGATCCTTTACCTTGGAAGAGTGACATTCACCATTCCTGTTGGCATGATCTCCAGTGATTTCCCCCAGAACTTATTTTTCCATCTCTGGTCTGTTTAGGGAATAAAATAGAAACAGATCTTGATGGGAATATAAATGCATGTTCAGTGGCAGCTTAGAAAACATTTCCAATCAAAAGACAGAAGACAAAGAGACACCTTTCATTGCGACCATTAATCAAAGCGCAAAAAGCAGGATTTTAGTTTGACGAGAAAAGAGCCTCACCCTGCCAAAAGGAGAAGTTCTTTGAGTCTGCATGGCAGGCAGAGATGGGGGGATGGTGGCAGACCTGGTATAAAGACAAGGATGGTCAATAAGAGGAGACAAAAACATCTGACCACATTCTCATAAGCGTCGCAGCTGTAAGATCACTTTGTCTAGAACTACACATTGTTACTTTAATTTAAGTCAAGTTTAGTGGTATAGCCCTTAATCACAGTTACAGTCTCAATGGCTTCACAACGCCTACATTATGAAAACAATAAATGAAAAACAAAGAAAAAATGAAACATATTATCAGCTTTCATAGCTTCCACAAATCTGAATAAAGCTATGTACTAAATGGAAACCCAGCCCAGATCCATTTCCAGTTGTGTAGAGTGGACACAGTGAAGTTCATCCGACTGTACCTGCTCACTGATTAGGCGGAAGCCCCTGTCCTCTCGGATGCATTCGTAGGTCTCCCCCAGCACCGGGTTGAAGGGCTTGTAGCGGTTTCGGAACGTAGCAGTAGAATAGCCAGAGATAGCAAAGGCAGCAATGTAGACCTGCAAAAGATAACACACAAAAACACCTGTTTTACTTTCTTCCCACAGAAAAAAAGAAACAAATAAAATCAGAAATGAATAATTAAATGTACATATTCCCCTTTTAACAAATTGTTTTTTATTTTATTTTATATTCTTCCTCCATCCTGACCAAACTAAATGGGGTGGATACAACAGGGGGGGGGTTCCCTCTTACACAGGCATATCTGTGGGCAGCCTTACCATCCTCTGGTAGGGGTCTGATGTGTTGTTGGCAGTGTCCAGCAGCTCAGAGTACTCCAGCTCCTCACACAGTCTCTGCAGCAGGTTGATGGGCTCATTGAGAGGTGCAGGCATGGACACTCGGGACAGGTCCTTACCTAGGGAAAAAAGAAAATGCGGCAATGGGTTACTGCGGTGCTTTTAAAACAAACAGAGTATCAAAAAGGGTCTATTTGAAATTAAGTGAAATTAATTGAGACTTAGATTTGTGTCTCAACATAGTAAAAAGCAGTGAAAACCCAAAGCTATTATCTCAAATAATGAATGAAGTGAAAAGATAAAGATATTTTTTGGACTAAGTCTTTTGCTTTTGATAACAACTGAAGTCAGTGCAAGCCTCAAAAGTGCTTGTGTAACTGTAGAAGATGATGACTATATTGATACAAGCCATAGCCAAGTCTTGCCTATGTTATTGTAGAGGATAGCCATGAGGCCCACGTGGCTGTTGTCTGGACAGTGAGCAGGCAGTGTAGTTCGGTATCCTGTGCTCTTGGGAGCAACGCTGTTAGGAGCCCTGGAAATGCTAGCACGGTACTTGCGGGTGGTAGATGCTGTGGTGGAGGAAAAAGATTCATAATAAGACTGAAAATGTTTCTCAACAACAAAATTGCAGAGGGCTTAAGAAAACACATACTGTAATAATTGTCAGTTCTAAATGTTTGGCGTTGCATTGAGGATGGTTCTGGTGGACATGTACCCACCATGTCCCTCCTCAGGCTCAGAGTTGCTGGTGGTGCCGTCACTGAGCCCTGATTCGTCAGACACCTCGGAAGAGCTGCCGCAAAGGACGTCGTCACTGGCGTCAAAGTACTCCGCAGCCGAGTCTGCTACTGAGGGGGGACCACGGGATGGACGCCTCGCTGCTCCGGGCTACAGGGGGCAGCGAGAGAGAGAGAGAACCACCGGCTTCAGAAACCACGAGGGGAAAGATGCCAGCAGCACGGTACACGTTCACCAGCGTCAGATACAGGATGAGCGTTACCTCAGCCAGTGTGTTGGACTGGTGGCGGTTATTGCTTCCCCAGGTTTCTTGCAGCCTCTGCCGCTCCTGCGTCAGGGCCTCATGCACTGACTTCAGGGACGTGAGCACTGAGGAGGATAAGAGGACACACGTTCATTATGAGTTGCAGGTGTGTTTTAACATGGGAGTGTGAGTCAACATTTTTCTCCCTCTCTAAATCTCCCTCGTCTACCTCCGCCTCTGTCTGACCTTGTCTTGGGATTTTGTCTGCCTGCCTGTGTCTCTCTCCCTCCATCTCCCCTTCGCTCTGACCTTGTAGGAACACTGTCTGCCTGTATGCATGTATGTGCGGCTCTATCTGTTCCTCTGACCTCGTAGGGACACGGTGCAGATGTCCTGCTGGATTTTCTTGCCCTCGGGCGATGTGACAGTGGGAGGGGACAGCTGGGAGTAGACGTAGTCCGGGATGGAGGGGACTGATGCACCGAGGTGGGGCGAGCTGTTCAAGTGGTTGGAGGACAGCTGTAGAGCGGGCGGAAGAGGATGGACAATTGATGACGGCCGGTTCGTTGGTTAATTCAACAGTAATTTGTGTTCTGTTAATTGAAGTATAAGGCTAATTGATCTATATTTACTCCTTCAGTTGCTGTGAATCTGTAGATATCATTGCTAGGCTCTATTCTATCCATTTACCACATTTTACCTGAATTACCTTGTTGCTCTTTATTCTCTCAGTCGTTGAAAAACCTGCTGCTCTCACCTCATCATTTATACAGTTACATGTCATTTTCAGTATTGCAGTTGACTACAGTATATGAGTGAAGAACATGGAACATCTTCTAATGCTGAAGTTGTCTCATGTTCTGCCCAATGGTGACTCACCGATTTAGTAATCCCACGAATAGGCTTTGGATTAGAGAGAGGCCCCAAAACGTTACTGGAGGGTTGGGATGTCAATACTCAAAACCAGTATGTTCTACAAATCACAAGTTGACCAGGGGTACGATTGGTTTATAATTTCAAACAAAAATTGACCAGGATTTAAAAAAACCTTAAACATTAATATCAAATAATGTCAAATCAATGTAAAACAATATCCATGAGTCAAAACCAAAAGGCCTTTAAGCTAGTGTTTCACTAAATCCTAGAGTAGAACAGCTTACACACCCTTCGTACCATGCCTAGGGCCTCTACCCTGGACAGCGTGCGAGAGTGGCCCCACATCTTCCCTGACTTCGGCTTCTTTGGCTTCTCAAGTGAGAGATTCTGCATGGAAATAAATAAAATACTATGAAATATTTCATGTGATGGTGCCCAGAAAAGGAGCGGCTCAGTCTGTACTTCTAGTTTCATGTACTAGTTTCATGACAGTATAAATGAAACTACACTGGCTGATGATATTCTGTTACATTTAATCAACAAACTATTTAAACCAAACCTCAACTAGACTCATCTAAACAGCACCCTACCTGTATGCTGATGATGCGCTGCAGTTCTCCGTTACTGAAGGCCTGGCCTGCCTCCAGGGTCTGCAGCCTCTGGACCAAGCGGTTCAGTTCAGACAGGTCCAAATGGCAACGGTTCAGCTCTGGAAGAATACATAAAAAAGGTCATATAGAGGACAGAATATTTTTTTCTTTTTGCATGGACTGAAAAAAAGCCTTGGTCAGTGATCAGTCAGAAACGTTTGCAGCAGGTCATATTCACAGTCTTCCTTTAGGAGACACAGGAAAGTCTCACAATGATTCTACAAAGACAGCTGTATTGGGATTGAACATTATTAAAAGGTGCATTTAAAAAGGAAAAATCCATCTTTGGATGCTCTTACACTGTTTTTTATACACACACACACACACACACACACACACACACACACACACACACACACACACACACACACACACACACACACACACACACACACACACACACACACACACACACACACACACACACACACACACACACACACACACACACACACACACACACACACACACACACACACACACACACACACACACTGGTCACTACATCCAGGAGTTTTTTGTTGTGTCCACTTTCCCCTCAACCCGCCTTGTCTACTTCTACTTCAGTTAGCGATTTCCTACCATTTCCCAGAATGTCTTTCGACAACCCCAGAGAACCAGGGTGAACTTTCATCGCATTCAGCTGTGAGTTATACGTGTAGGTGGAGAGAGCAATAGTGAAAGCAGCGAGGTTGCGAGGTTTTCCAGTTGAGAAAAAGTGAAAGCTTGTGGCTGCATGGCACTGTGGATGATTGATGCTATCGTCAGTGGAGAAATTAGGTGTCACTTCCTCTTCTACGATGGATTTCTCCCTGTATGATTGTTGGATGTCGGTGCAAAAGGGTGGGTCTAGAAAGAAGCCCTTGCCCTTTGATACTAAGGGTCTAACACCAAAACCTGACATTTACTGTTGATGATTTAGATAGGTGAAAGTTGTTCTGCTATTAAGCTATATTGTAGCTGCGCTGCTAACATGGCATCACAAAAAATACAACACCAAACAACAAAATGGGCAAAGAGGAGGGGCTTTAAAGAACTTTTAGCAGGAGCTTCCAGATTTCTTTGCATTTTGCAGCAGGGAATGTATGACAGATGTATGACAGATGCCTTGAGATACCTTGAGTGCAGCTGTCTGGGTCCAGGGTTTGCTGCAGCCAGGCAGACACCTTGCCATTCACACCAGTGTTGACTGAGGGCAGCATCTCTGAGGTTCCAGCCATACAGACACCTGTGGGGCCCTGGAGAGGAGAGGAGAGGAGTTACTGTGATAAGAATTGGAAATACATTATGTCTAGTAGACTTCAAATATAACAAAGCAGCTCTTTCAGATGAACTGATATTCACCAAATCTCCATTTATCTGAGCTAGTCCAGCCACAGTGCCATGGGTCAGAGCCTGAAGAAAGCCACTGTGAATCTGAGCTGCCTCGCTCTTCTTGTACATGCGGTGGGCTTGTAGCTTGGTTACCCAAATGTAGAACAGCTCATGACTCCTTGCCTTGGTGAGAGGAAAAGAGGACACCTTCGTCAAATTAACCTGAAAGTACAGCCTTCCTTCTATCTATCAAATGTTTATAGTACATAGATTTAAGTTTTATAAGTACCGTGTTTTACCTTCACATGATAGAGAATATGCCCTGCATCCAAGTCAATCCGATTTGATTTCTTGTTCATCGACATTACTGCAAGGCTAACATCTAAGGAGCCATGGACTCTTCCCCTGGAGATCTTTGGGGGAAAAATGGATGTTCACGTGTTTCCATTTATAATATTTCTATAATTCTTGTTATCTAAAATGTGCTGTTCACTTACATCTTGTTGATTTTTGGAATACCGCAGGATCCCTGCTTCCAAGACAAAGTATCTCTGGAAAACAGACCAAATAATCAGCCTTTTAAAAAAAAAAAAAAAAAAAAAAAAAAAAAAAATAGATCAAGTGATTTCATTTCAAACGTCAAAATCTAACATCTTGACACGCTGGTTGACAGGGTGGATGGATTTCTCACCTTGTGCCAACCTTTGAGGGGCCACTTCCTCCTCTTGAGGAGGTGTCCTTCACAGATACCCGGGGCGGTCATGTCCTGAGGATTGTCACCTCCTGTCTGCATGTCCGCCTGAAGATCATCAATCACCTCCCAGTCTTTGATGTTCTGTGGCCCGGGCAAACATTTGAAAGTAAACACTCTTTTGTTTTTGGCTAAATTACGACGCTCTATTCTTTTTTCTGTTTGACTGATTTTTATGTAGGAATTTTTTTTTTTTTTTTTAATTACTTTAAATTGAAATGATCCCCACAAAAACATTACAGCAAAATACACTAGCACACTCATACAATGGATGGTATTTAAAAGTAAAAAGCTTTGAACATTTACAAGCTGGAGCTCTGATCTACTGTAGCATCATTACTGCCTTACAGATGGTCAAAGGGATATAACCAGCAATCATGGATCTACTTCACTGAGTGGTTTGATAAATAACCACCAATATAATTATAATATAATTACCAAAAATGAAGGATATACCCTGTATTTTTCTGGGATTTCTCTTGGTTAGTGCTGACCTTGCTTACTGTTTACCAACCAATAATGATTTTACACTTAGGACACATCATAACTGAGACAATACAGTACAATACATGCACTCAAACTAAATATACTCTGCCTGGTAACAATTTCTCCTATCATAAGAATACATTTTAGAGGAAACATCCATTTCCATACCCATAATCCCCATGACTGTCACCTGACTCACCTGTCTGGAGTGACGAGATGAGGCAGTGCTGCTACTCCGGGAGTGGGTGGGCTTGTTCCACGTCGGAGGCGACTTCTCCAACCCGCTCGTCATCGATTGGCTGCGGTTGAGCGCAGGCCCGTAGGAATCCATTTCAGAGCGCTGAACTCAGACTCTCCACCCTGGTGTGATTGGTTGGCTTTTCATCTGCTACAAGCCCTCTGTCATGTCAGGATGATATGGGTGGAAAGGAAAGGATAAAGAATTAAATCATTGAATTAAATTATCCACTGAAATCAAGATTTTACAATGTGTCATCTCCAGTCTGTAACAGACCAGATAGGAACGCACACCAAAGACACAATTATAAATTGGGAGCCTCTGAGAAAAACTAAGACATGACATTTTCACCTTAATTTCTTATCCTGACTGAACCTAATAACTAACATCTGTGCTTCTGTTCTTGTCTGCGCTTGCATGAACTTGTTGCACTGTCATTTCTGAATAAATTGTGCAAGTCGTGAAGTACTGTCAGAATTAGTATTGGATTGTCTGTTATTAAAGGTTATATCAGCAGCATTACGGTAAGAGAGCCCTACTAGCAAGACCTATGAACTCCAAAACCAAAGTAAAAGTATTTAATAGACTAAACAGAGCTAGGGACAAGAAAGGAATCGTTCTAATCCAGTTACCTAAGAGAGGTGAGTGTTGAGCTCTCAGTCCAAGCCTGTCCTGTCCTCACTACTGCCTGCTGCCTGGGTATACTCTCATATATATATATATATATATATATAAAATCAACTAGATCACAATGGATCTTAACCTCACTCACACTGAACACATATTTCATTGGTCCTCGTCAACACTGGGCCAAAACATGTTTGATGATTAAATATACATGTAAAATACTTTGCAGCTAAAATGTTTTCGGCACATATTTTAGAACTTACTTACAAATGTCCTATGTATATATTGATAGATGCATGGGGCCTAATGTTGCCAAACTGATTCTCAATGAATCACACCTGCAACTTGTGCACTTGTGTGTCATGTGTATCATCTCCTTGTGATCATCCCATTATATGTCATAAAAGTAAGTTTGATACCTGATACCAAGCTGTTTCTGTCTAATATGCTCAAGTTAGATCATGCAGGAACAGTTTATGAAAATTATGAAAATGCATTGATATTGATCCTTTGTCATTTTTGTGGTTGTGTCATTGAACAATCTACAATTATCTACAGGCAATTAGATAATTTGAACATAGACTCAAAGAACAAAAGTATCCATCACTGTTGTAAGATGATTTTTGCATTTAGTACGTTTTTATTGGAATTGGTAGGTATCACTCTTCAAACTAAAAATATTGATTCATTTGGTGAACCAAATAACTTCTGAATCAAGAAATGTACATGCATTCCTAAGAACCTAATCACACCGGATAGCAGTTATGTCTGTATACACCAAGGCCAGCACCGCCTGCAATGAAGGGATTAGGAACCTCCATCTAATTGGCTTTCCCAGGGACGATTTTAGTAACTTGTCACTTGGACATGCAGTAATAAGATCACAAGGCAGAGAACACAAACACTGACAACACATAACAATGTGCCAAGAGGCCTACAATAATCACAGTAGGACTAAAGTTAGACACATCTAAATACAGCAGTATCAAAATGGACAGAAGGGAGATTGTTCCACAGGATCAGTGTGAAGTCACTTTGAAATCACCAATTTTTCAACTTGATGATTCTGAATCCATGTCAAAAGTTATTCCTACAGAGCAGGAAAATTCCCTCTTCTCTTCTTGAAAATAAAACATAATGCTTCCATGAAGGCATGTAGCTGAAACATGACGGTCAGATAATAAACAGTTTTTATTTGCAAAGAGAAAAGAGTGTATTCTTAATAATGTTTCTTGGGATTTATGGACCAATAATTTGCAGCTTTTGGGTGTGCATCCATTTTGAAAGTTTACAAAGTAAAGTTATTCTACACTCAGGTGGGAGAGCTAACATGTTCCATTTCCATCATATTGAACACTGTGTTTACACACAAATGCCACTGAAGATGAAGGAAGTCACACAGACCTGAGTCTGTGTATTTGGAACAGCAACAGTTGCAGAACAGAATCACTGTCATGAATTGGGACACTACGTTAGAGTAGTGAGAATAGAGGGGATGCAAAACCAATGGGCCACCATGTTGAAACTGATGGTGCACTGTCCCTCTAATGTAAAGGGAGAACTCAGCCCAGTTTGGTATTACATAAGGTTAGGGAAGGATGAGAGTAACTGACCTCAGTCATGAAAACATGCAACGGAAACAGGCTAAAAGGATTTGCAGGTTTCAGAGCTTGCTTACTCAAGGGAGAAAAGTAAAGAATACTCTACAGTCTGCATGCTTTGGGTTGGTTTGGTCTGCGGTAGATCAGTAACTGGTACACTGGCCCAAAAGGCTGAGAGTAGGAAGGTCATCAAGGATGAGCTCTGCTTTTCAGATTTAAAGACTGTAATTTACAGTGTCGTGTGCATTCATAGTTACGACAGTTAAAGTTGTGTATTTCAGGTATGCACTGTTCCTGGTCAGAACTTTATGCTCTGACAAGCGTGATCCAGGTGAGAGGATGTGGTTTGTATGGAGATGGATAGGTGACGGTCATTCGATCCATTCATAAGCCATGGCTGTGGCAGCCAACACAACATTTCATCCAAGGTAGAATGAGATTTGGCAACAGCCACCAAATTGTATCATGTGAGAGAAAGGGGATAAAATGCTGAGATTATAACAGTTGTAATCTCTCTGGATTAAAAAAGAAAAACTATTGGCAATACTGAGTCCATCAGCACTGCCATCTATGAAGGATACCTTATTCCTGAATGAGAAACAGTCGGTCCAAATGTAACATTTATCAACCTGTTGTCTCAGTCAGTGAATGGACACTCAGTTGCTCCAGTTGCAGTACATAGATTTCAAATGTGCAACAATGTCAAACTACTGAGTGAAGCTTCCAGACCAGTAGAGCATCTTGTCATATGGCATCAGAGAGCTAGGAGATAATAGCTAACAATCCTCAATCAACCAACAGAGGTACGAAAATGTGTATTATTTTCACACAAGGCCTCTTCCCAACCACACCAAGGATCCAACAGTTGATGTGGTTGCTGCCTGTGCTGCTCTGGTACGACCGTCAACCAGCTGGCACAAACAGGGCACAACTACACTTGTATGTTTTAGTGGAAATGTTTCAGTGGAAATGTTTCAGTATCACCAGGCCAATAACACTCGGCTGCATTGAGTGCGTCACGGTGTGGGTTTTTACCTCAAGCCCGTTATGAATACCACTCTGTCCCACCACACACTGAATTTAGAGTTTAATGTAACATTACCAACAGGTGGTGCATTGCTTTTTTAAGCTAGGTGTCCCTAGGATATTCGATTTGTTTCGGTTCGTTTGGTGTTTTGGTTTAGTGGGTTTCTCATATTATCCGAATTTAATAAAGCCAATCACATTTCAATTCATTTTTTGCTGAACTATTGTTAATGAAATCTTGTTTCAAACCAACGAAATAAAACAAGAGGTAAATTCTTACCTGAAATCCACGTCCGACTCTCATCATCTACTGTAATTCTCTACAGCGGATACATCCAAAAAGCTTTCGTTTTGCCACTTGGGAAACTGTACGCAACCACAGTTTTTCACCGACAAACGGGCACAAAAAAGTCAAGTAAAATGTTTTATCCACGAATAATCTCTTATCCTGCCAGCATAATCTCGGACGCCCTGCTTTCCCAATGGGTGACACGCGCACCCTCCAAATCCAAGTAGAGCTGTGCGTCTCAGGCAGCGCCGTGCGCAACGTGTCCTGGGCATTATCCGCATTAGCTGGAATTACACAGTGTCTGTAGCAGGGACGTAGTGGAGGGTGAACCCACCTTTTGATCTGCAGGAAGTGGGCAGATTCAGATATATCATCGTACCAAACTGATCTAAATTATGCGAAGAAAGGGGAAACTATATATTGCTGCTTTTCTGAAAATATAATTGCATTTTGTGGATATTAGTGCTTGTTTGCAGCATGACGACCACACTGGAGGTCATAGTTTTTACTGAACACTACATCAATGGTCTGTAAATGTGCAAGGCCCAGTTAACTGCTCATTCTTTTTGTTAAAACAAATTGTAGCAAAGTAATTTCAAATGGTCTTGCAACCTCCTGGAGCAATTTATTGTGACTCGTAAATATAGGCTACCACTGGACACTAACACTGGAGCTTTAATATTGAGTATGAACAAAAATGTATTTTTAGTTAACTTTGACTTCTGTTCCATTGCAGAACAGTACCATATTGCGATGAATGCCTGAGTAATGCTCTCTAATTTAGAATAGCAGGCTGTAATAGACTGACCCAGATTAACAGGCTGTAATCTGCAGATTAACGTTCATCAACATCCGAGACCACTTGTTTATTTTGGCTAGACTAGTTCTCATTATGCCACGAACAGAATGGTAATGCATTTTACTGAGAGTTAGGTTACCAACCCAATTTGTCCAAAGCATTATTGAAAACGTTTTTGACAGAACCTTGTACCACTGCACTGGCCAACATAAGACAAAACAATCACAAAATTGCATGTCAGTAAGTGTGAGACCTTGGCAACAGGAAGTGTTTTTAATATGCCAATATCCTTAAATAAAACAATAATGAAAATAATAAACAGGCAGGGTCTAAATAGGCCTCAAGTGACATTGTTGACGTTCTTGCAGTATTGTCCATGATAGAATTTAAAAAGAGGCTGAAGTGCACTGAAACAAGTCATACACTTAAGAGGTCATGCACACCTCTTAGACTTCTCTTCATTCAAAGAAGCCACGGCACTCATATAGGTGGACACATATTAGTATCATATTTATCATATCATATTAGTGGGATTTAGTACCAATTCAGCCATTCCACACAAACTTAGAAGACTGGGCCAATAATCTACTTTTTTCACAAAAACTTTCTCTGTTCTTGAAGATTTGGCTGGCACACCAACTTTGGTACTAAATGAAAGAAATTTCAATGCATGTGTCCAACTTTACACTCATTCTTTAGTCCAAGCATCCATGCTTCAGCGAGGCAACAGTCTTGATAATTTCCTCTGTCGGGGATGAAACTCTATGATGCCTCCTCCGCCTTGAGAGTTCCCTCTGTGCTGCCGTCTGGGCTCTGCTGTTTGACGTATTGCTGGAGTAGGGCTGAGAGGTGGGCTGGGTGGCGCTGGAGCATGGAGGCCGTCTGGGCGGTCAACATAGTCAGACCACTGACTAGCTCGCCCTGGATGGCAGTCACTGACGGAAGTTTGGAGTAGCTCACCACCCCCTGTGTACTCAGCAGCGTGTTGTCTATACAGGCTCCTGTTGGGACCGGTGGAGAGATTAGTGGTGGCTGAGAAGCTGTGCATATTGGGACTAACGCCTTGATCACACTTAATCCCTTGAATCTATTGTTCTCCAGTGGAAGTTAGTTCATTTTAAATGAGATAATCTGCTACATTGTAACATGTTATTTCAGGAAAGTGTCCAAAAACATTCCCGCTCATTAATTTCAAATGTCGTATGATGGGGTCGACATGGAATATAGAGAGGACAACGTACATGCTGGCAATATCACCTAGTCTGTAGCAAATGGTATGAATTGTAAACTCTGCATGTCAAAGCTCCTCCTCACATGCAGGCATGATGTTCAGTACATACCCAGTAGAGTCATCTGCGGGCTGCCCCTCAGAGTCACCAGCATCTCCTTCACCTTTGGCTCTTTACTAACAAACAACACCGTCGGGCCGATGAACAGAGGTGCCATGTTGCAGTACATGCTGCCATCCAGGAATGACCGCATCACCTGACAATGAGCAGAATCAAAAGGTTAGGTGAAACTTTCTTGATCCCAGTGGGGGAAACTGGGTAAAGATCAATAACACTGGTGTGCCGAAGTTATCAATGGAGCAAGTAGTGGGTGAACACACTTAAACCTAAATAAAGTTTGCCAAGTTTTTTAGGCCGGCATAAATCTCTAAGACCTCAATTCATAGTATACATCAGAGTAAATGTTAACCATAGTTGGTTATTTTACAGTATCCACAGGGCTGATGTTGAGGCATGTCAACTGTACCTGGTTAGGGAAGAACTTGACAGTGATGCCATGCTTATAAAGTCTGTGCTTGAGAATTATCATGTCTTCAGAGTTGGTGGCGTTGTTCTGGACCACAGCAATCATCTTAGAGTCCTGGAATATGCTGTTCACTTCCCTCTTTAAGAGCAAAGCTAGACCACTATCCTGGTGGAACAGAGAAAGGAAAAAATAAGGATTTGTCTCACAGTTAAGTGGAATAACAGTGAATTTCAGAATTTCAGGCTGTAAATCTTGATGAAACCACAGGTTAGCCTTTGTTCTCGGGCATCTGTTTCAAAACTATTAGGGACTAATTTGAGACTATCAGGTATTTCCTAATAGACTCAAATTAAAATAGTAAGGCTCCTTGGGCCAGCAACAATGTTACATTTTGGCCCTGCATGTCAAAAGATAAGATTTTCTAAGATCATGTCAGGAAAAAGATGGTATGAGGATTCATTCCACAAGCCCCCTTGCTAGGCTCTGGTTGAGGCCCCACTACTTACCTCCTGAACTCGTTTAGTCTGGGATGGATAAGCGCCTGGAGGAACAGCATGTTTAGGAGGAATGTACTGCGTGACAGCCATAAGCTTCTGTTTGAGGAAGTGCATGGTCTTCCTGTGTCGGGTCACAGCCTTGGAGCCATGACGAACACTCTGTGTCAGGGGAAGCCATCCTAAAAGTCAGAAATGATTCATTTTAGGCCCATAGGTTGAATTTCAGCAAGATAGCTTATTGAAATATTGACATCTTCCTGTTCTACTGGACATAGAACAGACTG
The DNA here is from genome assembly GCA_034670405.1 of Hoplostethus atlanticus. NCBI lineage: Eukaryota > Metazoa > Chordata > Actinopteri > Trachichthyiformes > Trachichthyidae > Hoplostethus > Hoplostethus atlanticus. The sequence continues at coordinate 942,871 of JAXDDX010000086.1, forward strand.
TGTTGCACTTGTATGGAACTAATTTATGTCCAATGTGCTGTGGACATCTGACAGACTTGTAATGCCAAGTAATTCAAAAGTCCTTCCATTGAGAATCTGCCTAAGGTAACTGTGGAAGAATTTATCATATTGTATCTTGTATTTCTATGTACCCTTTATGATTCAAGTTAGTATGACATGATGAACTGTTTAAGTGCCTCATGTAACTCAGGTCCTGGATGCACGCTACATTAACTTTACTGTATGGATTGTGTTTAGATAATAATGCAAGGCCTGTCTCCTGAGGAAAGTCCTTCACCCATGCTCCTGATCAGAAGCACTCTCACAGAAAGATTGTACAGACTAACGATTAGAATGACCTTGTAGATGTTTAGAAACTAGCCCCCTTGGCCTCCCTTTGCTTTATAATCTCTGCTGAGACGTTTTCTCTGGCAGAGATCTGCATACCCTACCTTGTGTGTGTACCTCTCTCCTGAGCTCAGCTTTTTAAAAATTAAATATACTTAAGTAAATCACGACTTGACTTGACTCTGAATCTTAGTTAAACATTTTATTCAACAGTAACATAGTAACAAAACATAGTAATGCCAGTTAAGAGTCAAAACATAAGACTAATTTCCCCAGTTAAATTAAAGTGAACATGAAAGAAAACTCTACACCAATAAGAGTATAGGACTGTGACTGGGCTGATTTCTCACTAGTAGAACAGTACACCAGACTGAAAGCTGTATTTAACAGTGTTCAATGACATTTGAGACATTGAATTTAGATGATCATAGTCAAGCCATCTTAAGACGTTGGTCCATTGCAGAATCAGCAGCTTCCCGGGGATGCGGTTAGTTTTTACAATATAGCTGTAGCTTACTTTGTAGCTTACTTTGTTTAAACACTACAGGCACTTTTACAACCTGTTTTTCGATGTATTTAACGCCGCTAGCTTAACGTTAGCTGGCAGTGAAACAGCACCAAAGACTCTGACACAGGCTGGCTAGCTGGACGACATCTGTATAACTCAATCTAATAAACTATTTTTTTAATGAAACATAATACAGCTAGCCAGGGTAAGAACAACAATATCAGCTTTCTACAATAAATTACTTGGTCTAAGGTTATACATGTGATGTTAACTCTACATACCCTGTTTCGGTAGTAGCTTTACGCACAAGATCGCCGCCATCTTTGAAAAAAACGTCATTCAGGAAGTGATCATCGAACAAGGTCATCGGTGAGTTGTTATAATCATCGCTGTCATCGCTTTCCATATTTTGTGCCTAAATAACGACTGCTGTACCCTGGAATCCACACCTTTCATACTTTGTAAAGAACGGTGTATTAAAATACGGCACAAAACCGTCTAAATGAGAGTTACAGTTTAGCAACTGGCGTGTTTGCGTAGTAATTTACGTAAGGTAGGAAGCGCGGTCACGTCAGTGTTGGTTTATGAGCTCGTTTGACAATCATGATTAGGCGCATACTCAGTAGAGGTATATTGAAGAAATACTGGTGTGTGTGGCAAAGATCTTCAGTCACATGCCTCTCTGACAGTGTGTCGCCAAATCGCTTTTCCGCAGCCTTTTTGCACAAAATCATCTACTACAAGCATGGATCTCAGTGACATGAGGAAGAAATACAAAGGAGACGAGGATGTGAGTATTTAGTTGACTTAATGTACCGAGAATGTCACCTAGGTCAACTGCACCGTATTCACGTAGTTTATTTACAAATACAGCATCAATAGTTTAAATAGAGTTTATTTATCTAGTGCAATTGCATTACATGTGTGATATAACTGGAGTAGGCATGGATAGGTATAGCTATGTGTCCATGCTCTGCAGATGTGTTGAGAGAGGGATCAGCCCCCTTTTCCCTCTTCTTATTTAAATCATCAGTGGTGAAATGCTGAAACTGACCCCAGATAACCCAAAACCATTCACGTCCTGACCAGTGGCGGCTGGTGCATTTTTCTCCAGGGGGGGCTATACCAAAAATCAAACAAACATGTACTAAGGTATCATCAGTGTATTTAAATAAATGAAAAGGCCTTTATTTGTATTTGCTGAGCTGAATGAACATTTGTTGTAATGAAACGTGCTTAAGGTAAGTTAAGGTACTTCAATTAGTGCAAATTCTTTATAATAATTATCTTTTATACTACAATATGTAATGGTGAAAGACTAAAGTAACCGAAAAGTGCCTTGATAAGTGCAACAGAAATCTGACAACACAAAACCCTGAGACAATGGCAGAAAATTATGAACACAGTAAGACCTAATAGAAAATAACATTTAAGAAAAAAATAAATTAATATGGTATTACATTTGAAATACCCAGTGCCATCAAAACGCTGAGTGAACTGGCTCAAAGCCATATGACTTTGCCACCTTGTGGCTTAAACTTTTTGTACATAAATTTTGCTCTTCTCTCCTTGAGAGATGCACATTTCTCAATGACTCTATGGCACCACAGAACTTGACACAGTTTATTATTTTATTTATTTTTATGCTTACAGATCCCTATCCTGTAGCCTTCATCAAGCTGAGCAGCTATGTTTACTTTCCCAAACATTTGCTTTTGATTTTTCTGATATGTGGTTTAAATCATTCAAACCTGTCTGAATCCATGCTGGGTCTGAGACCTGTCGTTTGAAAAAGGATGCAGGGAAAGCAAAATAAAGCATTGGTGTCACTACATACTGTTAGCCTTCCTACTAAACCATCTCCTTGAAAACGACCGAGTATATTGTCTCATTCTGGCGCATTTCATGTCAGATGTACCACGAGCCACTCGCTCTCTGCTGCCAACCAGTGGTTGGTGGTGTGTAAATCAGCAGCATTCGATAAATGCTGTTTGTACATGCGCAGTTCGTTGGTGGGGCGCAGGAAAGCTGCGCCCCACCAAGCTCCTATCTCTTGTATTGAGAGGAGCGAACTGCGCATGTACAACTTATAACGAGAGTCAATGAGCAAAGATTTTTGCGCCCCAGGCCGGAAATACGTGACCTAGCAGTAACTTTAGAGAACGTAGAACAATTTGAATCTACATTTTATTGCAGATTATACATTCTACTCACTAACTATATAATATTTACGTCGCTCATTTAAAAAAAAAAAAAAAAAAAGAAAGTAATTTTAAAAGTCTTATTCAATGAAGTCTAGGATGTGGGGAGTGGTGGGGCGGCGCCCTAGCGCCCTCTATTGGCCAGCCGCCACTGGTCCTGACACTGTCTGCCTCCCCTGCCCACTATAAATAAAAAGAAGCAGTGACTCATTCAAGGCTACATGAATTTGATGTAATAATGATGTCTTTTTCACAGCGCTCTGTGGGAATTACAGTGCGTTCACCTTGTTGTTATTTTGTCCTTAGTGCTTTGAGGAGAGTCAACTTGTTTCCCTGGACCCCTTTAAGCAGTTTGGCAACTGGTTTGATCAAGCCACGAGGTGCCCTGATATTGGAGAGGCAAATGCTATGTGCATCGCCACTGCCACTAAGTGAGTAACACCACCACCCATGAAAGTGCTTATTTTGTCAGCTTTTCGCGATCTAATGTCTACCTTGTTTCTGCCATGTCAAGGGACGGACGTCCATCTGCCCGTATGGTCCTGCTGAAAGGTTACAGCAACGAAGGCTTCCGTTTCTTTAGTAACTACGAGAGTCGAAAGGGTGGTGAGCTGGTTAGTATTTAGTCTCTCTGCCTCTCTCTTTCTTATTGAACCCTCTCTGTCCCTCAGGAACAATGCATCTTTCATTACGCCTTCATAATCTTTTCTCTCTCCACAGGAGAGCAACCCCTATGCATGCCTGGTCTTCTACTGGGAACCCCTTAACAGACAGGTACAAGTACAGCATCTCTCATGTACTTATCAGTTAATGTTCTGTTAACGATATAAGTCAATGGGTTTTCTGTACAGTGAATATCCATTAATTTGAATATTTGTGTGCAGATTCGCATTGAGGGCAATGTGGAGCGGATCCCCTACCAGAGCTCTTGCGACTACTTCCACTCCCGACCAAAGAGCAGTCAGATTGGGGCTGTTGTGAGCCGACAAAGCACTCCGGTTCCTGACCGAGATGTAAGAAGCAAAACTAAATTGTCCTTTTGTGATCTTACACTGCAACTCTGTTGCACTGTTACATTGCCCCGTTAATTCTAAAGTGAAATGTCTTGAACTAGATGTGTGTTATATGTAAGTAGATTGATTTGGCTTGTTGGAGAGGCAGACTTTTCAATATCTGAGGCAGTATCTAACTTTGTTTCAGTATCTAAGGCAGAAAAATGCAGAATTGGAGGAAAAGTACACAGACACAGAGGTGCCCATGCCTGACTATTGGTAAGCAGAATGGTTTGTTCTTTATGGTCAAATTGACCGTAAATTCTTCCATTGGGGAAGATGTAAATATTTTTGGGAATATCTGGTTTGGACGTTTCCATGAGTCAATTTAACTTTTGATGCCATGGCTTTTTCATTGTGCTAGTTATCTAGTCAGAATGTAGGCTACTAACTTTCCTGTGCTATACCTTCTAACAGGGGCGGCTATATTGTCAAGCCTTACTCGATCGAGTTCTGGCAGGGTCAGACCAACAGACTTCATGACCGCATCGTCTTCACAAGGCCTAAGGATGGAGAGGCTGAGCTGGAAGCGTTTCAGCACCCTGCAGAGGGAGGCTGGGTGTACCAGCGACTGTCCCCGTAACGAGAACCTCTTTATTCTGTCATGTGGGAAAGGACAGAAATTAGGCCCAGCATATTACCTCATCGTTGATCAACAAGTCATCATCTTTACCGCACATGAAGTAACCATCTAAATATTGATGGGAGAAAATCTGATCTTAATTATTTAGCTGCTATGTAGGGTTTATCTTAATAAGCCATGTGTCGGTGTGGTCTCATGGGACCAAACCATGGTAGGTTCTTGATGTCAGCAAGGTTTACATGTTTTTTCAATGGTAACCATAAGATGCAGCCTAACTACTGTACAACCATACACATTCTGTACACTGTAGGAACCTGTAACTGGCTGTTTTAGGAATGGGAATACACTGTGTGGCATGCAGGAAATGCACTGACTAACTCTGGAGAGCAAAGTCTGTCTGGTTGCTGTCAAATAATGATTGACAGTAAAATTGGTTATTCAGCAGTTGGGTTGTTAACCTCTGGAAAGTGGAAACTGTGTCTAATGTCCTGAAAAGTCTCCACTACTATCCCTGCAACTTTATCTGGTCCAGTCGCACCGTGCTTCCTCCTTAATGTTGATGTAATCCAAACACAAACCAAACACTTCAGATCAGTTCATCATGGATTGACTGTATCAGTCTTAAATCCATGTCAGTAGATCCTACTGCCTTTTAATAGCTAGATTAAAAGAGCTGATGTTAATTGTGCCAAGTGTTTTCTGTGTATGAGGCGGTTCAACTGTGAAATGGAGTTGATAATAAAGTTTAATTTCTAATTGAGGACTAAGTGTCTTTTTAGCCAGTAGATGTCAGTAGCACAACACTTGACAATATCAAACCTCTGGATGATGAGCAAAAATGTCCGCAGGAAGGAATAGCTTTAAAAATCACATTTAAACTCAGAAAGGGAAATATCTTCATGCACTACCAAATTATAGAAGGTTGTGCTTGGATATATAGCAGGTGACTGTAAGTCAGCATGTATGATGTCTTATTCATATATTCTAGTGTAATGTAGAACCAAGCCACGGTCTATCAATTGTCAGTGTCCACTTACCATCACCATGTCAACACAGCCTCAGACATCACCTAACATAGGCTCAGATGAAGGGACAAACTGGGCTTGGTTACCCAGCACAATCATATCACTAAGGTCATTGTCACTGACCTGTGGTAAATCAATAGGGATACTATAATCTCCATGTTAAGATACTTTTGAGAAACTTATCTCAAACCTGACAGAGGGTGCAAAGGAGTCCTACATATCAACACATCTAAACAAATTTATTAAAAACCAAATACAATTTTCATTTTATGATTTCAGAAAGCATTATGTCTGAGAATATAAACAGTATGATTTAATCTACCATATCAGTGGAGTATCCACATGATGATTCAGAAACAGTCACCACACTCAATTTTTTTTTCTTTGGTCATAAAAATGTTGAAAAAAACCAACCCCTCCTGTACTTTGGTTGAACTGATAAGACACACTGGGTGTCTTTGCCCAGGGCATAAGAAAAGAGTTTTATTCTATACATCCATTTTTAGAAAAAAAAAAGTGAAAATTCTACTATTCATTCTCAATAATTAAAAACTATAGATTCCACCGATAAAGATGTTAGTATCAGGTTAGGCAAAGGCATTGGCTTTTACTTTCATGTTATCAATCATTTTGGAAGAGACATTTTTTAAGTGTGAGCAAGCAAGTAGGTTTTTTAAATAGTGGACAATTCATTTTGGAATGAAGCCCGTCCAAAATCCAATGGAATCTGTCTCAGTACTGTTTATCCTCACTTCAGTAGATAACGTCTCTATGGTTGTCTGCTGATATCAGGTGTTTGTATAGGTGTGAGTTAGACTGCAGTGGTTACAGTATCTACCTGGGTGTGGTACGTGGTAACAAGTGTTTATCCACCTTGCACATTTGTGCGCTTGTGTATTTTTTTCAGCCCTCCTCTAAGCTATTATGAGATATTATGTGACACTGATATATGACACCGTCTGTGTTCATGCATGTTTGTGTATGTGTGTGCATTTTGGTGAATGCTTAAGAGTTATTTTTCAGTCTGCTTGTTATTCTTATGGTTCTCGTCACTGAGGCTGTGCTCGGGGAACAGATTAGGGTTCTCCGCTAGCGTGGCACGGATCTTCTTCTTCTCTTTGAAGCGACCAGAGTGGGAGACCTTGACATGGCGGCCCTTGGTAGCAGACTTATCCACAATCTTCTCCAGCCTGGCATTGAACTGGCTGTCCATTGGGTCTGGAGGAGGAGTATTGCTTGTGTGCTCCTTGTTCCCAGTATTGTTGCCATACTCAGCTGGGATCTCATACAGCACCTTGGCTTCAGTTTTCTTCTTGCGTGTGAAGGTCAGCTTCCACCAGCTAGGGGTCAGCCATGTCATCAACACAGACGGGAAGACTGACCTGAAGGGCACAGAGTACACACTTAGGGCCATCAAGGACACACTGTTATCATCAATAATAATGGCTATATTTATACCTGACATTAATGCAATGGAGGTAATAGATACATCTAGATTATTCAGTGCAAGTACACATAAGAAGTGGAAAAGGTTTCTCATCAGTTATCTAGGCAGTTAGTTTAGAAAAAATAGATGGTCATTCTTTTTGTATTTATGTTGTAATAATGTGTCAGAATATTGATGCATCTTCTGATACATGACCTGCATTGAGATTACAATGTCAAGTCTAAGTTTGGCCTTTGTGCATGGCTAAGTCAGCTGCTGTATTGTATGTAATACTGTGTACACTATAGATTTATACTATACTGGACTTGATGCCTTTGGATGTGACATCATTGGCAGTAAATCTCCCACTGTTAATAATTGCCTTTCAGAGGAGGTTGCCCTTAGTCTCCGGGTTGTGTCAAAAAGACAAACGATGCTCTAGGTCTGTGTCACAGTGCACGTCTATCAGAAGCGGCCGCAGAAAGCAGACAGTAATTGCGGTCGGCTTCTTTTCATCCACGGCACATCTCGGTGATTAGCAGGTGTAAGCTCATGGAGGAGGACACCTGACACCTGCCATCAGCTGATAAATTAATGAGCATCTGAAAAGTATCCTCTGTCCCTCCCATGCGATCTGATATGAACTCTTTCGGCTGATGAGGGAGCAAGCTGTTGCCTTTCCTGAGGCGGGGCGACTTGTTATATAATAACAGCTAAGCAAAGGACACACTATTGTCAGCATTACAAAACAACTGCATGCTTCTGGCCGATCTATTCACATGACTCCATCCAATGCAAACTTATGGATGCACATAGGCACACAGGTAGCAATTACACGGTCTGTAATAAGCCCAGATATTGTTGTCCTTTAATCCTCAACCTCATGTCTGCACAGGTGTACCGCTCAGCCACCTGGGAACCTTTATAGCTGAGAAGCTTTCCTTATGGAATGATAATCAACTCAGCCTTTAATGATGAGAGATTTTTCATTATATCATGTTTTCATAAACAGAAAGGGATCAAAACAATATATAATGATGGTTAATATATAATAACAGATAAATAGATCAGTCATAGTGGAAAAGCTAGTGTTTTGTACTAAACTGTGAGATTAAGTTCAATGATGTTAATGATGGCAATTGGATGAAATTGATGGAAATCATGCCAAATTATGTAATGTGTAATGTGGATTTTGTGGAACGCCCTCTTTACTTTAAGACTTTTAGATCCTTCAAATTGTCTATTTTTACTCTTGTGACGTTCTTAACTTCCTTGCTCTGTAAAGTGCATTGTGACATCCTTGTTAAAAGCACATAAAACTGTAATAAACCTGAAACATTGAAATGAAAATGGCACTTAAATACTAGGATACTGGATTAAATGTAATATACTAAGTTTAACGAGTTTGACCACCTCTTTGATTTCTAGTTTATAAGGGCAGTCAGGAACATAAGGACAATACAAATCTGCTTTTGCTGTGGTCATGTTATCATGGAGCAGCCATGCAAATGTCCACAACCTTTCTCACTCTTATCTGAATTGTTGACGTAATGCACCTGCGAGTGGTGAAAAGGTTCAGGACGTGGTATGAGAAACAAATGGCAAGATTTTATTTACATTTTAGTTTTTATTTACTTGATTGTTTTAACACTTGCACTGCCATATGTACATAATGTGTCCTGTGTCCTTTACTCTTCGTGGCACTTCATTGCTTGATTACGCCTATTTCTGGACTGTTTGTGTACAGACACCCAGGAAACAGATAGTGTTGCTGAGCAAGATGCTGATTTTTATGAGTTTATGCTCTTTAGGGAGCATAAAACTGCAATAAATCATGTTTTTTGAACGGGTAGCCATTTTATCCTTTCTGTCTGTATAAGGTTTCTCAAAAGAAGCTTGGTCAAAAAGAAGGAAGAGTTAATGGGACTTTTATATACTGAAACGTAATGCTAAAAAGAGAAAATTATGTTACAGTATGTACACACATTTCTTTTAGAATGTCGTGTTTGAGTTAGATGTGACCTTTGAGACAAAAAGCCCTGTTGACATAAAGGAGGCCCTCCATAGTTCTCTTTAATAAGTTACCATGTTCCATTATGTGAGGGTGAGCCGCTCAGCAAAGCCTCAAAGATCACAGCAGGGGAAAAAATATGTTCAGGAAATCACTAACTAACTGCAAAGTCTTTCAGTGGTACAATATTTGAGCTTGAGAAAGGAGGGTCCAAGGGCACCGAGGACTTTCCTCATTATTGAGCTGGAATTTTATTAGATTCTCAGGTTTCGTTCCCTGTGCCAAGTTCACTACTGACCCGTTACAGCAAAATTGAATGAGTTGTTGAAGGGTCCCTCGTAGCCTTTTCATGCACTGTTTTGCTCAGGTGTTCTTTGTGATAATGATAATTTGCATCATGCTATGTATCTAGATTTCTCTCATACTGTCAGCATTTTCACATTCTATGGAGAAATGATGGCCAGTTGACAGCCAATCTCTCTGTGACTGTGTTTATAATGGCACATTATATGTGTGCTTATAATGGGACGTTATATCAACAGTACCCGATAAGGCTGAAAACCTCTCAGGTGAAACAAGTTTGAACTTTCTGATTACATCCCATATTGGAGATTTAGCGTGCAAATTTTGAATCCACAGAATTAAAAAAAAAACTTCAAACACCAGTGCCAGCTCAAATATCACAGACAAGCAATGGCATTAAATGAAATAACCTAACCTGAACAAAATGATAACTGAAAAAGTACATCCACTAATAATATTTGTATTTATATTCAATTAAATGTATTACTTTTACTTGATCTATTTTGAGACAAGTATACACTATTTGTTACACAATCACAATAACAGATCTTGCTAAGCACATGTATAACCCTTTCTAGAACAGTTTCTAAAGCCACTAGTTATGGAAATAGAAACGTTTTGGGGGTGTTTCTCACCTTGTTGATGATGAGCTGGACTGTGTAGGGAGATACTTTCAGATGTGAAACTGTCCCTCCATGCTTTGAAGTTCTTTAAGTCCTTCTTGAAATGACATTCAGGTGATCAGGCACAGGTGCAGCATCTCTCTCACTCTGTCTCTCCCTCTTTGTCCCTCTCTACACTCTGCCTCACTATAGCACACACCCTCCTCATACACACACCTAAAGCCCGCCCAGCTAAGTGAGTAAATGTTGCAACAATGTGATTTAGAGAAACCTTTTATTCAGACCACCCCCATCTACTTCAACTTTACTGACAACACAGGGAATGTGAACCTGAGAGGTGAGCAGCTGTCCAAATCGTAAATGAATACCCTTCTATCAGTCTCACTTCAAAAGTAGATGTGTTTTAATGTGGAATTCGGAAGCAGAAAAAGTAATCTTTGTGCCTGGGTACAGCACACTTGGGCTGAAAGAGAGAGAGAGAGAGATGAGTGCTGTGAAAGGTCATCTGAATAAGGAAAGTGCTCCTGATGTTTTGCATGGGATGGGTGAATCACAGACAGTGAATGGTTGCTTGCTTTGCAAGTTTGGGTAACATTCAAATAAGCTGAAATATGGTCACTTGAGATGGGCAATATGTGACGGTTTGTAATGTTGAGCTCTTTTCAGTTCTGCCTGGTTTGGGGTATATTTTTATATTGGTAACCAAGTAACATACAAAAGAGATTTGGTCATGTTCTTCATGACAACAATGGGAAATTACAGAAAGTCCCTTTTAAGAGGACTGGAAAGTTGACTGTAGTTATGAGCTTATGAGGTCTGTGAACTGTGTGCTTAGAAAAAAAGTGCTTGAAACACACACACACACACACACACACACACACACACACACACACACACAACTTGGCCCATGCTTGGCTTAAAAAATGGCCTCATAGCTAGAGTATATAAGCTAATTACAGTAGACTTTTGTACTTTTCTATAGCCTAGATTGCTGTCCAGGAATAGAACAAGCCATCTGCTATACCAGTGCCTATGTTTACTATTCGTAACCTTGCTTGAGACCTGATAATAATGTCTTCTTTGGCCAATGAGGGACTTTTATTTGGCCTGTGTTAGATGATTTCTGAAATCAGTGAAAAAGTGGGAATATAGGCAATATAAACGTCAGAGGAATATTGAGCTTTATTATAAGCTACTCCTCTATTATTATTGAGGTCAAGGAACAATAATAATAAAAAATATATCTCTGTGGTTTAAATGTTTTTGAAGGGGAAATGTGAATTAATGTAGCAAACAATGTGAATCATTGCGCATCGAAGAGGATGCATCAAGGCTGACAGGTAAACGACGACATATGTCTATGAACGACGACACTGCGCTCTATCGGTTGACTTTAGTTCCTCACTCAAGCAGGAACTACAGTATTGACCAATGAGCTGCAGACTTCAGCATTGTCAAACGTCATTGGTTAGTCTCGACCGGGACTGTAACATCGCTTCCCTCCATTGGCTCTTCCTCTTGTAACGTGTCAAATCGTGTAAACAGTGTAAACCAGATAGACAGAATAATCGCAGGGATCTAAACCTTTGAAATAAATCCACTATGCGCCCATAAAAAGTTGGAAGTACATTGATTTTGAACATCTGACGAGACAATGGAGGTAAATTGAAACTAACTCTTTGACTCGATTGTAATATATACCTGCTTGCTAGCTGCCACGCAGTGAAAGTGCACTTAACTGTGACTAAAGCATTTTCTTATATTTATTAAAGAAGCTTCACGGCTTTAATAATATAATAATGACTGTAATAACTACATTCTGATCTTGTCCTCGCAGTTGCTGTCCGGTGTTTTTATTTTTAATCACAGACGATGTAGACAACTTTCTGAATGCAGTGTTATGATCTCTCCCTGTGTAATGTAACGTTACCGCTAGAATATTTTTTTTTAATATTAATGCGTTTTCTTAATTCAACAGAATCTCCAAAAGCTTCCCATCGACATACAAACCAGCAAGCTTTTGGGTAAGACTTAGAAACAGGTTGTGCACATGTGAGCGGACATTCATTTCATGTGTTAGTTTAACTTAATGACTGAGTTCATTTACCATAACCTCCAACACATTAAGCAGTGAACCAAGCCAAAGCTGGTCGCAACAGGTTAATGATACTGTGTCCACAGACTGGCTGCCGGATCGACGGCACTGTAATCTGAAATGGCAGAGTGCAGTCATGGCGATCCGGGAGAAGATCAATGCTGCCATCCAGGACATGCCCGAGAACGAGGAGATCAAGCAGCTTCTCTCCGGCTCCTGTGGGTCCCTTTTAGTGTAGTTCATTTTTAGTTTGTTTTTGTTTTGTTTTGTTATTACAATTATTATTGTTATTTTTGTACTTACGAATTTGGTCTTTGAGTCATTGTAAATAATTGGATCAAAGTTGAATTTGGTGTTGTAGCTTAGCCCAGCTCTGGGAGGTACTGTTAGGTCCATTGTTATATAATATTAAGGTAATAACTGGTATGCTGTTGTGTTTTGCTTGTATTCGTTGCTAGACATTCACTACTTTCACTGCTTGAGGATAGTGGAGATACTGAAGGGAACAGAGGCTTCCTCTAAGAACATCTTTGGCAGATATTCCTCTCAAAGAATGAAGGTGAGAGGATTCAATCCAGCTGTCTGTCTGTCTGTCAGTCAAACCAAGTGATCTGTGTGGTTTGAGTTATCTTCTCCATTTTATTGCTTCAGGACTGGCAGGAAATTGTGTCCCTCTATGAAGCAGATAATGTCTATCTGGGTAAGTAAGTATAGTATAAAGTTCTTAAACGTTTTCAGACCAGACCACCACCCATTAATGGTCCTGTCACATAGATAAAGCCATGCTCCACAATACAGGATGCAATTACCATTCTCATTCAGCACTAGCTTGAACATTAGCTTCAACAGTGGATTCAGTTTGTCCGGGGCTTGATAATTACTTTACTTGAAAAATGAAGTGGTTGGTACACAACACCAGCTACAGAGAGAAAATAACCGTGTCATATAGAAATCTTAAATAATTCTCCTCCTCATTGTGTCCCAGCGGAGGTGGCCAGCTTGCTGAGTCGCAGTGTGAGCTATGAAGGCCCGGCTCTGAGGAAGCAGGTGGCCAAAGCCCAGCAGCTGCAGCAGGAGCTGAGCCGGCGGGAAGTGGAGTGCCAGAGCTCAGCCGCAGACCTGAGGGAACGCTACTACACTGCCTGCAAACAGTACGGCATCACAGTAAGTGCAAACACACACAAAGTGAATGAACACGCAAAAACGCACACTGAGGAAACAATTGCTCAGTGCTCAGAATAGATAGATGGACTGACATGATGCTTGTCCAGTCATCATTTTGTTGATTTTCTGTTTTTCTGCCAGGGTGAGAATGTGGCTCGGGAGCTGCAGGCCCTGGTAAAAGATCTTCCAATGGTTCTTGGGGAAGTAGGGAAGGATGCAGCCAAGCTAGAGGAGCATATCCGACTTTACACCGCTTTCACAAACTTTGTCTGTGACTGGTGAGTATCTAATCACCTCCAGACTACGGAAAATGTTGTCAACGTTGTCAGGTTTTTACAGTACACAGTACAGAACACCACCTTTTTAGTATTTCCAATACCGTTTTCACACTATGCTGCAGAACAGTACCAGACTATGAACACCTCACCACAACACTATCCATTTGTTTTTCCACACTGTCTCTTGCTCTGTAGTTCTGTCAACTATGTATTACCAGGCTGGCACAGTGCAGCTCAGCCCAGTGTGGACAGGGTTATTTTGAGCATGTTCAGTCCAGAGGGTATATGCACATACCTAATACTGTTCCAAATTTTGAAACTGAACTGAAGGAAAACTCGCCTGCTTCATTCATCTAAATTAAAAACCTCAAGCACATAATCGATAAGCGAGTCCCCATGTCTCTACCCGCAGGTCTGAACCAGTCCTGCCCATGCTGACCTTTGTCCAGAGGAGAGGTAACACAACCTTCTATGAGTGGAGGACAGGGGAAGTCCCCACTGTCATTGAGAGGCCTGTAATGGAGGAGGCACCTCCTGATAACGTCACAGAGGAAACGGTTGGTTGGCCTCTCACTGTATTCTATATAAACCAGGACCCACATTCAGAGGATTCAGAATAGCAGTGTGGTTTTAGAATCATTGGTCATGTTCATGTTCCCTCTCATAATTTTCACTTCAAAAGCAAATGATGCCAGATCAACATTCCTACTCTGAGATATTTAATAAATGCCAGCATAGGTCCAGATTGTATATCCTGTATGCATTTACAACGGACATGTTCCTCATCATTGACATTGACAGTGTGTTTTATAACTTGCTTTAGATTGACTGGGGTGACTTCAGCAGTGGAACAGAGACTCAGCAAGTGAATTTTGGGATCACAGTTGAGGATGGAGTGGACTGGGGCATTAGTCTGGAGTCTGGCCCCGAGGTATGAGACAGGAGCGTACTTTGGATCTTTATTATGTGTAGTTCTTAATTACTTTTCTTTTCTAATAAATTAAGAACAATCTCTCATTGCAACATTAACCTCCAGTATTGTTAAATTGTCATTGCATCCACTCTTCTCACATACCATTTTTCTCCTGGTCTTCTTCGACAGGACGCAGGTGCAGGCGGTATCAACTGGGGAGACAGTGAAGCAGCTCCCATAGAAATCGAAGTTGTAGATGTGGGCACAGACTGTACGTACTTTTTTAGTTTCCCCACCATGCCTCCAACCAAACGCATCACATGTTTTCTAGCTCACTGGTTGAAATGTTTGTTTGCAAAAGACATATGTGTCACCTCTCAGGTCCTGTGGGTGTGGCAAGAGGCGAGGATGCCCTGACTATATTGGAGAACCCTCAGTCACGCAGCCAGTTTGTTGATGAGCTAATGGAGGTAATGACTAGGTTTAATAATGGTAATTGATAATAGAATGTGCTCCTGTAGTGTCGAATAACTCTTGTAAGAATGTGCCCAGTAACAGTATGTTATATGGATGGTGACATTGTAGTGCTTGAGTGTGAACACATTACAATTTACAATCCTAATACAAAGATTACACTAAACAGGATAAGGTATATACGTTCTTGAGTACCCTGTAGTGTTAGTAACTGAATATGATGTTTACATGTGCCAACTTAGATAGTACCTGAGTATCCCAAACAATAAGGAATATGGGTGTGCACCAGACCTGGGACAAATAGTAGTTGCAAATAATTCATAGTATTCGTTCGTAAAAGTTGTCAGTCACAGAAAAGTAAACTGAAATGACTAAAATGTCTACTCATTGTATCCTGAACAATAGCAGATATGGGTGTGCATGTACAGTAAAAGCATCCATTGACACTGAGTTAGTGAATAAAGACAGTCTATGGTTTCATGTGCTGGTGCAGCTGGACGTCTTCCTAACCCAGCGGGTGACTGAGATGGGAGAAGAGGGAGACGTGGTGGCTATGAGCCAGTTCCAGCTCGCGCCCTCTGTCATCCAATGCCAAACCCGCGAACGTATACAGGGGATGCTGGCAGAAGTGCGTGACCTTCTGGCCCGGCTGACCTCTCTGCGGATGCAGCACCTCTTCATGATCCAAGCCTCACCACGGTATGCTGTCCCGTCTGATTGACTGATGGATTTTAAGCATCATGCACCAGTGATGTTTGTGCGTATGGATCTACAAAACACTTGCAGACATTATGTTTCATCTTCCTGGTGCTGTCCATCAGATATTTTGTCACATTAGGCCCACAACACCTAAAGAAGGCGCAGAACCACCCCCCTCTATACCTGCTCTGCTTCAAAAAGGTTACTTCTGTTGTTTTCCTCATTTTTGTGTGTGTGTGTGTGTGTGTGTGTAGTTATGTTGAGCGTGTGTCAGAGGTGCTGAGACAGAAGCTGAAGCAGGCAGACATCCTGGTGCTGAAGCGTGCCACTCTGGCTGAGAAGAGGCAGGAAGCTCTAGAGGAGCAGGCCAAACTGGAGCCTCGTATTGACCTGCTGGCAGGACGCACCCGGCAGCTCCAGAAACTGGTATTGAATTATTATTATTATTTCTTCAGATTTATATGGATGCCAGTTTTACCAGCTCACTAGCCTGTGATGAGAATTTCCAATCCAGGTTGGGGAGGGTCACCATGTTGAAATTCTGGCTGATAAGAGTAATACTGCCCATTATCAGACAGCGTGAATTTGTGAATCCAGGTTGGTGCAGTTTTATCCTCATCAGACAGAATTTGAATGCAGTCCATGTAGACAAGTGACTCTCAATTCAATAACCTTAGGAAGTAGCTCATGCTCTAGAAACTTGATTCATCATTATATCCATCTTAAAGTATTAGTGAGAATGAAATATTCTATCATGAGTAAGTAATGTTAATGTAATGCAGTTTTAGATTAATTGAAATGAATATAAATTGATTCAATCCCTGTTAAACAAACATGGATGACAAATAGCTAATATAACTCACAACTCCTCCCAGAATCCCACAAAGTAACCTGCATCCTGGACATGCTGCGTCCCTCCTGTCAGGGGCACAACACAAACAGCTAAGTTGTGTGTTGTGTTATATCTTTGACTGTGAATTGTCATTTATTTTGCAGATTGAAGCGGACATTTCAAAGCGATACAACAACAGGCCTGTCAACCTAATGGGGGTTAATGTTTAGTTGTGAAGTGAATACAGACCAAAAATATTTTGTCGTGATATATCTCACTATATTGCTCCTGGAGAAATAAAAGTGATATTTAATGTAAAGTCTTTGTGTGTTCTGTCAAATGCCATTTGCTGAGTTAGCACTGGTTAGTACTGGGTAAGATGTAAACATTATTCCTTTTACATGTCAGATACGTTTTTTGACTTAAGTGTTTTGACTTGTCAATGAATTGCTGATGGCCAAAATATGTGCAAAAATGTCATTCTGAGTAAGAAATTAATGCTTATATTAATTGAATTGCTTCTGTTAATAATATTTAGTATTAATGTGAATACTTTATATTGAATAATGACTATGAACAATGTAACAAGGACGGCAAAGAATTTGAACAGTAACTAGTCATAATTCATTTTCTTGCTCTTGAGGATTAATGGCTAGTGACATTGAACTAGTTACCAGCACAATTTCATAGAAACTAACAACATAAAGTAGATTTTTAAAATGCAAATATTCCAATGACTCATAAATTGATATAAAGTTTGTATTGGGCGTGTGGGGGAGCCCTTTACAATTAAGATTGTAAAGCGTTAAGTGCTATTGAAAAGATCAGCTGACACTGAGTATTATGCAACTATGAAACTATGCGTATCTGTTATCAAACCAGTAAATGTTTTTGTTTAAATAAATAAAAACTTCTCCAGCAAAATGCATAAGTTTTGTAGGGACAATTTTAGGTAATATAATTTCTTACTACCCGTGAGAGAATTTTTAGTGAGGTGATGAAAGCTTGCAACTAGAATGTTCTACGCATGCTCTGTCTCAAAGCGTGTTTTTATGTCAAGCGGTGCTGCTAGGCTAGCCAGGCCAGCTAGCAATTGTGCAAGTCATGGTGGGCCATTCAGTGAGGAATGGTTGGAGAATGATGTATTGGGCAACTCCGTGGAGCCTTTAATGAAGACTTTTTTGATAGTATTGGGTGGTAGTGGACTTATGGGCATGAAGACACAGTTGCAAAATCTTCATGCGTAAGTATAAAATCAAGAGGTTTCAATTAATGCGTAAGCTGTTAACTGGATTGCAATGATTCATGGCATAAGCTAACGCTAGCTAACTTTCAGATGACAGAGGCAATGTTTATAAATAAAATAAAAAACCTCACTGGATGTAGTAGTTTATCACGTTTGAGACATGACACTTTTCATAGCTGAGAGGCGAAAATAACAAACTAAGTTAGCTCACGAAGCTAACACAGCATTATAGGCAGGCATTGAGTTCCGATAGTTAAGCGGTTTTCCCCACTCAAAAGCCCACCCACCTCTCTTTTCAATTGGCCAAGCTTTGCTGGAATACTACGTCGTTAAGGCGTTTTAGGTCTCTGAATGGACCTCTAATATGTCAGTCATCCTTTCACCACTTGTTGCTAGGGAGATTGTTTGATGCTAACCACAGCGGAAGTAGATGGTCGCAAATACCAGTAGCGCTACCTGTCACTTTTTAGGGTAAACAAGGTTGCAAGTCAACTGCTGTGGCAACACATAATATCAGTGGTGTTTCATGTTATACAATCGCGTGATTTATTTTGTATATAATGATAGTAGTTGTGAGTCTCATTAAACACAGGCTAGCTAACGTTAGTAGGACAAAGATAGGCGCAGCTGTGTGCAAGCAGGGAGGGAGGAACCCTGCCTGCCACCTAACGTTATCGTTGACAGTGTGTTATAGCTAGCTAGCGAGCTTTCGAGACTCCCTCATTCACCTTCAGCAGCACCCACAAGAAACACTTGTCCTGTCTAGGGTGAGGTGATTCCTTATAGCCCTGTGTTCATCATATTTGGTCTGCCGAATTTCCAATATTTAAAATGCATTGCGCTTTACGAGCCGCCATCAGTTCTCTCTAGTCTTGGGAAGATGCAATGGTTGATATGGCTAGCAAGTCGTTTTTTCTTTCATTAGCATGTGCTTAAGGCAAATGTGGGTAGCTAAGACTTTGGTGTTTGAAAGCTGTAAGTATTAACTGCTAGTATCGAATGGTGATCTCTGTCTTGCAAGGTGTATTTTTATGTGTTTTAATGTTTAACTAAGATCAGGTATTTGCAATAGACCAATAACATTTTCTTTCTCACTTTTCTCAGGTATGGGAGGATGAGGACCTTATGAAGAACAAAGCTTTGAACTCTAACTGGACTCATAAAGAAGTGGAAACACCATTTTGGATCTTACTCACATTTAAAACTAACAGAATCTTGCTAAAGCGTTAAAGCCAAAGACCCTCTCCCCACACCATCTTAAACCATTTCTTACTTTCATGTGTTTATCTCAGTCTTGTAGTATAAGTAAAGAAGTCTTGCTTCAAGGTAGTTGGGCCCCATTTTTGTTTTTATTTTTTACTTTCATTTTTTGTTCCTTTGTAAAGAAATGCTTTACCTGAAAAAGTACTTCACAGAGGGCCTGATTCAGTTCACCATCCTTCTGAGTCTCATTGGGGTGCGGGTGGACCTTGACTCCTACCTGAGCAATCAGCTGCCCCCACTGAGAGAGATAATCCTGGGCCCCAGCTTAGCCTATACCCAGACACAGTTTCACAACCTGCGCAACACGCTGGACGGCTATGGCATCCATCCAAAGAGTGTGGACCTCGACCATTTCTTTACCACTCGGCGGTTGCTGAACCAGGTGCGCCAACTGGATCGCCTTTCTGTGCCCAGTCCCGAGCTCAGCACCTGGCTGGTGCACCGTGACCCTGAGACTGTGGTGTCCGCCGCCAGCCAGTCCAGCCCCAGCATCACCCTGGACAATGGGGCCATCCTAGAGGACGTTAACAACCCTGACGCTACCCCGGCCATGAGGGGAGGAGGTGGAGCACCTGAATCCACCTACAACCTGAATGCAGCGGACAGCAGCCTGGGAGCTGTGGCCCCGGAGGGTAACCAGGACAACAGGAATGGCAATGATGACCTCACCAAAGAGGTACTGCAGCATGTCCTCACCTTTAACACCTGGGGAGCGCTGTCAAAAAGGAGGGGTCAAGCAGTGACATAATGGCGCTCACTTATGAGCGTAAACAATTTCATGGGACCAGTGGCATTGTCTCATGTCAATGGTTAACATTGAGAATTTATGCCAGCAGTTAATATATTAAATGGATGTAAATAATTTTGAATCACATAATTTGACTGAATAGTATCAAAATAATTGTATTGTCAATTTGTTTGTCAACTAGATCACCAGTGGTAAATAAAAAGCTAGGTAAACTTTGACCCCCAATCAGTAATTATCACAAGCCTCCTATAACTTATACTAGTCTGATACCATTTACTATGTTGTATGCTATGAATTTATGTCAGCCTGAAAAGTTGAATAAACTATTCCACAAGTAAAAATGTGGGTAAATTGTTTAGGTGGGTTTGCCCTCCACTCTTTTCTATCAGATATTTTTAGTCAGGCCCAGGCCCTCATTCATTACAGCTGGGATTCTGGTCCCATGTAGGGATGCACATCGGGGTTCACATAAAACATGAAGTTTGAAATGCATAGCAACCATTCACCCTCCTTAGTTCCAGCTCTTAAAATAGCACAATGGTTTATATACCATTAATTTAAGGATTCATTCAATTAGTTATTTTGAGAAATCATACGTTTCTCAATAGCAACAGGATTGTCATTGATGTAGTGGAGTTGTGAGTCAACACAAAACCATTGTTGAAGGCTTGTTATGAACTGAGTCTCCTTTCTGGTCATATAACAGTTAACATGGCTAAGAGGTTATGCTATGGTTACATCATCTGACCAGACTTCTGTTACATGATCTGCCAGACTCTGCTGCTAAAATTACCCTCTGTAATGGAATAATATAAACCAGTCATGTTCCTCTTATAGAAACTAAACAGTATATGTTCTAGTTAATCAGCTAGCGAAAAAGTATGTGAACCATGAGATTTAGTAACTGGTGGAACCTCCTTAAGCAGCAATAACCTCAACCAAATGTTTCCTGTAGTTGCTGCTCAGACCTGCACCATTGGACCAGTTCTCCTTACAGAACTGTTTTAGTTCATTGATATTTTTGGGATGTCTCACATGAACGGCTTGCTTCAGGTCATGCTACAACATTTCAGTAGGGTTAAGGTCAGGACTCTGACTTGGCCATCCTAATTCTTTTCTCTGTTTAAGCCATTCTGTTGTAGATTTGCTTTTGTGTTTGGGGTCATTGTCATGCTGCATGACCCAACCACTGTTGGTTGCTTCAGATCACAGACTGCTTCCCTGATATTCTCCTGTAGAGTTTCCTGATACAATTTTGAATTCATTGATCCCTCAATGATTGAAGCTGTCCAGGTCCTGAGGCAGCAAAGCAGCCCCAAACCATGATGCTCCTTCCACCATGCTTCATGGTTGGGATGAGGTTTTGCTGTTGGTGTGCAGTGTTTTGTCTCTTCCAAACATAGTGGTATGTCCTTTTGCCAAAAAGTCCAGTTTTTGTCTCATCTCTCCACAGAACATTGTTCCAGTATTTGGAGAGCAGTGGTTTCCTCGTTGGTATCATCCCATCAACAGCAGTCTTGTTTAGTGTTTTTCTTATTGTGGACTCGTGGACACAGATGTTACAAAGTTCAACAGATGCCTGCAGATCCTTAGTTGTTACCTTAGGGTTCTTTGTCACCTCCTTGACCATTATGCAGTGTGCTCTTTGCTGGATGCCCACTCCTAGGGAGAATAGCAATGGCACTGAATTTTCTCTCCATTTGTATACAATCTGTCTGACTGTAGACTGATGGAGGCCCAAGTCTTTGGAAATGTAGCCTTTGTAGCCTATTCCAGCCTGATGAGCCTCAACAACTCGGAGGTCCTCTGAAATTTATTTTGACCAGGTCATATTCCACTTCAACAGATAGGCTCTGTTGGTAACCAAACTCTGTTTTTTTTTTAATATGACAGGACACCTCTAACCTACACCCGAATGTCATCCTATTGATTGGATCACCTGACTTCAATTCCTGACATTTCTCTATTGTGGCAATATGCTTTTCCAGGACATTGATTTGATTGACATCCTGTGGCGACAGGACATTGACCTTGGTGCAGAAAGAGAAGTGTTCAACTATAGCAACCGTCAGAAGGAGAGTGAGGAGGAGAAGCCCAGCCCACAGGAGAGCAAGGAAGTGACTGAGGCACAAGAGAGTTGGAGAAATGGAGTGAACTTACAAGAGGCTCAGCCAGTGGATGGGGAGACGGGAGAGAGCATTCCAGAGCAGGTTAGTAGCCTGCCATATAGTAGGGGCTGTCTCGCCCAGTGGAGGCTGGTACATTGAACTGCCTCACACTACATAAAGAGGCAAGTAGGAACATTAGGACTTAACAAAGTACTCACTACTCGTATCGGTTCTGAAAAATTGGTATCTGTGTAGCTCTACTTACAAGGGTCTCAGACAATGGAAAGTGAGACCATACATAGCATCTTGTCTAGGAGGTGTACTCATATACATAAAGCCATCCCATGCCACAGAAACAATGTTTTCCGCTTTAAATCATAATGAAGGCACACTTTTACTTTGTAGTGATCTGACCTGCGTGACAACTCGTCATGGCAATTTGTGGCACTATTCGTCATATCCGCTTGATTGCCACACTTAAGATATAATGCTTTTATTGGTACAGTAATACTCAATCACCTACTTACCTACGCTAAAAACCACAATACCATTGATTGTATTGGGACCTCTTTTTTTTTTTTATTGTTACCTCAGCTCCCAGGTCTTGGCTCACAGACTTCACTGTCTTTACAAGAATGCCTGCGGCTGTTGGAGGCCACCTTCCCTTTTGGAGAGGAATCAGAGGTAGAAACATAGGCTAGAATTTATTATTTGTTGTATACAGTTTCATGTAGCTGTGGAAAAGTAACTACAAAATCTGAGGCATACATTTTGTGTCATGTTTTTGATCTTCTCAACATTTTGTCTCATGTTTTTGATGTCCTCAATTAGTTTCCAGCCCCAGTTGTCACCCCAGAGATAGGGGTCTCCAATGAAGAAGCTCCTTCTACATCTCAAGGTCTCCCTCTGGCACCACCACTACCCCAGGCAGAGCCACAGTTGGACTTGGAGCAGCAGTGGCAAGACATCATGGCCATCATGGAGCTACAAGTATGTCCCTTTTTTAAATAAGGATGTGGGCCTGTTCACTGCCATTTAAGGTTCAACACTTTTGAAATGAGAGATGTAGTTGTTTGTGCATAGACCCAGGCTCGTGACACCATGACTACTCTTGTCATGTGGGGCCTAACAGAGGTAGGCCCAAACCGTAGTCTTCTGTGATTCAAAAGAATAATTATTCAATAACTTTAACATTCAAAACAATTCCTTTTCATTTATAGGTATTTTCTTTTAGGGCAAACGTTTTTCAATTTTGGAAGTTTGGAGGTTTTCAATTTTGGATTTTCAAACCAACACAAAAAAACCCACCCATAAAAAGTGAAAACCTAAATGTCTCATGTGCTTTATAATTTGAGAAAAGTATGTAGATTTCCCCTAACAAATCTTTCTGTTTAAAGGCAATGGAGGTAAACAACACCTCACTCAACACCAACTCCAGCAGTGTCAGTGACACAAGTGGGACCACAGAGTCAAACACCGTAGGAAGTTTTGGACTTGCTTCTCTCTCAACACCGATAAACCAGGATGTCAGCCTTCACCAAGCCTCCCTCCCTAGCTGCAGCCAAGACTTCCCCCATATTTTCAATCCCCAGTTGGAGTCCACTAGCAGCCCCCCAAGGCCCACCATGCTCAGACTTTCTTCCAGCAACTCCTCCAACATCAACTCTACATTTGGAGCCACTAACCTGACTGGACTCTTTCTCCCACCACTTATGAACAGCACTAATAACAATGTCACTTCCACACCTATACTGCCCGATCCGTTCAGCACCTTGCTGGAAGAATCCATGCTCGATGAGATCAGTCTCCTGGACCTTGCCATGGAAGAGGGCTTCAGCCAGGCCCAGGCTTCCCAGTTGGAGGACGAACTCGACTCAGACTCGGGTCTCTCCCTGGACTCCAGCCACAGCCCAGCCTCCCCAAGCAGCTCTGAGACCTCTTGCTCCTCTGCAGCTTCTTCCTCGTCCACCTCTGCCACCTTCTCAGAGGAAGGAGCTGTGGGGTACAGCACTGATTCTGAGGCAGCCACCGTGGAGACAGAGGAAGGTGCTGTCGGGGGCTACCAGCCTGGGTATAGCAAGCTCTGCCGCATGAGCTATCAGGACCCATCCCAGTTTCACAGCCTCCCGCAGCTTGACAACATCAGCCACAATCACACTTACAATTTACCCCTTTCCTCTACGTTCACTGATCACCCAGAGCTCCCCATTTCGGCTGTCAAGAAAACTGTCCGTGACAAACATAACTCTAAGCTTCAGCCTCCTCAGGACTTGCTTGACAAACAGTCAAGTCGTGATGAACGTCGAGCCCGGGCCATGAAAATCCCCTTCTCCAATGACAAGATCATTAACCTGCCTGTTGAAGAGTTCAACGAGCTCCTAGCCAAACACCACCTGAGCGAAGCGCAGCTAGCCCTCATCCGTGACATCCGCAGACGTGGCAAGAACAAAATGGCAGCCCAGAACTGTCGCAAGCGCAAGCTGGACACTATCCTAAACCTGGAGCAGGGGGTCCATGACCTGAGACGTGACAAGGCCCGCTTGCTGAAGGAGAAGATGGAATTCATTCGCTCCATCCGGCAGATGAAGCAGAAAATGCAAAGTCTCTACCAAGAGGTGTTCACCCAGCTACGAGACGAGGAGGGCCGGCCCTACCCCCCCAATGAGTACTCACTCCAGTACAGTGCTGATGGCAGTGTGCTTATCATGCCCCGCAGCATGACAACTGTTGAGCAGAACCGGAAGCCTGAGAAAAAACAAAAAGACAAAAAGAAGTGAGGGGGAAACCGCTGTTAATTCTTTCACTTTGCTAAATCAATAAGAAAGATTTCTGCAGATGCAAGAGAGATGTCCTTTTTTTCTTTGAGAAGATTCTGGTAAGAAGAAAAATGGCATTGTTGACTACTCTTCCTGCATTAGTTTTTTCCCCTTTTCATTTTGTTCCTGCATTTTTTCCTGGAAACATCTTTGAAGCAGAAGAAGCTCTTCATTTGAGTACTGATATTTCATTATTTTGGTGGGGGAAAAGGAATAAACAAGGAAAAGGAGGGTATGAAAGGACTTAGTGAGCTACTAAATTTTTTTTTATCTGCTCTAGATCCTTTGGCACCAAACCACTGAGGAAGAAGATTTGTGATGTCACGTTACATGAAGGGACTAGTATCAAGAAAAGTGGGAGTAAAAAAGAACACTGTCAACAAGGATGGTTGGAATACCTATGCATTGGAGGTCAGGTTTTAAAGGACTATCAGATCACATTTCACCCTGGAAACTTTTAGTGATTTTCATAGTCACTGAGGCTTGTAAGTTCCAAATGTTCAGGCAAAGAACAGCGTCTAAAGGTTTTGAGAGATAAGATACCAAAGGCTAAAGGAAGTCCAATATTTAGGATGCCATTAACACCCATACTAACCAAAGGTTGTATGGTGCACTTCACTTGCTCTCTAGACAACAATCTAAATGCTCCAACACTGCACTCTAATGCAATGGGTTTGCATTGCAAATTCCAGTTTTTGACTCAAGAATTGTCAGACTTCCGAGTTTAGATGGCCCTAAAAAGATTGGATTTGACGTGTAGAACTAGGATGCTGGAACACGAAAGTGGGAGAGTCTGAGGGTGTATTCCTGGGCTGGCCGCTGCTGAGAGGCCTGGAGGTGGTGTTCTGCAAGAGGAGCAGATGGACGTTTTAGGGAGGAGGCACACTGCATTGGAAAATGTATTAGCTTCCTTATACTTATACATATTACACTGTAATTTGTCCTTTAAAGGCTTTGCTATATGCATTTTGCTGTGTCTCTTGCTATTCCTTCGCTGCAGGTTTTAATATGGGAGCTGCAATTGGGAAGGCTCTTAAAAAATGTTTATAATCTGTAGTATAAGCAAGGTTATAGGTCTAGCTACATCAGCTTTATGTAAAAGTCTACACCCCCTTTGTTGATTTGACACATTGTGCCGAACCTGTAATCACGTTTTATGAATGAAAGTGGTCAGAGGATGGGCTAGCAACTCCAGAGTGTACTGTATGATTACCACCAACTCCTGACTGTCACAGTTCAAAGATATGGATTATGTTTGGGGGTTTTTCTCTTGGATACTGAGTTTTAAGCATTAACTTAAAACCGGCTCAGTTGTGGCAATGGTGTAATGATAGCCCGTCTAAACTTATTTGCCAATGTCATCCTATCAATAGCCACTTGAGGCAATTGAAGATTTTTTTTTAACTGCTGTAAAGCCAAGCTGTTGGCTAAGTTTTGTGTTGATAACAAAGTGAGCCAAGTAATTAAACGAGTTAAAAGTAATTTGAATGAGTGAACTTACAAACAGCAGAATGTGTGTAGTGGACCTTTTTGTTTTGAATGCCTTGATTTCACAATCTCATATCTTGACTTAAAGGTTTTGAGAACCAGAGAAAATTGTTCTCAAAGTAGAAGTGCTATTACTTGTTTGTCTTTTTGAATGAAGTCTGTCAGTATATGTATGTCACCCCATTGAAAAAGTTGTTGCAGCTCGGATAGCTGTTAGGTTAGAATTAAATAAATATTTACAAGAAAGAGGCTGAAAAGAATTTGCAGCATTAATAAGAGTGTCCAAAAATTTACGTTTACGTTTTGAGACCTTGTTAAAAGCCTCTCTTCAACATAGTATTCAGGCATGGATCTGAGTTTGGTTAACATTCACTTCAGTGCACCAACTAATGATTTAGTACTCTGCACTGTGCACTGTTTTTGTCTGTCTCGGTTGTTCTGTAAATATTTTCATGTTTGTGTTGGTCACTTTTTCTGTAGTCTGTCAAATGTCTCCATAACCTTCTCACCCTCTGCTTTGAGTTTGGTTGTAGTTTTCTCTGTTTTACTTTGAAATATTTGCTGGCAATCTGGAATTGTTTTTATTGATTAATAAAGTGTTTTTATTTTCACCTGTGACTCGTGTTCTGGTGTCATCAATGGTAAAGAATGGTACTATGGAGCAGGAGTATAGAGAACCCAAACCAGGTAATAATCCTGTTCTCATTCACCTTCAATCATAAAGCTAAAGTAGTACCAGAATGAAACAACGCAGTAACAAAAAGTGGTTTATTCTCCAAAACAGACAAGCAAGACATGTTTATGAAAAACACAATGACAAAATTACCAATGAGCAAATTAAATTGAATTAATGCTGAAAAGTTTTCATAACTATACAGCAAAAAAATAACAAGGAACTAGCTAAGATGAACATGGTATTACTCTCAAAATCATCAACAGCCTAAGTTTTAAACATAAAATGGCACAGACTGTAATGAAAGAAATGATAACGCACCTCTACAATACAATGTCATAGCAAAAGGACCTGGACCACTGGACCAAGCGCTATGTGAAAATGATCTTACATTATCCAAGTGACTCACTGGAGTGGAGAAAATTAACACTGCATTTTACATTTCTTCTGGGTTGGGTTTCCTCAAGCAAACCTAAAGCATATATACACTTTGATCATGTCCAGATAAAAGTAGAATCAAATTAGTGATACTACACCAAAAGACAAAGGAGTCCACTGGAGTCTTGCTTTCCTCTGCCCCTCTGTCTAAACGGGTCGCAACTACCGTTTTGTTTTCCTCCCCTCCCCCCTAGCCTTGTGTTAGTTCTTGTCATCCTTTTTCTCTTCTTCGGTGGGGTACGAGTGCCAAGTGAGTCGCTCCTCATAGAAAGAGATGACCACCTGCGGACACTTTACATTGGCCTCCTTTGCTGGTACAAGGTCGGCTTCATCAGAATCTTTCCTACAAGAACAAACAGCAATAATATGTCAATTACAGAAGGGCTTATTCAGCCTGTGAAGTTTCACTTTTGACAGCTGCCAAGAATTGAATGGGTTAAAAGCTGTATACAAACCATTTCATGAGGAACATGAGTTCTCCTGTGGAATCTGTGGCACCAATAATCCTCTCTGGATCCAGAGCTCGAGCAAAGCCCCTTAACTTCTCTGGCTGAAAGACAAGACACAACTTCAATCAATCAAGAAAGATAATTCCATCAGAAATACCAGCTACCATTTAAAGGGCCTTATTATTTTCGTGGATGGACTCTGAGTTTAAAAATAAAATGAAATTGTGAGGGTTTGGGGGAATTAGTTGTGGGAATAGGAAGATGTTTGGGATTGTGAAAATGGTGGGAAAAAATCTAAAAAAAAAATTTAAAAAAGGGGGGGTCAAATGACAGAATTTAGGAAAAATTAAAATGGATTTCATGGGAAGTTGTTTATTCACATGAAAAAGTGTGACGTGTTGATAGACTTCTTGTGGGTCTTCAACACAATTCAAACTTGCAACCTTGTCTTTGTCACTAACATGCGACAGCTTAGATGAACCATGAATATAAAACATATAGCCAAAACAACATCACGCCCTGACACAGTCAACACTTTTGATTGTTTTGATTGTTGTGAGGTGGATTTATTGTATAGTTTTGATTCACAGGACATAATGAAGCCTAATGATAAAAAGATGTGACAATTTATAGTGATCATTTTTATCCAATGATGCATTCCTTTCCTGATGGTAGTAGTGTCTTAAACAAGAAAATCTCCAGGCAGTTTGAAAAGCATAATGTTGGTAAATATGGCATCTGGCTATCATATATATGATATTATATGATGTTTTGTGAAATGGAATCTAAAAAGCATTTTCTACATCAGTGCAAAATCAAAACAGCTCAAGGATCCTGCAGCATGGAGTCTGCAAGTGCGGAAAATCCTTTAGTGAGATCTGGTACCATTCTTCCATAAGAAACCAAATCATTGTCAATGAAAACACTTTGTCCCATAAACCCCCTACTGGGTTCACAGCTTGTAATTGAAAAGCTCATGTAAATGGATAACAACATTATCTTGTAACACCAGGGTATTATTAATTGTGGATCGGGGCTCTTTCATTTTGGAAGATACCACTTCCATCAGGAAAGGAATGCACCAGTGGATGAAGGTGATGACTGAAAACAATGATGTTGGTCTCTGGATGGAGAAACAAAAACCATGCTATGAAAGGCACCCTATAAAATTAGAGTCGCCTCAACCCTTGACTGTGTGAAAACGTGGATGTTGGTGTCTCCAATTTAAACATACCATATTTGAATCCAGGCAGCCCAACCAAAGAGTATCAATCCGATTAGCCATATGAGAGTCATCAGGCACTTAGACTCTCAAAAGAATAAAGGGCTGGGACTTACATCATCTTTTTTCTTCTTTGATTTACTTTCATCTCCATCCGCATCTGCAGCCGCCTTCCTCTTGCCCTCATGTGCTGATTTCTGGGACTGCAGAAACTCTGCAATCAGATCTGGACAGTCCAAATTGTCCTCTGGCTCCCATGTGTTATCTCCTCTGTATAGAAATACACACAAATACCGTATTTCTCTATGCACCTAATAACTTGGCCACTTGTTGAATAAAACAGTGCCTATAAAGAGAACAACGACAAGAAAGATGGGAGAATGGATGACACGTGACAAACCCACCAGAATGTCCCAGCACTTTCATTGGTTAATGACAACTTTAAAGATGCTTGGGACAACAGTTGATGAAAAAAAAAACTCACTCAGAGAAGCCTTTCCACTTGAGAAGGTACTCCACTCTCCCTTTGACCACTCGCCGATTGAGGACCTTTTCAACCACATATTCTTCTTCCTCCTCATCTTCCTCTGCCACGTCCTCTGCCTTCTTGTCCTTCTTCTCGGGTAATGTCATTTTGCTCTCTGGCTGGGCGGGAGCTGTGGGTGCAGGCAGACAGTTACTGCTCCCAAAGACACCCGCTCTGACAGTTGGTGACTCTTGAACCGAACACTTGTTATACCTGCAGGTGTTGCGATTCAATGCAATGGCTTAATAGTTTTGGCAGAGAAATACCTTCATACTTAAAAAGGTAAAGTTAGCATTTGCTTAGGACGGACCTTCTTTGTCTGCTTGACAAATGGATGGGAAATCACAGTGCTGAGTGGTGTTTCAAATGGATTGCAAACATTTACAGCGCGACTTTGTCGACATACATACTATATTAATTCTTGACTCTTGAAATACACCTTGCCGAACAAGGACAAATGATACAGAGAAATGTATATGTTAAAAAATAATAATATATAAAACCTTCTGTAACCGTGGGAGCATCGTTAGACGATTCTGTAGTCAGGCTCATACTCATCAGGTAGACCTTGGGACCAGCAGATTCCTGGTCAACGTCAAGATTGTAGCATGATGGAAGCAATTGGGAATCAACGAGGTAGAAAGGAGAAAACAGCATTGGAAAAATGGGATTTATTGCAAAGATACATGGGCAACATTTTGTCGATCAATGTAGATCGACAGTTTTGCCAGCAATTACGACCAACCTTGTTTTGTCATTACAAATTTTAATCTGTATGGCCCATTATGTTATCCATATTAATTTTGTCCCATTTACTGATCCCTATCACTGCTGAGAGCAACACTGCCTAATCTGCATTGCCTAAAAAGTTACACATGAAGCCAGTCCGGCAGGGGCAAACATTTTTAAAAGGGCACTTCCTTGAAAAATTGCCTACAAGAAGTTTCATTCTACAGGTGTGATCTCAAGGAAATCTTCATATCTTCGTTCTAACTTCCAGCCAATAGTAATGCTAATTCTTATGAGGGGCGTGTCTGAATCAGATTAACAAGACACCATTGGATGTTACCAAGGGGGCACTAAGTGCAGCCCATGCGCTGTGTATAGAACAGCACAGCTGTCAACATGGAAATCACATTCACGCATTTAGCAGACCTTCTCATCCAGAGCAGATATAATCAAATGTGCACTAGCAGCTTGGTCTTTGGTCAGGGTGCAAAGCTCTGAGGATGTCCGTTTACAAAATGTAACTGCAGTGGTGGTAGACGCCCCTCAAGTGTAACATTTTGATCAAAACCCCAGGGATAACACACTTTTTGGGCACCCTTTCAGCCGGGAAATATTGATTATTTGACCTTAAAATGTGTGTGCACGCCACTGACTACGTGCACACTCATAGGGTATAGGGTATCTACTAAGTGGATAGGCACGAGCGCGAGAGGAGTTTGGCTCCAGCCATTCATTATTAATTTAATCTACTGTACAAGTTTAAGGTTTGCCACTGGGGCAGATTGTGTACATCTCTTGCCATGCCTCTATCTGCAGCATCTAACAGTGCATGGGAGGCTTGCAACACATGGCGGTCGCTTTGCAGGTTTAGATTCAAATTAACAAGCTTTTCATCTACTTGTAGTTTGCCATTTAGTCTCGTTTTCCTTGTGCAAAATAACTATCCTCCATTACCTGTTAACCTGGGAGGGGAGGGGAGTGTTGCTACCTAAGAAGTAAGAGGAAAAGACCCACTCGACAAAGCCTCGAATGGAACGCGTCCCGCTGTATGTATTTCCTCCATATTGCTTTAGCATTAGCAACCAATGCATCATACTCCAGGTAGCTTTGTCGATGCTGGGGTTTTTTTGTGGCTGAGATAACGTTCAATGTGTCTCCGAGACGTTAAGTGTCGTTTAGGTTTTCACCCTCATTATTTGTAATCACATTAAACGAATGGTCTCGTGCACAATCAAACGGTTAACGTTACCGAAACAACACGTTTGGAGAGAGGAGAGAAGACAAAAATGAAACTCACCTAAGCCTTACAATTTAATTGGTTTGAAAAGTGACCCCGAAAGCAAAATAAAAAAACGCGGTAGGCTCTGCTTGCTAAACAATAATGGTGGTGTTGTTATTGGTGTGTTATCAAAATAGAGAGCTACTAGCTTGGCTAAAGCTAAATCTATCGTTTCCGCCCCCTTCGTCTGGTATGAGAGAAAAAAATCCACAAGCCCACTTGAGCGAACTCGATGTGTGGGTTCACAAAATGTAAAGCGCATAGATTTCCTGATCAATGCAAGGCGAGCTAGTACATACTGTGTGTCTAGTGTATAGATCTGTGAGTACAGGATGTGACCAAAAAACCGGACTGGCGTACTACACCGGTGGAATGGGCTCCCACTGTTTGTACGATGTTGCAGCTCCCTGTTGTAAATCGATGCCCAGGAATCAGTGATGTACTGGTAAATAAGAAGTCGGGTAAAACTCCAGTAGTAGCAAAAATCAACTATATTATCTAAAAAGTTTTTTTTTTTAGAGAGAGAGACAGGTAAGATGGGAGAGAAGTGTGGGGGGTGACATGTGTCCCAGACCAGGATGCCCCGGGGAGGTGGTATAGCCCAAGGTACCATGATTTACTATGATTTTATGTCATAAGGATTTATGTCTTAAAAAGGTGCTATCTCTATTCCGTAAATAAAAAAGTGAGTTTACCCTCCACTACATCCCTGATTATAATCATTGTAAACCTCTGAAACCCAGGTTGGAGCAGCCTAACTAAAGACATTTTGGGAGGTATTTAATTCGTCCGAAACATAAGGCCATAGTTGGCCTTCATCAGGGTTTTTTTTCTGGGTGAGAACAGTGATTTAATCTTGTATCTATGCTCAACGCATGACGAATATTTTGTTCTATTGAGCACCAATGAAGTGATTAGTCTACACTGAAATAACGGGGGTTTCTACTTCAAACCTTTCAATCTTTGGCCTCAAACTCCTTGCAGCAGCAGCCCTCTGAACCTAGTTTGAGTCCAGACTTGAGAAGGTTCCACTTTGATTAAAATCATAAATAATAATTCTGGTGAAACATTTGGTTTCATTTAAGCCACATTAATATGAGGGACAGATCAAGACCTTTAATTTACTATTTACTATATTGGACATTGGTTAATTCATGGGTGTCAATGTGACTTTGGAGGCATAATTATCAAGTCATTAAGAATTGTGTATGTTCAATATAAAGAGAGAGATGTGAATTACCAAACAGGGAAGTGCTCCTAAATTAAATGCATCACAGTCTGTAATTATTTTTCAGATATTGCACATGAAGCCTTCATGCACCGTTTATACTCAAATGGAAGGAGAAGCTTTGGTAATTAAGACAATATATAACTGATCCAACAATAAATTGCCCAGTGACAGTAACAGGTGTCCTGTTTTCCCACCGAGCACTCGTCTCATTCCCATTCTCGTATCTTTTTTTACATTCCGTTTTTTTTTATCCTGTTCGGTGTGTGGCTTTAACGCATGGGCTTGTTCTCCAACGTGATCTCTGTGGTTTTATATAATGACATGATTCTTTATAGCTGCGTCTTTCCTGTGCACCCTGACAATGTCTATTGTTCTTCTTGTATTTCAACGCAAGTGTAAAATAAATGCTTTTTTTGAATAATGAGACAAGTCGTCCCAAACGCTCGCGCGCACAGTCCGGAAGCGGATACAGCTCTTCGATGACGTCATAGCGCTCTGACTTGCAAAATGGAAACAAGAGCTTCCTGGAAAACAGAACTCTGGATTTTAAGGTTTTGTATTTAGCTACAACACAACTACAAGAAGAACCACGGCGGGTTGGATTATACCATAGCAACCAGATACTTTGTGAAAGTAAGTTATTGCTGATTGACAGTCCAGCTAACATTTTCTTTCGCCAGGTTACTTAGGGAAGTCAAACCATCTAACGCTAGTCACCCTTCTTAGCCAACCCGAAGAAGATAAGGAGGTGTTGAGCCTCACCTGACAACTTTATTTATATGATATGACGATACGAGCGAATTGGTTGGGGGTTCGGTTTCACTCAGCTTGCTCTCTTGTTATTTTGCATTACTTCCGAGTTCGCTTACACAATATCAGCAGGCTGGGAAATTCTGGCAATGGCTGTTTCATTTCTTTATGTAACAGCTATTCTTGGCAGCTGACCAACTATCATTTCTATTAGAATCATTTCTGTTTGTTAAGCGAGTTAGATGGTACAAGTTGCATTTTCTTGCCCAGCTCTTGGATACACCTTGGGCAGATGAAAAAGACACGAGTGACTCAGTCGATTTTAGTTGAGTAACTTTTCTTTTGGAGAACGAGTCTTCAGGTCAGGACAACAACGTGGAGCTTTTGATCCGGATCGCTGTATTTTCTCATTGATTTTCAGATGCTTCCTGTGCAGTACAGCGCTCGGTAGGATGAGCAACAATCACGAAGAAGATGTAAGTAATATTCCCCCCATTAACTTGTTTTCTGAAATGAATATTGTCTTATATGAGCTCTCTTCTGTCAGTGAAACTGACAGAGACATTTCTACAGGGATACACCTCCACACTCGCTGATCCATAAACTAACTTCCACTAAACACATCAAATAAGAAAGTGGAGATAAAGTTTAAGGCAAGAGAGCCATGCACGAGGCTTCCACAGTAATCTTAGCATGAACCAGCTGGACACACACACACATTACTGTTTTTTGTTTTTTTAAAACATGTGAAACAACGTCTTTGTTTGTCTCCTCCAGGAGTTTATTGCAGTGCGGGTCCAAGACCCCCGGATTCAGAATGAAGGCTCGTGGAATTCACATGTGGATTACAAGATATTCCTTCATGTGAGTGATAATACTTTGTTTGCGTCATGGTATATGCAGTCATTTGTTTCACATAGGGAGTGCTGAGAATTTGTTTAATGCATGTATTTGTTAGTAATGTTCAGTGTCATTAAATTAGCTCATTTGAAAATACTTGGAGACAGTTTCTTGCCAGACAAGATTGGTCACAAACCTGTCTAGTGGTTTGAAAACATTTTCAAAATAATTGTCATGATTTGTGCCTTATTTGACTAAACTATTCTACATTAGACAGGCAAAATCTGCCTTGTTTTTACGACACTAATCTACAATCCTACCATCTTCTATTCAGCCTGCCTCACATTGCAGGGCCCTAGCAAGGAAGGCACTAGCAACATAACATAGCCAAAAGCTTCAGATACCAATTTTGATCTTAATGCAACCACACCCAGTCTTCTAATAAAGCTGACTAGACAATAGATGGATTCCTTCTATAGTCAGGAGTTGCGATGTTTTTAAGCATATGACATGTGGTTTGCATTACTGTGTCAGCAGTAAGGCTACATGCCTAGACGGATGTGTTGCAGTTATGTGAGTCTGAGTCATGAAATTGGCAAAGATCATGTGACCTTATGTCATCTTGTTTGTTCTCATTATGTTATTGCTATGTGCTCAGTCCGATCAATCTACATAGGGTAGATAAAGGCTAAATAAAAATAGATTGTCAACTAGAAATTTGGGCTTTTTAGAGAGATTCAGGTCACATTTATTCTCATTGATATTGACGCTCTCGTTTCTCAGTTACAATGGAGAGCTACAGAATAAAACACAATCAACACACTGTTTGGTTTGTCTTTTAGAATTGCAGGAAGTCTTCCTCCTATCTCACCTCAACATGTTTGACCCTTGGGGCGAAGCAAAGGTTATCAAGAAACGCCCTCTAGCAAAACTGGGCTCACGCTTCTTGTTGCCTTCCACTCCACTGAAGTTTTAGACTTGGCCAACATTTAACCATATAATTGATTGTCTACATTCTTTCAATCTCACTCAAAACAAGTGAGAGATTTGAAAAGTCAAATTTAAACATATTTTTTTTTAAAAGAGATTTTAAGAAGTTTGATCTGAGGAACTAATTCATAAAATACAAAATGGATGGATTTTGGCTTGTCAGAAGGTGGCTTGTTCTGCAGCATGGATTGAGCTATAGATTGTTGGAACACATCGTCCTTGTGATAAGTTTAGTTAGTTAAGCTATGTAATACAAGCTCAGCAACAGCTGGAGCATGTGAGTCATCCCAGTCACCACATTAGTCACAAAATAATGACACAAAATTGTGAAATAAACATCTTTAAACTTCAGTTTGGCTATAAATAAATTTGTGTTTGTTTTTTTACAGTAATACACATATTGTCCTCTATTTTTGTTAATCCCAGACCAACAGTAAGGCCTTCACAGCCAAGACATCGTGTGTGCGTCGGCGCTACAGTGAGTTTGCCTGGCTCAAGAAGAAGCTGCAGAAGAATTGTGGCTTGGTGTAAGTTGTCGTTTTGTGGGGAGTGGGCAAGTAATCCTGCTTTAGTATTCTTTCTTCACTGAGACAGTAGAAAAGATGAAGGGGATATAAAAATGGAGACAGACGTTCAGGTGGGATTTAATCCTTGACCAGCAATGGGAGGTTCTAGGCAACAGTCTCAATCACTATGCCATCTCTGGACGCACTGTGTTTGTTTGAACCAAATTTGGTTGCATGTCATCAGCCCTATCCAAACATTTCTTTCACCCACCAAACACCTCTGTAACATACTGAAAATGAGCTTCCTATTGTCTGTCTTCCAGGCCAGTCCCAGACCTTCCTGGCAAGTCCCTCTTCTCCTTCAGCAATGAGGACTTCCTGGAGAGGAGAAGGAAAGGCCTTCAGGTCTTCCTGGACAAGTCAGTTCCTTCTCAAAAAAAACAAAACTATTGTCAGTATTTAATCTGCTGTAAAAATTAGTGTTGCGTTATGAAAGCTACCTGTTATATGTGACATAATGCTGACAAATATTCATTGATGTGCCTTATAAGTATAATTTTGTGTGCCCTTGTGTGTCTGCCTGCAGAGTGCTGCACATGACGGTATGTCTGTCAGACAGCCAGCTCCACCTCTTCCTGCAGACCCAACTGCCAGTCGGTCACATCCAGGACTGCGTGCAAGGCCACACCCCTTACACTGTGACAGACGCCATCCTCACCTATGCCTCGTCCAATCAGGGCTTTGCTCAGGCTCAGGAGGATGACTCCGTCAAGGAGCCCAGTTTGACTGTAGTTCCTTATGAGTCCATGGAAAGGTATGAGGGAGCGTTGGAGGAGGTTGGGACCCCCCCCACCTCCCCTTTCGCTTTATAAACTATTGCTCTCGAACTATAGATATATATATGAGAGGAAACGACCATTATACCTGTTCACCATCACCACTGTTACATATAAATAAATAAATCACCCACTGTGTAAGAGAGTATTGGAATGTCAATGTCTACATTAAGCGCTGGATTTGGGCATCAGTTCAGGTTTATTTTAATCAGTTCAGGAAGTGGTTTGATGGAACAGTGACTAGATGGATACATGCGTACAAAAACAAACTTTTGCCATGAATAATGATATCCAGTATGTATGAAATAACTGAATGAATTCTCAATCATTAGTAAATTAATTTATGCTTTAATTTACACTTTTAACTGAATGCAAATGGATCCTCGTATCAGCATGATATACAAAAATCTTTTGTTTTATTTTATATTGAATTAAGTTCCTGTAATGTTCAAATTGTACGCGGTTGTTCCTTACCAGTGAATAAGTGCATGTGTTTAGTAAATGTATTGTCTTTCTTCCCCCTATCCACAGCCCAGCCCCACATCTACCGAGCCTACAAAACAAAGAGAACTCCAACCCTGGGCTACTCTCACCCAGCGACCAAGACACTCTTGAGGGCATAGTGGAGGTCCATGATAGGGACAAAGAGGAGTTACAATTCAGCCACACTGAGAAGTCCTCCCTTAAGGTCCTCCAGAAGAACAACCACCTAGAGGCCATTGTTGAGCAATGCAGTCCAGCAGATGTGACTTTTTTTCTTGGGGACTTCCAGGATGACCGAGCCCCTGAAAGGCCCAGCCCTGCAGAACAGACCCAGCTGAGGAGCTGTCAAATACAGACACCAGTAGAGGTGCACTCGCCCGTGGGGACTGGCTTTGAGGATAGCTGTGGGGTGGAACTAGAGAAGGTGATTGAGGAGGATTGTACGTTAATAGAGGAGAGTCTGATATTAGATACAGAAAATAAGACAGTTCCGAACGCTCTGAGTGTTCCTCATCCAGACACTTGGGAGAAAGCCGCTCAGGGGGATAGTCTTGGGGAGGCTGCTCTAGAAAGGGTCAGCTGTGAGCCAGAGCTTCCAGAACAACAAGCAAGTTCTGAAATTATTCTAGAACATGTTATCTCTGAGGAGATCAGCTCTCAGGAACAGGTTCTAGAACCACACACCAGTTCTGAGGAGGAGCTTCTAGAACATCACATTGATTCTGAGGAGCCAGATCTAGAAGATAGCCACTCTGAGAAGCAGGTTCTAGAACAACATGTCATCTCTGAGGTCCAAGTTCCAGAACCTATTAGTAGCTCTGCGGACTGTAACTGTCCAGAGGAGACTCAGAGCTTAGATGGGCAAACAGTCCTGGACACAGAACTAGGTGATGACTCAAGATGCACAAATGAGACGACACTCAAGTCAGAAATCAGTGAAGAGACACTCAGTGTGAGCAATGTTACAGAGATGGAATGTGGTGGTACTCCCCTGGACCAAGATCAAGTTAAACAGCAAGTAGATTTAGTAGGAACTAGTTATAAAGTGGACAGCGATGAGGACAGTCAGTCATTGCTGTCTTCAAATGGGAGTATCGCCAAAGGTCAGTGACAATGAAAGTATTTGTGATGAAAAAGAGGACTTTATACACAATGCAAATGGCTACATGAAGACTTCTGAAGAGGTGAGTCACTGGTCAGCAGTAGAGGCCTCCAGCAGAGGTATTTTAGAGCTACAGATGAACGGATGCCCCATGGACAAAGAGGACATTTCTGACGTACACAATGCCCAGGAGAAGACAAACAGGGTTGAGGTTACAAAGGATGAGGAACTCCCCTACATGACCAACATCAGTACCTCGGCTAAAACTCTGGAGCTTGAGTCAACTGGGTCAGCGGGTGGTGGAGATTTGACCGACAACAGTGACTTCAACATCCTAGAGAGCAACTGTGAATCAGCTGATGGGAAATGTACAGAGCAGGTTACCCTGTCCTCGCTGTCTTTGGACGCCTCAGGGGAGAGCCAGCAGGGGGAGGTCCATTAGCTTAACCGCTAGCTAGGGCTGCTGCACACTCACTGAGCCTGAACAATGGATAGTGGGGATGTCCTTTGCCAAAGACACATTCGTTCGCACACTGCACACACTACATATTAGGACTTCTGTTCCATTCCAAAAAATCATTATCTGACGTTCATTATTCAATATCTTTAAAACATATAGGATCCAGTCCATTAGTGTCAACCCAGGACTTGAGTTGCATACCACGCTTAAAAAGTACTATAATATGTTTTAACTTCATGTTGTCACGCATTTTGTAGGAATAGCATCAAATGGTGTATATCTGATTTTAAAATTGAATTCTTCATATACACACAAACACTTAATGTTGGCAGTTTTTCCCTACCTAACACTTTATATGGCTCCACTGGTCTGGATGATGATTAGATTGTTGTGAACAGCAGAGGGTGCTCAAGTTCATGAAAGGATGCATGTATGTTATTGTTGTTTTGTTTTTTTTAGTTTTGTTTTTTTTAAATCCAGTTTTCTGACTGTAAGAACAGATCTGATCTTGCACTGCAGTGTGAACTGGTGGGATTGGATAGTTTTGAAATCAGATTGGGCCATATGTTTTTGTCAGAGCTAGGTATTTTAATAACAAAGCATTTGGGAGAAAATGTAAAAGAAAGAAAAATGTAAAGCTAAAATGAAGTCACTGAAGTATCAGTACAGTATAATTTCTCTCCTCATCATGGACAAACAGCTGTTCCCATTCAAGGCAAGTAATAGCGTTCATATTAAAATAATTGGGAAACGTTTGATTATTTTAGCACACCAGTAGTAAATCATGCTGTTGCAAACCAGCCGTATCCTACCTACGAGCACACAAGGGATCTTAGAATTGATTTGCTCTCGTAAATCCTGATTGTGGTCACTTGTGAGTGTCCAGTAGTGGCCTTGTTAATTAAAAAAGAAATTGTCCCCAAACCGAACTGATCTTCTCTCAGTAAATGTGGACCTGATTGGCAGGGTGTTACTTTGCATTACATTTCTGTTTTCTGTGATTTTGGATTCATCAAACTACTTATAGAAGACGAAACTACTGAGTTAAGCCAGTTTTCATCAGGGTGACATCCTGATTTCCATACATTATTAAGCTTTGTCATCTGTAGTCAGGGTGTTTTTATCATTTGGGTTGGATGAGGACTGCACGTTTGCCTGGTTAATGTTCATTCCATGTCAGTCTGAGGAGCTACCCTTAGTTTCAGGACACAACATTGCCTGTTTTCAGAGTAGTGACAGTTATCCAAATTATCCTGACCTTAGCCTGGATGAACATAAATACTATGCTTTTATATTTTAACTTGAGGTCTGTGCGTGTCTTTTGTACCTAAAGGGATCTCGACTACAGTTTTACCTTGATGTGTTGACATGCTAATGCTGTTTGTGATTAGTTTTAACACTGCTTTTAAAAGGGACCCAGATTTATTTTGTTGTGTCATTTCACATAGAAATGAGCCTTTACCCTTTATTTTTTGTGGCTATTTTAAGTTGATTTATTGCACATGTGTTGCATCATCATAGCATTGACCGCTGAAAGAGGCTTTGATGGCAGGTGTCATTAAACCTTAACTGTTACTAGTCTACACTATCAACCACAAACGTCATGATTGTATGGCACCGGGCTTTGTTTTTGTTTTTTCTGTATCTTTTCTGTGGTTTATCTAAAGAGTTGCTT
Organism: Hoplostethus atlanticus; assembly: GCA_034670405.1. Taxonomy (NCBI): domain Eukaryota; kingdom Metazoa; phylum Chordata; class Actinopteri; order Trachichthyiformes; family Trachichthyidae; genus Hoplostethus; species Hoplostethus atlanticus. The sequence continues at coordinate 983,264 of JAXDDX010000086.1, forward strand.
TAAAAAGAAACTTTGGTTTTTAAAATAAATATTTAAAGGTTAAGGCCCCCTTTCAAGGAGAATTTTCGAACAAGGATCTACAAGGGCAATGACATCAACCTGAGCGACTGGGACCGGCATAAATAAATGAAAAATATTGTCTGAAACTAGAATTTAAATGTATTTCAAATAAATTCATTTTCATATGTGCTTTGCCTCTGTCTATCCATTTTAATGCTTCCAAATTACAGATAGTGTCTTTTATTTGCCAACATATCATCTTTTGAGACAACATATTGGTGCATGCCTGCCACTTAGTGATTGGAAATGAAACATTGAGTTGAAGAACCACTTTCAAAATCAATTAATAACAACAGCAATAAATGTTATTGTGCTTATTGGGATTTTTGCATTATATAGGAGAGTATACGTAGTTTGAAATGTTATTCATATTGCATCTACTCAGTTTATTGTATGTACGTGAACAATGAAACAACCTTTGCAGTACCTCAACAGAGGAAATAATGTACAGTACACTAACACATTCTACATGTCAACCAATTAAAACTGTCTGCTTATACAATTTGCACATGAACATGCATTTGGCCTTTATAAATGGGTTCTGCATGAAAAAGCAGCAGATTTACATGCTATTATATACAATCTTATGAAAGATAATAATTTTCAGATTACAAAAGATGAGCTGACAAGCTTGTCTCTTAAATTCATGGGCGGACGTGTCACCAGCAGCTCTGTGGAGGAAAAAAGGAACACTATCAGGAAAACGGATGCATTAATAATTCAGCATTCATTTGAAGCTGTGCCTATCTAACAGTATTAGGAAATCATTTTCTTAAATAGGACAACTGACACTGTAATCATGCTTTTGTTGCACATATTTATTCTCAAGCATTGCCAACTGCACCGTTTAGATTGCTTTATGCAGTACTTCTTCCAGCCAGCAGATGCCATAAATGGCAGGTCAACGACTGAATATACCTCAATGGCAATCTGGATGAGTACCAGGGGGACCGTTTCTGTGTATTAGGCCACAGTAATGGTCCATAATGTTGATGATAAGAGAGTGCCTCGGTACCTGTTGGAGCTCAGAGGATGTAGGCAGGGAGCAGGAAGTCCTTGGGGACGATACCCACAGTGCCGTTCAGCTCGCCAACCCACCAGCCATGAATGTTGTACTCCTGAAACCAAGATGAACAGATAAAGAACAGCAACTCTCCTAGGGCTCGATTTACACAAGAACAAATAAAATAAGGAATAGCTAGCACCGGTGTTTAAGCAAAGCGTTGAGTGTGTTGTTTCTCTCATTAACACAACTAACCATTTGAATTAACCAAACTGTAATCCTACGTGACCCCGAACCTTTTCAATGGCCACTAAACATCAAGCCAGCAGGTCTGAGTCATACAGAGTCTTGTACAGTATAAACCCAACCACAGTAAAGTCCAGAGCCCTGAAACAACAGCCACGTCGCACTCTGATGGACATTGTTCCAACCTTGGGGTTCCTGATGAGGAAAATTGTGAATCAAACTGAGGTGACGGTAATAATAATTTAATAATGTTTAAAATGAAATAAAGCTTCCTCCCAATTACTATGAAAAGTATCTTGATTTCTGCACTACTGAGAGATGAAACGTTGTGAAGGCAATGTGAAGGAACAATTTTCAAGTACTTTAAATGTTGTAACCTTCTGACCTCAGTATGAGATATGGGAACCTCTGTTCTAATGAAATGCACCTGAACAAGTGAACAAATTTACGAACTAATTTACACTGCCTACTGGAATAGGACTTTTTTCGTTTTTTCTGTGTGATCAAAGAAAAAAAAACGGCATCAGATTTTTTTCCATGCGTATATAAAGAACATGTTAAAGCCGCAGGTTAAATAGATTCAAACAGGTATTGTAATTCAAGATGGAGACACTATTGAAAAAAATTATTGAAAAAAATCTGTACAGGTCCATTAATTGGGCGGGCCTTACAACACATTGACATTCTCAGGTCAGAATGAGTTTTTATAAAATTTCTATATTATTTTTCATAACCTTCCCTGACCTGTAAAACCCATGACCAGGTTTTCTGTGACCATGTAAACCCCAAGACTGGAGCTACACACATTAAATTATTTCCTCTTATTCAAGCTCTCTGTGCATTTTGTGTGACTGACTTAAATCAACCAGCATGTGATAATCTGATCACGACATTTGGGCTCTAACTACTAGATCAATATTTGGCCAGAGACCAGGGGGGTGTTAAAGCGCAGTAGACGAGCAGAGGCACCTGCCCACCCTGATGGAGTGAAGAGCCTCGACCACTCATCTCTCCTCTGTTCTACGGCAGATTGAGAATGGGTGCGTGAACGGTTAATCTTGGCACCGGGAAGAGAAGATGAAATGGCTGGCTGCTCGACCATGCATATGCACACACACACACACACACACACACACATATGTATATATCTATCTATGCACAGGAGCCATAGTCTATTTGTATGGAAAATGCCTGTTTTGTGTCTTTTCCCACAGATGACATACAACCTGAAGGTGGGGTGCAGCAGATGGATCTATACATGCTTCAGATCAAAAGCAGACTTCACTTTTTGATCGTGCATGGCCTAGTTGCAAACACACACACACACACACACACACACCTTTCCATGATAAATGGCAAATTGTTAATGGTCCAGCCTATCATCCAGACCTGACACCCCTCTCCAGCCAGAGGATTGAGAAGCAGACCTGCTGCTAATGAGCGGTGGACAGAGAGCAAGGATGGATGAGCCGCTTAGAAAGTGATGGGCTGGGAGACTCAAGTGGTCTTAGAGCATGTATATATAGCCACGATAAGCAGCTCGTCCATCCAGGCCTGTGGAACAGTACCGTATATTATCATCCTTATCGCACTCCCACTTCAAACCACACTGACAACTCGGTGACGTTCAATATATACTTGGCTCTCTGACAAACTCTGACGGACAATTCAATGTGTGCTTGAGCTTATGATGCAGGGGAAGTAAGTCTGAAGGGGGAGAATGGTACTCCATACTTGCATTGTGCACCCCGCAATACCGTAGAGGGAGAAGCCTGGTTGCGGAAAGCTGACTCCGGTACTCATTCCAGAGAACATGAACAGAGGAGGAGGAGAGGAGAGACAGACGGACGGGGGGGGGGGGGAGGCATCAGAGAGAGGGAGTGAAACAGTTTTTCTCTCCCTTGGGGGCGTCACAGCACTATTCCACCAACCGTAGTGACAGAGAGTTTTATTTATTTCCGCGGCCCATCTGTGCAGTCGGTCTCAAATTCTCCCTGAGAAAGGTCTTTTGGATTATCAGCACCGCCATTTTAATACAACTGCTACATCACAGAGTGGGTGCCAATGGCAGTGGAAGTCTGTCAGGCGTGCCGAGTCCATCTTCCTCATACTTGAAACGGGTTCATCCAGAGTACACCTGCTGTAATAGGGACATTCAAAGAGGCACGGAGAGTGAATTATCCAAATGACAAAAACTATGCTAACTCCTCAATGTCCTCTTCCTTCTGTTTGTTTTTCTTTTTTGCTCTTTTAGGTTGATTTGTTTGTTTCGTTGCGCTTTTGCATCTTCAGCTCTAAAAATGCCGTGGTTGAGGATAAAAAAGGCCACATATCTGGCCGCAGCGGCAGCATGACCGATCAGACAAGTTGTTAATCTGAAGTGAAACATGTATTCTATGAGCAGGGAGGATGGCATCGATGGAGATCACACTGTAATGTGCTCCGTGGGGTTAGAAAATCAAATGTCCCTCAGCGGCTGAGCTCTGGGATATCTCCAGCGTTATCTCATTAACAAGATGTACCAGGATACAAAGTATGCGTTGTCTGCATGTGCAATTTGTGGGAGGCAACACGTTTGTGACAGTCAGAGCCTGTGTCTGCTGCGGCCTGGATGCAGATCAAATCACATCTCAGACTGCGTTAAGTGCTGGCGAGGCGGGTAGAGGGAGGGAGAACAGCGCCGTGTCGTGGCGGCTGTGGCGGTTGACTCGTTGACCTCCCGGTGACTCCTCCGCCGAGAGAGCGGGGGATGAGCGAGGGCGGGGCGGGCACTGAGAGTGGGTTGCCATGACAACACCTGCAGTGTACCGGCGCGATCGTTTATTTACCACTCAGGGGGCTGGCTAATGGTGGCATTCTGATAGGCCCATCGCTCATGTTCCCGACCGGAGGACGGATTGACAGCTACCCAAGCCTGAAGCGGGAGAAGGTGAGTGGAGGTTGGATGGCTGCAGTGAAAGACAAGGACTGAGGCAGGTGTAGTGTCAGACCACCATCATGAGTCCTGCCAGGACAAAGATGGCTTTAATCTCTCTCTCAGAAAATGCACCTCTTTTTTTGGAAAATGTAACATTTTGCAGAGATTCTGACTTCTTTTATTTCCTTTCTTGGATTTTAATGAAACACACACACACGCGCACGCACGCACGCACACACACACACACACACACACACACACACACACACACACACTCCCAAATGCATACAAACCAGGGGGAGTGCTAATAAGCCTGACACATGAGGCATCTTTCCTCGGCCACCAGCTGACTGAGGCAGGCCTTGGGCGTGATGGAGCGCAGGAAGTCTCTCATTGCCCTGCCGCTGAACCCGCCGCATGGGTGTTACAATCTCTCCCTCCCTCCCACCGTCCCTCTTTCTCTCCACCAACCCCCTCCCTTCTTTCTTCCTATCGCTCTTCTTCCATCTCTCCTCTAACAGCCTTTCCACTTTCTTCCCCTCTCTCTATCTCTCTTTCTGTTTTTCTTTCTCTTTGTTTTTCTCTGTCTTTCTCCATCTCTCTCTCTCTCTCTCTCCTCCACATAGAGTCGTCAGATACACTGCAGCTCTACAGTTCTTCCATCACTAGTCGCCCTAACAAAGAAACATGGACACCTCTACCAGGCAGGAGCCCATGATCTGTTTAACCCGCAATCAGGTTAGAGAACCCTCCTCACTGCTCACACAGGTACACTTCCTTAAGTCCTCTATAAATGCCCTGATAACAATTGAAAATAGTGGAAAAAACTCTTATTTTTGGGCATAAGGACACATTGTGCGCCGAGGAAAAAATCTTGGCGACATCCATTTAGACATATGAATGATAATTCCACACAACCAGAGATCGAAATGGCTACTTAGTGTCCATTTTTTCCAAGTGGGCTTTTAATTAAATCAGTGAATTGGCTTCAAAGTGGAAACATGACAGAGCATGAGAACGTTTGAAAATATCTCAGGGACAATGAGATTTAATAAAAAGAAAACCTACTCGCTCCTTTCTAATGCCCGCCTGGGATTACGGATGGCTCCTTAACTTAATAGCAATTTAAAGTGGATTTGTGTATGCCGCTGAGTGTCTGTAATGATGGCTGTTTACGCCGCCCCTCATTTATAATAATTAAGCAGAATGGATTGGGGGGTGGGTTGCTCGGGCACGGTTCTGGGCTATTGGCTTGGGCTGAATAATGACCTACTGTAGTTGACCGGGGGATGACCGCTGCCTCCTGCATGACCCCAAACCCCAGACTCACCCCCTACTACTTTGGGTGGTAAATAGGATGTCTTGCCTGTCTATAGCGTCTTGGTGTCTATGGCCACAATAGCAGCTAGGGGTCTTTAAATGGGTGTGTGTGACAGAGAAAAGGAGAAAGGAGAGGGGGGACAGGGTTCACACAAAAGGATAAAGGGATCCCCCCTCTTTGTCTCTCTTGCTTGACTTTTCCCATCTGATTGTTTTCCCACTTTTCCTTTTTCTTACACTGCATTCATTCGGTGTGACCTGTGGGCAGTAGGCCAAAGAAAAACAGTGACCCTAAAGAAAGAGCAGGGCTATCACAGGTTCCTTGGATAGAAAACAAGTGGCCCCTCAGAAGTGTTGTGAGTTTTATTTCTTAATTAAGATTTCTAATAATACAACAATCCAAGACCCATCTAGATCTAGATTGCATTTTACTAGGTGTAGGAGCGACAGTAGATCAGTGTAGGTAAATCTGTGGGTAGGTAATGTGTAGGTTTGTGAAAAACCCCTGTCCTATCACAACACAGTTACTCTCTGAGAGGATGCAGACACTACCAGCTACCGCCACAAGGTGTCAGCAGTGTCCATGTTCTCATTCTGACAAACTAGTCTACCACTTACAAGGAGGCTGCAACTGAACACTTCATCCAGATATTATGTGACTGTCTACTTTAGGAACCTCACTGGATTGGCTGACCCGTCACCCTCTCTCTGGGTTCTGGTTGGACAGAGAGGATGGAGGAAGAGAGGCAAGCAAGGGAGATGGAGAGAGAGCGCGGGAGAGAGAGGGAGAGGTGGCAGCGCTGCCTGCCAGAGTTTAAAGGACCCTGGATGGGTTTATGTCGTAAATCTCTCCCCACTCCATCCAGCCGTTCTCCATGAGTGCCTGTGGGAATACAGGAATGTGACAGCTGACCTGTAGAGCCCATGTCTTTTGATTCTGGCTACATAAATTAGAGGGCAGGAATGCAGGACAACCTTGTGGATTAGCGAGGGACATGCCCAGCAGAGAATACAAGCATTACAGATGTCAGGGAGGGGGGAAACAATAGTTTTTAGTCATTGTGATATCTTGTCATAAATTAATCACACATTATAACAACACACTGTAAATTCCACCAAATATATTCCTGGCATGTTACCGTGCTATGTTGCAGTTCAGGTCTTCATGATGAACCCTTGAAACATTAACATCAAGTTAAAAAATCGGAGCGTGCGATATTGCAAAATACTGAGCTATGTAGTATTTGTCATTACACGCTAAAATGTCAGTGTAAAGCTATAATGTGCATTAGCAAAAATGCAAGCTCTCAGAAATGAAATGCCAGAGCGAAAATCACGAGATGGATTTCACGCTGTGTTTCCAGCCCATGTATCAGCGCGCTGAGCAGAACTATCGAGCTCTCTGGAAGGCAAGTTAGGCATCGCTGAAACCAGCGGCAGAGGCGTACTATGAGATTAATTCCCTTGAACTAATGGGATTCATATGACTTGTGGGGTTCCAAATTTATTTACTTTGTCAGTGGTACACAGATATGCACTCGCACACACACACACACACACACACACACACGCACACAGTGAACACACAAGGCGGAAAAAAACACAAATACAGTAAAAATGCCCCCACTTTACAGTAAGTGAGAGATCAATAATGATTGATGGGGGCCTTTTATACAATCGGCATGTTCTACTCAGTTCACAGCCATATGACACCACGCCTGTGGCTATCCCATTCTGCACTTCAGCAGTCAATCACATCCCAGCTTTAAAAATAACAGTTTGTTAGCACCATTGATTTAGCACTTAGAGCGTGTCCTTATTACCTTGTAATTATGGTCAGTGTTGACATAACAGTACAGACAACCAGGCCTCCCACCCTCTAGGAGAATTTATGGGCCCTGGTTTTATTACGGCCATTTCATGTGTCCGGGTCCCCAGTAAAGAGACAGACTTGAGTTCTAGCCAAGGGCCCGTATTTCACTCATCGAGGTCAGGGATCTCAGGAATCCCCCGTAAAACTGAACGCTGGCGGGCCCTGCATGTCCACACAGAAGAAGCAGTGCAGCCCTCCCCAAGGGCTCATTAAAATAAATAGCCGATTACAGCCTATAATCCTAATAACGCTATTCATGAGGGAGAAGTGATGCCATTAGGACGCAAAATGGGACACGGGTGGAGTCATGTCGTCACAAAACCAAACATTGAGCAGGCGTCCAGAGATCACCGCTAAATAATTTACAAGCAAACCCTCACTTTAAATCCATTAGAGCATAGTTAGAATATTCTCTCGTCGTCTGTCACTGTGTTATGACTTAGGCACACAACTTTGACAAAACAAGAGTGATCTGTGTCATTAAGGTTGCGAGACACTACAACAATGTGCATCCAAGTTGGACTTGGTTTGCTTTTAAGGAGACCAGTGAAGCGGCAATCTGATCCATACAGTGAAAGGTAATATCGCAGGCAGAGCGGCGGCTGTTTGGGGTGGATCTGTAGCACAGAGCCAAGTCCCCTTTGTTTCCAAAGTACGGTGCTTTTATCATCCTTATATGAAAAATGGACGTGGCTGTTTTGACATTTTCCCCTATCAACCGGCGCACACAGAGACAGAATGGTGGCATCTCATTAATCTGGTACTGCCAAGAGAAGCTCAATTAAAAGTCCATCTTCTGTGAAGAGCATATTTCACCTGTCCCATTTGCTGTTTCAAACAAAAGGCTCCATCTCTGCCCGCACAAACTGATGCTGTTTGTGTTTGTACATTTTAGTAAAACTAAACCTTTATTTATTCATTTTACTATACTAGTCATGTATTTACTAGTCTAGATCTAGTCTAGTTAGAATTTCTTTACTTAAACTAGGTAATATCAAAACATTATGAAGGTGCGAAAAATTTCAATTGGTGATGAAAGTTGCAATAAATTATAACAATAATAATAATAATTCAATACTTAACAATTGCTCATTCCCTACCACACAATTAGTAAAAAAAAAAGGGGGTTGCTGAACATACCTAATTTATTTCCACTGCACATCAAATAATGTAAATCCAGTACATGATGATTCAATTGCAAACCGACCGATAGCATCAGTCTGGGAACAAGTACCCTGTACACAGTAAAAGTGCCCAAATTACAAGCCATTGATTTCCAGTAGGGTGGCTCTTCACTAGTAGATACTCTGCATGTAACTACAAGACGGCCATAAAACACAGGGAAATAGATTGAGAGAAGAGAGCTGAGATGCAGGATGGCTTCACCTGCAGTTTATGTCAAACAGAAAAGGAGGGCTTCGCATGACTGCTCACTCAATTAACCCCTGTGATAGAGGCTCCATAATGAACAACAGCGCCATTACCCAGCGCCCAAATGGCACTTCACCCTAGTGGCCCAGGAATAGACAATGCCACTGTTGGTGCTTCGCCGCTGCATCGAGACACAAGCGCCAACTAACAGGGAAATTTAGGTGTCGGGGATATCAGCGTGTTCATAAAGGAAATGACCAAAAAGTGATTATTGGAGTTGATGTTGCTGTTGTTGTTTATCAAAGGCTAACTAATGATGAAACGATCTAAAGGCTAATTAATTCCCATTTCACACATTTGCATCCCATTTTATTCATTTTAAACTACCTGTAATTACTACTGTAATTATGTGTTGTTATTATTCAGGGGTGTTATCAGGAACAGCAACTTCTTGTTAGAAAAGAATGGGAAAACAGTAATCTCCCCTTTGAATTGAATGGGAGTTGTGTGTCCCAAAACCCTGAAATCCCTGAAAGAAGTTTTAAAAAAAAGTCTTCACTGATTATTTTTGCTGATGCCGATGCTGACCTTGCTAACGATGTAGATGAGATCTCCTCTCTGGAAGGCCAACTCGTCTGGCTCGTCAGCCTCGCAGTCCCATAAACCCTGGTAGTAGTTAGAATAATCTGATGACCAGGCTGAGAGGAAATACAGAGCACAAATTAAATGAAACAATGAGACACTGTTCTTTTCTCAAGACTTCAGACAAAACCAGTCGCCACTCTAGGAAGGAAACTGAGACATTAGGAGGGAAGTTGTGAGACTGTAAACGGGAGTAAAGTTCTCACCTGGTTTGCTGTTCCTCTCACTGCTCTCCTCCACGGGATCTGAAAAATCCTCTTCTGAAAAAAAAAATACGCCAAAACCAAAATTAAGCTGATGGAAATTTCTTTGAGACAGGAGTTCTGAGACTCTAGTGATTTGTGACAGAACAATTTCCCCCTAAGCGGATGTAATTAATTTTTATGAGCAGTAAACTAAAGGTAATGTATCGTGGGCCAATGACTGACGTGCCTCCACATGGCAGCAGTATTAGCATGTTTTCATCGACAGGGCTCCTGGGTGAGACTCAATTTCTCCAATTTATCTCGGTCCCAGGCTGGAAACGTTGAAGAAGTCCCTGTCTTCGAGGCACCTGGAGGTGGACGTGTCATCGATTGTGGGGCGTGGGTCTTGAGAGGTGACACACTGATATCCCTGCTATCTGTCTCCCACATCCATCCTTACACTGTCGGGCTGACAGCAACGCCACAGCCCAGCAACCCTATCCACCCTCCGCCACAAACTGCCCCTCTGCTTCCAGGAACTGCAGGCAGGATGCACACGCACACGTGCATGCACGCACACACAACATATACATATCCAACATACTGTACACATGGACACAAATATACAAATGCATCTGTGTGTGTGTGTGTGTGTGTGTGTGTGTGTGTGTGTGTGTGTGTGGTCTTTGTCTCTCCCTCTCTGTCTGCCTCCATCTTTTCTCGCTCTCTCTCTTTCACACACACCCCGATGACAGACATTTTTAGGTTTGTGTTTCTAACACAAAAGGATTCGGAGACAATTATAGATCCATGCATTAGGCATGAATATGACTTTCCTAAAAACACGCAATCGCCATACATCGCCTTTACACCACCAAGGGGGGGAAAAAAAAGAGTTGTAATCATAATTTCGGTGGCAAAGAGTCCAAACATTTGTTCAGCGCTGTTCAAGTGCTGTAGAGAAGAGCATCCTTCAGTTGAGAGGCCACCGCTATGGGCCAACGGTTTCTATATCAAAGTGATTTAATTTTCCAGTCAATAAAATCAGTCATCAGCACCAGAGCCAATACCACCATCCCTCTGCATTCACTCTGCAACAGAACGCTGCTCAGCTCTTTGCTCCAACAAAATGGAGGGAGCTCATCACCTGGAAAATGATGGTTTGAAACTTATCCCCCCCCCCCCCCCCCCCCCGTTTAGCTATATTTGTAAATATTTGACACGGGTGGAATTCTGCAAATTCTAAATATTTGCTATTAATGGTAAGAGCAACACTAAAACTTTCATGTGACCAATGAACAGTTGTGTAGTATTTAGGAAATTCAGACTTATTCTAACTGATTTGGTATTAAATCAAGTCTAACCAATACAGTCACTCCAAACACTAACACTAAACAGCTTTCAGGTTCTTTAGACACACAAAAAAAATCTGTTCATCTGTGATAGGAAATTGCTATTTTCCTGCCTTTTGTGGTCCTGATCCCTGGAAAACTGTAAAAGCCTTATCATTTAACAGTATCCAATCACTGTGGAGAAGTGGTAAGACACCAAAGCGAGGGACAGAGTGATTGATAAGTGAAGGGGTGAGAAAGTGAACGAAAGAGCCTGTCATTCGATATGCCATCTGTGGTCAGGGTCTGTACCCCTTCCCAGATGGCTTTGTACGCCCGCATGACAGTCTGAAGACTGATTTCCCTCTCACCAATGATTTTGGCAAAGGTAATGTACTCACTGAGTGAAACAGAATCTTGATGTATCTTATTTAATAGAAAGAATGATGGACGATGGCCCTGAAAAGATCAGATCACCCCTTTTGTCCTTCTCAGGATCTTGTAGCCCCGACACATGGGACTGTACTCCTCCTCTGTAGGTAGTTGGTTGAATTTTGCTCACAGACACAATTCTGGGTGTCGGTTTTTCAACATCTTCACTAAAACTCTAATATCTATTTAAGATGTGGCAGTAAGAGGTTCAGAACTATTCTAAGCCCTGAGAGATACAGTTTTTACTTACTTTTACTGACTCAATTTTGGTATTAGCCAAAACGTGAATTGTATTTGTTGTCTGGCAACATTAGCTAATGGAACATTCTATCAGAGAGCATTCAGAACTACTGGGCTCTCGCAGTAATTATTAAGGTTAGGAAAGGGACCAGGGGAAGCTGATCTCCAGTCAGCGCGGGGAGAAACTTCCCCTTTAGAGCCCTATGTGGTTTCGTTAACAGCCGCCTCAGCCCTGACATGCTTATTAGTGTTGCTTGATTTATAATGAGTGATCAGTCTGGGAGTTACAGTGATAGGGAGGCACCTGGCAACACAAACATTACAGCCAGGGAAGGTTATCGCAGCCATCTACCGGGTGTTACGAGAATCCCTGAGGGCTTCAGTGTGTGTGTGCGAAAGAGAGTGTGCATGAGACAAAGAGAGACACTGCGTATGTGTGTGCATGTATCTGCCTTCCTGCCTGTTTAACTGTTTATCTGCTCTTCCATCGTTGTGTGTGAGGTAACCGTGTCCTCGTACCTGGCAGCACCTCATAGATATCATCCTCCTCCTCATCGCCCTCTCTCTCCTGTCCTCCTTGCCTGCTCCTCCACTCCTCCTGGCTGCCGTGAGAGGCCTGGGCACGACCAGGCCGCGGCGGGGGAGGGCCGGTCACCTCTTCAATGTCATCATAGGTCTCCTCTTCCTCCCCCTCCTCCTCTTCCTCGTCGTCATCGAAAGGGATGAAGCTGGAGCTGAGATCTGTCGAGGACAGAGACGCAACGTGATCAGCGGCGGTACGGTTGCGATGAAGATGCACACGTGTATTAAAGGGACAGCAAGAGAAAGGCTCAAATGGGTCCTGGAGGCACAACAGGCTGGGACACGTGTCATGTGCTAGCAATTACTAGCACTGGAGGTTTGGATCCAGCTCTTGACCTGCGTTGCACGTCATCCACTCCCTTTCCCATCATCCCTGTCTCTCTCCTGTAGCTAAAAAAAACCAAACATCTAAAAAAACAAAAGTTCACATCCACCGATTAGTAGGCAGATCTATGTGTTGAAAAAGAACAGAAATTACACCCTTGCTAGCGAACATTTAGCGTGAATTCAAGTGGTGAAGAGGGTAAATAAACGTCTGTAAATCTCCTGGATCGGGCTGTGTGTTGTAGTAAAACGAGGCCGGGGGGGGGGGGAACTGAGACAAACTGCCGGGTGTCTGTTACTTCCCGCAAATCAGTGGGCCGGTCTGAGCCCATTTTAGAGCAGGAGCAGCACAACTGCTCGCTCAGATGGAGGAGCGGTCTGATTGCAGGCGACTGGCCACTGCAACACAGGGTATCAGGTCCCCCGCCATACACCATCAGCCAGGCAGAAATCAATGTCACTGGAGGATAACCAGAATGTCTACCAATCAATTTCCCGTAAGTTGGAATTCGGTAGGAGGGTTAGGGGTGGAGTGGTTAGGGGGAGGAGGGTAGGAGCACCAGAGGTACATGGTGGCGCGCATGACACAGACAAGTTGGTGACGTGTCGAATGAGGAGGTTCAGAGCTCGTCTGATTGGCTGGGCTGGTAGTGATGGATAGCGTGGTTTTTGTCTGAATCAGAGATGAAAAAGGGCTCCCTTTCATTTCTGACCTTTCTGCCCCTCCAAAGCACAAGCAAACCTCGGGAAAACGTTGTGAAAAAAGAGGTTAGACAATTAGGAAAACTATTGTCCCCCGATAACTTTATTTTCCTATCTGCCTCTGTGTCTTTTATAAAACTAAGATGACATGCTGGCTTACCTTTCAGTACAAATTTGATCTGGTCCACCCATTCTTTAGCCTCTCGGGGACTGCTGGCAGTGAACTAGTGGGAGAGACTGATTATCATATGACATCTAAGGGTGCCTTTACACGGGAACAAAAGATCAGATTTTAGACTCTTTGTAGCACAGACCTGATCTCTTCCTGACTGTCTAAATAAATATATTTTTCCCTGTTGCGATAACCATGAAATGATCAAATCAGATGTACTGTCCCTGTGTAAATCTACATGAACAGACATCATCTGAAACTTTCTGAATGGGAGAACATTGCTGAGTACAGGAATCAATTCATTTAGACCTAAAAAATATTTTGTAAATGGGATATTTTGGATATTTGAGCTAATAGAGGTATGCTTAATTTGACTTGCCAGATACAAACAGATTCAAAAAGTGGCAATGCCACTTTCAAAATAAGATCTATGAAATTCTACTCATTTTCTTTAAATATCTGACACAATTTGCAGCCATGTTGTGATTATACCGACCTGGAAGGTCCGTCCTCCAGGGGCACTCAGCTCAAAACAGCCATTTTTTTTGGAGTCTTTGCGCAGGTTGGTAACCAGCTCTACGGTGTAGCCATTGATATAGAACGAACCCTTCTGCTGTTTGTCTGTGGAGAGGAGTGGCGATGGTAGTATCTTATTTGACTTCATTTATGTTGCTCAAATATTTCAAATATATTTAGTATGTTAGCGTTTCAAACAAACCTTTTTCATTCCCAAAGTAGTAGAATATTGTGTTGTTCAGGACACACCATCTCTTCTGCCACTCCGAGCCGAAGAAGCTGTGGTCTAAATAAAGAAGTACATTGTTAATACACAACAAAACACACAGTTCTACATATGCAGTGGGTTATTTTCTCAGTTTTAACAAGGGCAGTGCTAGGCATGTAAATTGTCGTTTTCTCTCACATTTTTCATAGAATCTTTTATTTCATTCTATTTTTTTTAACATTCTAAAAACATTCTTTTTTAAAATAAAAATATTAAAAATGTATTCTAAAAATTGTGTCGAGAGATGACCACCCATCACTTCATGTACATTTCTAATGTACTAATTTTATCTATTTGTAAGTCAATATAGTGTGCTTTTTAATTAACAACTATTAGAATTGTCCTAAAGCTATAATTACCATACTCTAGTAATTCTAATACTCTAGTACTCCAAGTAGATTAATACAAACAAATAATTGTTGTGAATATTATGTGACCCAGGTCAGATATCTTTATTGCGGTACCTCGTCGTTTCTTTTCCAAGTAGCCTTGCTTCAAGATGTTGCTGAGCTCCTGAGCTGCCACAGGGGGGATTTCCCCAAAGACTGTGAATAGAAACAATGGACACTCTTGACCGTCAGTGTGTACACAGTAAACTCCTCATTAAAGGATACTTAATACATACTTAATTCCTGAATAGAGAAAGGCCCCAAGGCAACACACACACACGCACACACGCCACGAACATAAAGTCTCCTAAGCCACGGATCAAATACACCCCTGCATCGGCTTTAGGAAACTGGGATCAATACATTTACAGTGCTGCTGAGCACTGCAGTCCATACATCTGCTCACACTGCACTTTTAATGGGAGCCACTTGCCCATGGGAATTCAAACAACCCTCTCCAACCTGCTATGTCACATTTTTAGTACTGTGCAGCTGTTGGGCATGCAATGCACATAAGTATTTTAATAATATTTAACCCACTCAACCACTGATGCCAGAAAGGATTGGTGTGTATCAGCTGTTCCACGGTGAAGTTACTTTGGAGGGCTAGCGAGAAATCAGCTTACTCCTCCTCTTTTCTAACCCTAGCCATTAGTGGGGAAATTGCAAAACTGACCCCAGGTCAGCCTAAAGGGCCATCTTCCGCCCTACGCTTCATGGGGAGTACCTGGCTTTTCCATATGTCAAAAACAAAGCTCAACTTCCTCTTGATTCATTAGTCATCTGGCATTAGGCTTACAAGGAGAAAAGCAGAGGGAGAACCAGTACCGCCTTTTTAGTTTGAAATACAGGAACAATTTAAAGTCCATTTACACCCCATTCAGACCAGCGATGACAAGGGAAAACGTCAGTCCACTCCCTTTGAAACCGACCTCTTTAACTGCTTGGAAAACCAAACATGTCATACCGTAACTGGGTCCTCTGGTTTAAACAAATAGGATCCGACGTCATTACACAAATAGGAACCTCGTGCTCATTCATAAAAATCAGCAACATGTAAAAGCTTCCTGGTTGAATGCCTACTCCGTGTGATGCCGTCTCATAGCGTCTCACAGCATGTAGCGTAATCCCTTGTCAGAATTCAGTGGGGTTTTTTCAAATAAGAAAATCAAACAAAACTCATGTGGATTGCTTTCTTGTTTTTGCTCAACTAACATTCCAGAGATTTATGCATCAGGTTCATACCAATCCAGTGTGTGATCCAATAACCCTGCAATGCTTCAGCTTGTGGGCCTGACAGATGAGCAGGTCACTCCAGAGCACAGTCCCAGACAGCTCACGGCACTAACGCACTCACATATCATCAGCCTGCCTTTGTGGATGGACTGACTGGTGACAGTATAAATACGGAGGTGCTAAGGACTGTTTTGTCAAAGAGAACCTGATTCAGTACATCATAACAAACAGCGGTCATTAGGCTCCCCCACCTCATCCATCCGCTGGCAGTCCGTCCATTTTTCTGGGCCTGCTTCCCTGTTGCAGCCCTCTTTTAATCCCCTCATCCGTCTGCTTCCCTCGCTCTTCATTTATCTCAAAGGTCGAGCCCGGTTAATAGATGAGGAGGTACAAAATCAACACGGGATCACTCTGATCTGTTTGAGTCAATAAACATTACACATTCATGCGTGTTCAACACTTTAACACGGGAAGACATGACCTCACCTGACTGGCTCTCTTTGTATGAATCTGAAATACTGGCGAAACTGGACCTCAAAGAGATGCTTCACATTCAGCCTTAATCCAAAAAGGCAATGAAGGGATGAGTATTGAAACGGGAAACATGAACACTATAGTTCACGATTCTTCCACAGGGTAGCAGCACAACCTTGAAGCCTATAGTCCTACCATGCACTTGATCCCACCCTCAACAGAACCAGACTCTTTGAGTGGCCCGGGGTGAACAATGTCTCCTTTAATCAAATGACACACTAACACCTCTCTGGGACCAAAGAAATGTTAAGTGGATATTCAGAGGTAATGTTATTTGAAAACATGTATAATTTAGGGCGTTAAAAACCAAACAATCATCACGGTGTTTGAGTTTTGAGTTGGAGTACAGGCACAGAGACACATTAATGCATCTAATTAGGACCTCATCAGAATCACAGACAGACGGCACTCCTTCATAAAAATCATAAATTGCATTATCAATTATTCAGGGCAATGCCACGACTTCATTTTCATCCCTTTTGCTTTTTAATTAGCGCCATCCACAGCTTTGGTATTGACATTAATTTGATGGCAATTTATTGATATTTCAGCATAACCTATTTAGCTTTTAGCTGAGTGCAATTACCAACGGAGAGAGGCAGATAGATGGAATGGTACAGTCACAGAGCGTGTTTGGTAAATCAAGGTGGGGTCTTGCTAAGGGCTACGCTAACTGAATCTAACTGCTCTTAATGGTCGTCAACAAGAGAAGATTTGAGTCACCCCATTTCAGCATGGGAGAAAATAATCAATAGACATTGACCGGAGATATGTGTTTAATTGATCCTGGCAAATGAACATTTCCATGACCTGTGCAGGTGTTAAGTGCATTGTGTTTGTTGCCTTGCTGAACTCGTTTTAAACTCCGGAGATACACAACAATGCATCTGAGCTGCCAGCGGTTTGCCACGGCCGCAATCTCTCATTTGGTTATTCACACTCTCTCAGCATGGTGTTATGAGCTCAGCAGTTGATCCCGCAAGAAAAGGCTGATTTATGTTAGCATGACCAGAGGGAGTTAATGTATTCTCTCATTAAAATCCACTTTAGTTAGGCTGAAAGTCAATCAAAGGCTGGGCAGAAAGTGAATCAAAATGAAGGGAAATGGTTGGGTGGGAGGACTAATATGTTACATTATATCTAACTGCGGTCATAATGCAACAAAGATGTTATGAAAACACTAAAATGCTCAAAAGTAAGGGTGATGATGCCGCAGAAAATGCTATGGGAACAGCAGTAGGAGCTTAAAGGAAATCGAGCGGTCCACTCCCTTTAGTATCTTTTTTCTATGAAACAGTAGGAAGGAGGAGAGGAGAGCAGGTTGTGGCAGGATTCAATCCCAGCAGGGTGACATGCGAGTTCAGAGGCAGGGGGTCTTAACTACAATATCATCTCTAGGGACAGAATCCAGAGTGTATAGAGAAAACAACAATTTATTGCCAGGAAAACAAGGGATTTGCCTGTATCAACTATTAAGAATGAACAAATCTTCTCCAGTTTACATTGTACAATTCATGAGATCAACACATCTTAAATAGGTGTCTAGCCAAGGTCAAACGAAGGAGTAGGTGACTCAATAAATAATACACTCCCTCACAGCACAGGTAAGGACCGAGATTAGCTGGTTATCATATGTTTTCTTTCTCCTCTGTTTAGTCCTTGAGCGCGGGGGCTTTCACCGTTGCCTTTCAATGCAAGAGGTATTGCATTGAATGCAGCATCAGGGGGCAGGACCTGACCCCCGCGTGAACTCTGCTGATGAGGTGAAACAGAAGGCAGAAAGAGGCTCCCCGGCCCTGAGGGGGCTACAGGGAGGAATGCTGCTGATTCTAGAGACGGAGCGAGCGAGACCGCAATCCTCTCCGATACTGTCCTTGATTAGGAAAAAGGATTCACTCAGTGCACCTTCACCCACCCGGCGCTCAATCTGCGCACAGGCCGAGCTAAATTGATACATTTTTCCTCATTACAGTAGGAGGCCTTTGCTGTGCGTCCCTCCAGCGAGGCGGCCATCAGAGGGGAGGAGAGAGACAGAGAGGCACTGAGGTTAAGGGCAGAATGTCTTCCCTGCCCTCCACCCCTCCCCCTGATTTGATTAGGACTTCAGTCATCGATACAGAAACCGTGTATAGAACCTCCTAATGCATGTGTTTGAGCCAAAAAAAAAAAAAACATGCAGTGCATTATATCAGTGTGCATGATGGCATGATGTGTGTGTAGCATCTAATGTCGTTTAATGGGAAGGGGAATTTATATGCTGGGGTGTTTTTTTGTTTTTTGTATTTTTTGGACCAGGGATGTCAGTAAGGTGAAACAACAGTCATTCTCTGGTTTAGGATAAAGGATTTTGACCAAGTGTTTGAATAGAATAGAATAGAATAGAATAGAATAGAATAGAATAGAAAGTTAATTGTCCACACAAAGGATTTGAGTAAATGCTTTTTCTCAGAGGTTTTCTTGAAGCATTCAGATACTGTGAATTTAGTTAGGACGGCAACTTTAATGCCATCTAGAGAAAATCCACCCTTATTTTCTGTCTTAGTCTGTTACTCTTCATTTCAGCTGGAAGAAAAAGAAAAGGCTATATTTCTGCGCCTTCCATGCAGGATTATATGTCAAGTCCTTCTAGGCTCCGCTCCGTTCTATTCCTACATTCAGACATCATAGGCCGACCACTGTAAAGACACTAAGGGGCTAAATTTACTATGTGACACCGGCTTCCCCCTGGGCAGCCATAAGCAGTGTCTACAGCGACCCTGAATTTCCCTTTTGTAGATTTACTACCACTATTCAAATGCTTAACTGCAGATACAATGATCCTCTAATCGCAGGGGATGGTTTTCAGCTGCTTCACTGACACGGACAAAAAACTGAAGTAGGAATATAAATACCAACAATGGAGGAGTTTGGGCCCACAGGAGAGCCTGCATGTCTGTGATAAAAACGGGATATAACACAGTCGATGAGAGAGCCTACAGGGAGAGACACTCAAAGAAAATCAACACACTAAACCTCTGAGTGTACAGTTATTGCAAGTTTAAAATGCTTTTATTGTATCCCCTAAAACGCCCTAAATATAATTTTAGCAATAATGGTAACTAAATATGTTCACAAGCACCGTGCTATTGCAGTGTGTGTTCTGACCCGTAGCTCATGTCTATTACCTATTTATATAATCATTGTTATTTTATGGAGTCACTGTTGTTACATATTGTGCCAATAAAGATCTATATGATTTTTTAACAAAATGCCCCATTTTTATCAATCACCAGCAGGCCCAGGGGCAACAGGTGTTGCAGAAAATTATTTTATCATGGCAAATAAGCCGCAAAGTCATGGAAATCAGTGCTAAACTTAAATCTGATGTGGTGTGTATTGCTTAGGGCCATTGATAAATCAGCATATTCGATTAAATACATTTTTAATACGTTAAATTATTGTTGAGGGAATTTTTTTTTTAATATTGGGGTTAATTAACACTTAATTCAAAACTAATTAGCTACCATTTCTGAATTATAAATAGATGATTATTCGTTTGCAAAAAAAAATTCTCATTGAATGAAAGCCTAAATTCTACTCTTTTTTTATTTTTTGTTCTTAAAATTTGCAGGAGACCTATAATTAATAAGTTATGATAGATTCATTATCAATTTTGGCTAAATAACTGCTTTGGAATTGTTCTTGTACTGTGTGATTGACTGATGTCATTTTAGGTTTTTAGATTTTCATAAAATGCATAAAATATGGATAATTTTGAGAAGGGTTAAGTCATATAATTTAATTATTACAGTATTATAAACTGAATATATATTTACAATAATAAAACCTACTGTATACCTGTTTGACATTTTCAGGCTTATAAAATCCAAATCATTGTGAAAAAATGTTTATCATCATCATTTTCAAACTTTTTCAGAAAGTTTACAAGTGATATCAGTTGGCACAAATTATAAAACAAACAAGAATCAGAATTGGCCTTGCGCCACTTAATTTGTAGGAAAACAATAAATCAGTGACAATATAACAATAACTGCCACAGAGGTCGTCTAAAAATAATTTTATGGCGATATAAAAGTGAGCACAGCAAAGATGACAATTGTTGCACTTATGGTTATTTTTTTCTATTTTCTGATAATTCAATAATGTCACTTTCGGCATGTTGTTTTTATCGTGTTTTGATCGTACATATCATTATTTAGTGTTACACCGAACAGCAAGAAAAATTACAATTAACTAACTACAATACTAAAAAAAATAGGGAACTCTGCTACATGACAAAAATAAATAAATTAGACATGTGTGTTTAGGTCTAGAACTTTATCAAATGTCACTTCATATGTGTTGTTGGGAATTTATATACTGAAGTTAATTATTTAAACGTAGAATTGTTTGAGAGGGATAAAATAAAACTACATTTTTCAAGAGGAGCACTACCACACTGCCGAACAGGACAAAGTTCCTGCACAACAATAAAATGTGTTCCCTGTCCACTGGCTTCTTTTCCACACAAAATGATTACCATTTCCATGAGATAAGCTAACTTACGACACGGGCGACTATAAATCAATGGTAATAATTTCCATTGTAGATAAGCAATCTTCCAACGGCATACAAGCACACGGCAACCCTGCCCCACTTGGCACACACACACACAGCGCTGACTTCTCCCAGCAGAGCGGGGATCCCGGTGAAAAGAGGGATGCATCCTCAACATCCTCGAATAACTCCGCAAGGGCATGTTAATGACCTTAAAGTGCTACATTACAGCAACAATTAAACAGAGGGATCCCAGAGGCATTGGGAGCTGTCGTGTCACTGTCTCTGCACAGGCCAACACATCTCTCCCATCTCCATTTATTTCCCTAAGAAATCAGCGAGGCCACCTGGGCTTGGCATTGAAACTTCATTCATCTCCAGAAATGGATTCCAGTGGAGGGCAAAATCAAATTCTCATTTGCAAGGCAGGGGGAGAAAGAGAGGGAGTGAATGCAGGAGGTACCTGGGAACGCTAACCTCTGGGTGAACCCGCCGCATCTGATAGTTTTGCTATTTGTCTGTGACATTGACAGCTCTGGGGGAGATTAGGAGCCACCCTGCCCCAGCTTCCCACTTTGCATTCTGCCTATGTGCCTCTTTACAGATGGACTGCCGCACATTTACCTTCGCCTGTTTTCCCTGGGTTTCAACACAACGCTTACACCAGAGGCAAAGAAGGGATGTAATTATATGCAATGCAACAATAAAACAAAGCAAATGAGGGAAGAGCTGCATCAAAGGGCTTACGACGGGAGGATGCAGGAAACTACATGGCGTGGCTTTTGGTGGGGGTGAAGCCGGAGATGAGAGTGATGGATGCCCTTCGGTTAAATACGTCCAAATCCCCCCTTCAAGCCG